>JARTUT010000452.1:0-600000 GCA_030674115.1 Micraspis discolor
ACATCTCTCGTTGAACCGCTCGTTTGATCTTGGTGAACCAATTGTTCATGCAGCGAATTGCCGCTCGGCTCGTTTCGTTAGAGATAAATTGTCTTCAAAAACAGTACCGCAGATAGCTGCAGACCTACTGGATCGTGCGAATTATGAGCCCATTTTCATCGGTCAGATCATTATTGGTGACGAGACAATGGTATATGAATACGACACACAAACGAGTCAAAAATCATCGAAATGTGTAAAACAACGCATCATCTCCATCGAACCATGGTTATCAACGAGTTTAAGACTAAACGCTCGATAAATACCATCGACCAACCAACTTATTTACCTGATCTAGCTCCGTGTGAATTTTTCGTTTCTTCACACTGAAATTACCGCTTCGAGAAACGAGCTTCGACTACATAGACGCCATAAAAAATGAGCAAAAGGAGCTGAAGACCAACCCTGAAAACGCCTATTAAAACGTTTCCATGATTGCAAAAAACGTTAGCAGAAGTGAATCGTTTCAAATGAATCATATTCTAGAGAAGATTCAATAAATATGGAAGAAGTTTAATATTTTGCGTTTTATTTCAAATTAATTATAGTTTTTGGTCAGAAAGTATAATAATAATAATAATAATAATAATACATCTTTATTTTGAAGAAACTCTCAATTACATAATAATAAGGCTTAAACAAAATAGTGTCTAAAATAATTAATCAGAACAATTGTATTTCGAGAATATAAAATATCACGAATTCAGAAAATCACACAAATTATAAGGTTCTAAATCTAGTAACCACTTATGTATAACACTTTTGAATTCTTTCAGATTAGTAATTTCTTTGATCTTATTTGGAAGCTTGTTGTAAAACTTGATACATCTATATAACGGTCCTTTTCTGAAATTTTGAGCCTGTGTATTGGATAGTTATAAAATAAAGATCTTTTCGGGTAATTATTTTCTTGTTTGAAATCATTGAACATATCCCTATTTTTGAAGAAAAACAACAGTACTTCTTGTATATATATACCCACAACCGTTAGAACACCGAAATCCCTAAATTTTTTCCTACAAGATTCTCGGTATGTCATAGCTAAAATTATTCTTAGAACACGTTTTTGACAGATGAATACCCTTTCAACTTGCTCACTTGCTCCATAGAACAAAATTCCATACCTTATCAAGGATTCAAAGTTTGCATGATATACGATCTTCATTACATCGTTGTTTACTTGGTTCTTAATCACTCTGAAGGAATATGTAACTGAGCTTAGCCTACAAATCAGACTGTTTATATGTGATTCAAATGATAGAGTGCTATCTAAGATACACCCTAATATCTTAGCTTCTTTTATACACGGAAAAGTTACCTCACCTACTCTGATTTCTGTAGGAATATCAAAATTAGGTCGGACCGTGGTAAAAATTACTGTCTTTGTTTTAGCCTCATTTAAGATTAAATTATTTTTCTCAAACCAATTCTTAATTTTGCAGAGTGCTATTTCCATATTTGCTATTAGACTCGTTAAATCATCTGCCTTGATGATAATTTTAGTGTCATCCACATATGTTACCAAGTCAAAAACGTTCTCAATTATCTCAACTATATCATTTAAGTATATCAAAAACAAAAATGGCCCTGCAATACTACCCTGAGGTATACCCATATCTATAATACTTATGTCAGAAAAACCTACTTGTCCATCAATATCCACCATTACCTTCCGTTTTCGATTCGACAAGTATGATATAAACCATTGTAAGGCCGGACCACGAATACCATATGCTTCGAGCTTTTCATAGAGCAGGTTATGGTTTACACTGTCAAACGCTTTGGATAGATCTAAAAACAAACCTAAAATAAACTTTCTCTCTTCCAATCCTGATAAAATCATATTCATGAACTTAAAAATTGCTGTTTGTGTTGACATTCCCTTTTGATAGCCGTGTTGAAACTTATTAAATATGTTGCATTTATTTAGAAATGATCTAACACGATTACACATAACTGTCTCAAAAATCTTTGAAAAGGTAGACAAAATGCTTATTGGCCTAAAATTTTCCAACTTTGATGTATCACCCTCTTTAAAAACAGGTTTTACAATAGCCAATTTCAATGAGTCTGGAAATATACCATATTTCAAAGAGTTGTTCACAATGAAAACTAATTGGGGAACTATGCATTTAATACAATTCTTTAAAACTTTAGCCGGTATTTCATCAAAACCACTACTCATACCACCCTTTAGACCACTTACAATATTCAAGATTTCCGTTTCGTCTACCTGTTCAATGAAAATTGATTTATCGTTGTTTGAAATATTATGCCCTAATTCTTTATTCTGTATAACTGATTTTAATTTGGATGCAATATCGTTGAGAAATTCGTTATAACCATTTGCAATAACAGTACTCGATTTGTTTTGTTGGATATTTATTTTTTTCGTTTTGCCCTTTCCTTGAATGCTGTTAACTAAATCCCAAACTGCCTTCGACTTATTATCTGATCTTAAAATATGTTCATGATTTAATTTTTGTTTCCTCAATTTAAGTCGTTCATTATATGCTTTTTTAGTTTTTTTAAAATCGTCCCTGTATATTTCACTGCAATCACTCAAAACATAAAGAATATCTAGCCTCTTTTTTAGTACAGTGCATTCATCTTCCAATTTATTATTCAATTCCGAACATTTTATTTTGTTATAATTACTCACTTTACGTCTTCTTAAAGGAAAAGCCTTGTCGAAAGCTCTTAAGAACAATGAAATGAATATGTTCCATTGTTGCTCCACATCATTATCTCTAGTTTGAAACAATTTCAACCAACATTCATTATCTAAAGTACTTTTGAAATTATCAATATTTCTATCCGAAAAAGATCTACAATTTACATAACAAATTACATTCTGCGTTTCGAACCAAATCTTTTGAGCCGAATGATCCGAGATCATTGAATGAATAACTAAATACTAAGAATAACTACAAAAACGAGAACTGTATGTAAGTGCGGAAAAATCGGGATGTAGGTATAAAATTTCTTCTGCTAGTTTCAGTAAATTAGCCTAGAATAAAGTACAATGAATTGAGGAAAAAATTAATTGCCAATTTTGAATAATTATTATACGAATACATTATGGGATATTCTCCAGGTTGAAACAACCTGCGGTCTTTGAAGTAAATTAAAACTTAAAAACTACATGAATAATGGATTTATATGAAACCATCACAGCAGAATGTGCACTTTTTTCATAGCATCCATTAACTTTCTGTTTTCCATGATAAAACCAATTGTTTTTTGATCAGACCCTGCGAATTCATTAAGTAGAAAAAACATTCATTCGTTACCCTTCGAGCTCTTCTATCGATACGTCCTGTATCAACTCTATTCGGCAAACACATCGCACCCACATAACTTAATGGTGTTTGTCGAGGCTCAACCTTGTTTGAGATATTCAAATTTTTTATCGATTTTCCTCTCTCTTTGTACGCTGAGATAAGCGACTGACAGTAAACAAGAACTTTACTACAAGGGGTTTTTAGCTTTGGATCAGAACTGTCGTTTCACAATACAAGGTTTCATGACAACAAGGAAAATTGCGCGAGAATTATATTGGTCCGTAGCTTGAAAGTCATTGTCACGGTGTGATAGAAGGTAACCCAAGATATATTTCCATGATTTGGTCAATTCTATTCAAATCGAAAAATGGAATTAGTTTCTGTTCTTTTAAAAAAGTTTCTGTAGTCATTTCCTGCGAAATATAAAAATGAGTTTGAACTAAATATATAAATGCACTACTAGCGGTCAAGAGCTTTTCCTGTTCTCATGACTGAACCAATCTATATCTCAAAGTAAAAATAACAACTTATACTTTTCCTCAAGTTTTGTTTGAGCTTAAATTCTATTATGCTAAAAACGCACGTCAGCGCTTTCCTAAAATTTGGCATTATTCATTATTTTACTCTGAATGAACCATTTCGATTGAGTTTCTCCCAACAACAATTGAATTTATAGGTCCTACCGATGTCAATTGATAACGTATATGTGGAAGCATCGAAAATTAAAATGTCTGACGGAGTTTTTGACATTTCTCATTTCCTATTTCACGAAAAATTCAATTCAAAGTTTCTATGAGCCAAGAGTCGTTTCGGAACATAAATGCAAATGTAATTACATTAACTTCAACTTCATTGAATGCTCTTAAACAAATGGAAAATCTTCTGGTGGAAGGAAGCTACAATAATTCGAGAATAAACAGATATACCATAGATGCGCATTTTTTTGAATATGTCGGATATATGATGAGTTTTGAAGACTTCAAAAGTTTTCTTTTAGAATTTTTTGAAAGTTTTGTAGAGTTTCGATTTTTGCGAAATTTTGCCAGTCTATTCGTTCC
Organism: Micraspis discolor; assembly: GCA_030674115.1. Classification (NCBI taxonomy): domain Eukaryota; kingdom Metazoa; phylum Arthropoda; class Insecta; order Coleoptera; family Coccinellidae; genus Micraspis; species Micraspis discolor. Next base: position 4,382 of record JARTUT010000452.1, read on the forward strand.
AACTTAATAAATATTAATAATAATGATAAATAACAATTTTTTCCAAGTTACAACTCCGATGGAGTTTCTTGGCGTTATAGAGGAAACCACATTTCAGACGCTCATAACTCTTGAACCATTGGACGGATTTGGTCCTATAACGAACTTGAATGAGATATTTGGACAGTTCATCTATTCTGAAAATATGAAAACTCTAGCTCATCTTTTTCGGAAGATGAAGAGTATACGGCTGGTCGGAGTGACATACGCAAATTTGACTCTGTATTCTTCATCAGGAAGTCAAAACCAATTGACACCATTTTCGGCTCGATATTCGAAAATAACAGACATTTGGGCAAAAGCATAGGACGCTGTTGTACTAGAACAAGAACTGCCAAAGGTTGAAGTAATGGTGAAATTAATTGCAGATATTTTCTCTAAGATCCACGGATCTGATGAAATTTTAAAAAAATAAATTGTAACTCGTTTTTTCTATAATGGTCGGAAGTCCTCACAGAATTATTCACTTCTTCGTGCAGGGAATCTTCCTAATTAAAGTCCTAATTCTCTTACATATCACATTTGGTACCATTAACTATCTTCTCTTTCATTAGAAATAACCAGTAAACACACAAAAATATACAGGGTGGCCATTTGAAAACGAAACGGACGAGATTACAGACGAAATAAGTTTTTTCGATAGAAATGCTCGGATAGGTCAATTTCTGTTTTGAGGGAGACAACTTAAGATGTAGGTTACGGAAGCATAGCGCTTGAACCCTTGCTGCCACAACCCCCACCCCCAATTTTTGAATACGGAAGATGAAGTGAGTGATATCTCAATTCAAAGGTATTTTAATACTGATTTCAGCACAGTAATTGTTTTTTCATTTTATGCATTAGTTCTCGAAATATTCATGCGTTAGTTAATTTTATAACTTAAATTAATTTTTTGCGAATAATTGACATTTCGTGCTTCTGAAACACCAATATTTTCGTACTTGTATTTGAAATTGCAAAACATCTACCACTGGGCAAATGAAGTCATACCGTACGTGTTAATGATACTAGGTCAGATGTTCGACTAGCCGTTTTATTTACTGAAATCATTCTCCAACTGTACGGTATCAGAACGATTTGAAGTTTTTATCTAAGAAATAAGACTTTTCACAGTAAAGAAAATAATTTATCAAAAACTCACATTAATTAATTAAATATTCAAATTGTTCACCATTAGCTTCCATACAATGAAATAAGTTTTGATCTACATTCGTTCACTATACGTCTTCTTAAATCTTCTATGGAATCGGGCTGTGTAGAGTAAATTTTACTCTTCAAGTGGCCCCAAAGTGAGAAATCTAGTGGTGACAGATATGGCGATCTGGCTGGCCATTCAGAGGACCCTTCTTCCATTCCACCGATTTGGAAATCTTTGATCCAGATATTCTCGAACTGCTAAGGCGTAGTGTGGAGGAGCTCCATCCTGCTGAAACACAATCTGATCTTCCACATAATTTCATCATCTTCATTAAATATTTATATGTCAGTGGATTGAAGGAAGGAAGCCACAGTCATGGTTGTTTTGAAGCTCAAAATGTCGATTTTTCACAAGTGCCATGAAACCACCACATTTTCAAATACTTAGTTAAGAATATTTCGAGAACTAATGCATAAAATGAAAAAACAATTACTGTGCTGAAATCAGTATAAAAATACCTTTCCAATGAGGTATCGCTCATTCCATCTTCCCCATTCAAAATTTGGGGGTGAGGGTTGTAGTAGCAAGGGTTGAAGCGCTATGCGTCCGTAACCTACACCTCAAGCTGTCCACTTCGAAACAGAAATCAACCTGTCCGAGCATTTCTATCGAAAAAATTTATTTCGTCTGTAATCTCGTCTGTTTCGTCTTCAAATGGCCACCCTGTACTTAACGTGTGTATACGGTATCGGCGTTTATTCAACGTTACACGATGAATTTTTCAATGTTACCTCCTAAACCCATATTCAACCAAACGTTGACTTTACGTATAATAAACGTACTGGGTACACAATTTCTCTATTCAAACATTATGAAAGGAATCCTTATTGTATTTTCTAAACATTGATTCAACAAGAATAAATCAACATTATATAAAGGTTTAAAAGTCAGTATTAATCAACTCATCATTCAAGCAATCTATATTCAACTTGAAAGCCACATTTTTAGATGCTATCAATTATGTATAACGCACTAAACATTCTACACATATCAGTATGTATTTTGAAAAATGATTGGAATTTTGCAGGACAGTTTCAACTATACAGGGTGAGTCTTTGATCACTGCGTTAATTTTAACCATAGGTTCTTGAGATCAGAAGAAACACTTTTTCCATTACAGTTTTCAATATTCAGCTGTGTTAAAAAGTTATAAGCATTTTAAGTTTTCACATTGGGCAAATACCCCTCTGTAGTCCAGTTTAGGTTGAAAGAAAAATACCTTCCACAGCATCCACTAATAAATCTGAATTGTTTGAAAACATTATTTTCCCTCTAAAAAATGATTCACTCACTCATGTTTCATCGGATGAGGGCCATATCCAGAAGGAAGATACAAAATACTAATTTTCTAGTAACAAAAATTCAACACCATAAACACAGATTTTTGTTGTTCTACTATAATTTCTTTCTACTTCAAGATTATAAACCATGCCTTTCTAGTGAGAAATTCCAAAAAAACCTCAGAATTATTGGATGTTATCATCATACATTTGTGATTTTCTTCTTAAAATATCCAAATCATGGAAACCATCATTTCTATGAAAACTTCCAAGGCAAGAGGTTGTCACTGTGCTTTTTTTTCACTCAGAGCCAGAAAAAATCATCTATGATTTTCCAAACACTGATATTTCTGAAGGTTCTTCTCCTTGACAGGGACCAGTGAACAGGTCTATGAGGTCTCTTGATATCATACTGTTAAAAATATGAAAATCTTTTTCGAAATCTTCAACAACAATGAATGATGTCACTACGACTAATTATTTTAAAGTGATGTTACTTTGCTTGTTTATTTTCGGTACTGAATTCCAAAAACAATTTACTTGGATAGATTACAAGTATTTCCAGATCTAGGTGTGCAATAAATCTTCCTTGAAGAAATTGAGTTTGATCATCTAAATTTGGTTGATGACGAGATATTGTTGATGATGGAGCTCGTGTTGAATGATTGTTTGGGCTATTACCATCATCTATTGTGGATGTAATGTTTTCCGATGTTTCGATAGACATCTTCTATCTTTATCAAGGAGAAAAGTAAGAAACCTTTTGAAAATTATCAATTTTCAAAAAATCAATTGACTTCTGACTTCTGTCAATTGACTTTTTGAAAATTGATAATTTTCAAAAGGTTTCTTACTTTTCTCCTTGATAAAGATAGAAGATGTCTATCGAAACGTCGGAAAACATTACATCCACAATAGATGATGGTAATAGCCCAAACAATCATTCAACACCTAAATTTGATCATGAAAAACTAGGTGTTCTTCAATAAAAATTTGTTGTTAAATTATTAATATGAATCTATTCTGTTTAGACTATAATTACTGATTACTGAACATGCGAACATTTTTGGTTTTTATATCAGAGTATCTGTTTTAATTACGTAAACAAAAACATAAATATTGAATAATGGTTATTCATAGATCATGTCCTATTTTGATACCCCACCATAGAATATTAATTTATTACCAAACCCCAGCAGAGAAAAAATAATAATTGCAAAGTTTTTTTAAATGGAAGATAATATCTGTAACCATTATTGATCTTTAGTTATAATTTTCCTCAGAATAACTAGAGTGAATTATTATCACATTAAAATATTATAACGTCTCTGTGGTGGGTAGTTCCCAATGAAATAGTGTTCTGTGGTTCCTTGTTGTTTTGATTCTGCTTGAAACTGTCAACAGTTAATTGTAGCTTTCTTAAAAAAAATGTCGGAAATATTGTAAGGATAATTTCGATAGTTTGAAATTATTCAATTTAGTATGAAATGATTATGGTCAGAAAATGTATTCTATTCTAATCTTTCTTGTTTATGATCTTATAGCTTCCAGTGTCAATATTGATTGAATTTTAATTAACCATGCATCATAACAAACATTCAGAAATATTAAAACTAAGTCAAATTCTATTATCTCCTAAGTTTGTGAACCAGGTTGAATCGGTGTATGAAATAAAGATATGAAAAAACTTCTATAAATATACAAAACAAATTTAGGAGACTGGGTTCGAAGTTTTTAAAACCCATATGAGCTTAATTTGAAGCACTCCTATGTTAGAATAGATATAATTTGATGAACCCTTAAAGTCTGAAGCTATAAAAAACCAGCTCTTCATAAAGACAAGTCTTCAATTTAACAGGTCCTGACAGAAAATACCTTACCTATTTCAATGCTTATTACGACAATATACCTATGTGAGTGATGGAAAACTTTTTCTCTAATTATTATGGAATATTACTCTGGATAAAATATTAAACAAGGTGCTAGACATGATTATTAATGAATACAGCCAATGGCAATTTAGATTTTGTGGTAAATGTAAGACAAAATTTGTTCAGTGGTTTATTTCATCTATAGCGTTTAGTGGTGGAACCATGGACTGGAGAGATTTCTCCAACCTTTTGTAGAAATATTTAATAAAGACATAAAATATGGCACTATTGAACAAATCTGATTATTGAATCATTTCAGCACAGAGTTGGATTTGGGAAAATCAGAAAATTTGGACAAAATTATATGGGTTCAATTCCTTTCAACTTCAAATATCCAAGCAATTTAACCAATCTGTAGAGTAGTAGTGAGAAACCCACAAGAAATGGAATAAATATAATGATGCCAAAATATGCATGACTGTTATCAAAAACCTTCTACAAGAGATCATTTCAATTGATATTGTCGTTTGAATATTACAGGTGAAAATGCAATTTTTTTATGAAATTTCAACACCCTATATCTTTTGAAGGGGGCCAAATTTGGAAAATTGTTATAGGAATAAAATGTTTCTTTTGACGTCAAGAATCTATGGTTAAAATTAATGCAGTGGTCAAAGACTCACCCTGTATAATATATTCCTGAATAAGGAGTTCTTATTGATTTCTACATGATATATAACATTTCAATATATTTTCGCAGTACATATTCAACATTGAATTGCCGTTGTCGTAGAACGATTCAGAAAACTTTGTTACCACAATTCAGACCAACGAAAATATTGCACCTACTTTTACTTAACTCATTTCTTACATCCTTCTTCTTACATTTATAATCAATATTCGTTCAGTTTATGAAACCGAACATTATCATTACTAGTGTATTAAAAATATACATCTTCTCTACTAGCTTATATATTATCTTTATATAAACTCATGAAATTTCTGTAATTTATTTTTGCTGTATGATGAACAGTCTGCATAGAGGGGTAGCGATTTGCAACTAATCAGTTGTTCCTTGTCAGGCTTCCGCTACTTTGGATTTTTTGATAAGTATCTACCTCATATATTCCTGGTTTATATTTCTCAGTTGCATAGGTATATTTTTCGAGTACATCATATTGAGTATTTTGGAAGTTGATAACACCTTTATATATTGTTTAACGAGGGCAGGAAAAGAAGCCATTCAATAAGACCAAGGCAATGTAACTTATTTATTCCGAAATTTTATTTTTAGCAATATATTTTCACAATATTTATTTTTGTTTGTGGATTGTTTCAGTGGCTGTCCAGGAGAATATGGGCTAGCACCGATTTACAGTTCGCAGAAGAAACTAAGCAACTAGGGATTGGTTAAAATTTACGGAGAGCTGGTATATTGACTCCAAATTGGTCACAAACAAAAAATGACTTATAAAAAATTATAATCTAAGATATGTTAGTTTTTACATTTTATCTCCAATTTTAATGTTTCTTTATATAGTTGCAATATTTTGTTAATATAAGGAATTTATTAAGGTTTGTTTAATTGTCAGCCCTTTTATGTGAAGAAATAATGGTTCACTAGAAGATTTCTCAAAATATCCACTTATCGAAAATAATGATTAATGTCGCCAAAAACAATAATTATTTTTTCTTTATCCAGTCCTTCATGATGGATATAATGTTTTCATAAAGAACAGAGGAGATAAGTATTTTTTTTAGTATTCCAAAGTTTATTATATGAAAAAGAATGATTCTAATTGTTTGAGTTCCAAGAATTTTCATGCTTTATATGATGAAAGTGAAGCTTTTCTGAAAATAAAGAAATTTTCTCTGCTAAGACCTCATCTTATCGAAATATGAATAAAAGCCCTTTAGAAGTATATTCAATCACGGTTAATTCACTACCTAAAATCAACGTTAATTTTACATTCTAAATAAACATTTTATATCAGCAGAGGGATATTCCGAGAGTTATTGACGAAACAAAAATTTCAGATGCTCGTAACTGCTGAACTAATCGACGGATTCAGTCCAATAATGAACTCAATCGAGATATTCAGACAATTAACCGATTCTGAAAATATGAAAATTCTAGTTCGTCTCCTTTGGAAAATGAAGAGTACACGACAGAAAAGCCAGACATTTTCAAATTTGTACACGGGGTCTTCATCACGAAGTGGTACCCAATCCATTGAGACCATTTTCGGCTCGATATATTTGAAAATTATAGACATTTGGACAAAACGTGAAGAAACTATTTTATTAGTCATCCAAACTTGAGATAGTGCGCAATAAAATTACACACTGGCCTGGATACTGTCGTTTGTACGTTGAGACGTTACAGAATCAGCATATATTCTCGGACGGACATTCCGATCACTCAAATTCTCCATATCCAAGTCTCGCATAAAGAACAGACCAATTGCTGATAATATTTTTAAATCGACCGAATTATTATGATTGATGGCAAGTCATATATCTTGAATCTAGAAATCTCCCGCCTATAATCCAGTTTTACCACAAGACGGTAAGACGGTTAAAGGTCGGCAAACCAGTTACCTACAGAACACCACCTACCTGTTCGAGAGAAACAAGATCTAGGTGGTTTCACCCTTTTAGGTGGTAATCCAGCGGACACATGGTTTTTTGTCGAGTTTGTTTTTTCATCACGTTGAACAGCTGACGTGACATACCCCAAAATCGGGGTCAGTGTATGCATAACAGAACGAGATGAATATCTCTACCTACCAGTTTTTTTCTAATTGGTATAGCTATAATGTGATCATTTTCACACATTTATTTAGAATATAATTGATTCGGAGTGCATTGGAATGGAAGTGACGGTTGAGATTCTCACACAAAGAATAATGATATAATACTTTCTGTGATATCTGTTTTCTTATTTTATTGCGAGTTTGTTTCAGTAGAACAATGTGCAATCATTTTGTCTGTTATTTTCGGATATCGAGCTGAAAATGGTCTCAATCGATTGGGTTTGACTTCCTGATGATGAATACAGGGTCAAACTTGAGTATGTCCGTCCAGCCGTATATATTCTCTATCATCTGAAAGAGAAGAATTTTCATATTTTCAGTCCAAATATCTGGGTCAAGTTCGTTATTGAGCCAAATCCATCCAATGGGTCTGGAGTTATGAGCATCTGAAATTTGGTTTCCTGTATAACTCTTAGATATCCATCAGATTGAGTTGTACTTGAAAGATAATTGAATTAAGTTGAAATGAAAAGGTTTGCAAATTTTGCAGAAATTGACACGAAAATTTTTGAAAAATTTCCAAAAAAAACATAATGCCTCAAAGTTTTTTGATTGTCAAATATGGAGGTTATTGATCCACAAAACATATTCTCAAATTTATTTTTCTTTCCATAGTAAATATCGTTAATTTTCATTTACTTAAGGGCAAGCAGTCACAGAAGTTAAAGTAAATTAATGTTGATTAATTACGTTGACATTTACGGTCATTGAAACTTTATGGCTGTCGTAGTGAACGAAACAAGAGAAAATTGTTCATTTCTGGCGTACCCCATAATACTCAAATTTATAGAAAAAGCCCCAAATTATTCGTCGGAAATTACGAATTTTTCGTAAAATCGGAAAAGAGAAATATCAATGCTAGATAATGAAGAAGAGAGATAATCCGAATGGTTTTCTATGAAGTTGATGTTCCTGCTTTGGTTCGTTTTTAGGAGAAGAGAATTTGAGCTTCGAGGAAAAATATGAGTAATTATATTCATTTGGGATATAGGTGTATTCATTCATCGTGACGGTTATATTAGTATCCCACTCTTTCATATTACGGAAAAGATTCCATATCAAGCGCGCAAAAGCTCCCGTTCTCACATTAGTGCTTTTCTAAATTCTTTCATTTTTCATCTAAAACGTCATTCGAACAATTTTCAAGTCTTGAATCGATCGGATGGACATTCTCGGAGTTATTGGGGAAACCAAATTTTTGATGCTCATAACTTCTGAACTATTCGACTGATTTGGACCAATAACGATCATGACCGAGATATTTGGACAATTAACCTGTCTGAAAGTATGAAAACTCTGCACATACTCAAGTTCATAAGAAAGGCTAATGAACCAATTCGATTCTAACCGTTTTGGGTTCGATATTAAAAAATTACTGAAATATGGACCAATCAATGGCACCAGAAAAAAGCGCGATGGTTCATAAATATTGATTTATCTATTATACTCGAGTCTTTGTGCAGATGCAGATACAGATATCCAGCATATGTTTCTTCTCTTGGAAAGGTCAGTTCGCCACCAATTGGGCTAGTATGAAAATTAAAAATGATGTGAATTAAAGATACTTTCACTAAAACTATGTGTTGAAGCTCATTCGATTAAGGATTATTTCAAGATTAGTGCTGAAAAGTTGTATTAATACATTGAAAATTTCTAAAGTTATGATCAATAGAAGATAATAAAATAGTTGTGCTTAGTTTTTTTTACTATGATTTGTAAATTAATGAATTTGTCGGATTCGGGAAAAAAGAATCTAAAGGAGGAGGAAAATATAAAAAAATGTTTGAATCCCCGAAACTGCACCTTCATTATTAATCCTTTTAATTTATCGTTAAAAATTGCCATATGCGTGCAATTCCCAGGTTGCGCAAATGACTTCGCAAGTTAGTAAGTTAAAAAATGTTTTACGGCTATATACAGTATATTTTAAAATCTGAAAAAACTGTAATATATTCAAACACTTATTTTTATTAGAATTTCTTTCTTTGATTTAATTTTGGAATAAACTAGACCTTTGACAAATAACAAATTTTTCCAGGACTTCCTTAATCCTTGTGAATTCAAAAAATATAATATTAATTTCAATCAAAATTCTTTCGCCTCCTAGTATAGCCATGAAATAATAATATGTTAAAAATTGAATAAATTTAATATTTATTTTTAATCATTTTTTCATTTGAAAAAAAACATTCTCCGAAATTTTGTAAAAAACAATTTTTTTAGTTGTCATTTGTCACTTACTTACCGTTTTAATTTATTCACTTGTTTATCAAAAAATGCATTCAAGAAGTGTATATAAAAAAACTATAATAACTTATTTTGATTCGACGATGAAAAGCAGATTGAAGATGATAAAAAAAAAGGGCGCAATAAGATGTAGCATGATTCACAAAACTCAGTTTGGTACCGCATGACCCATAGAAGTTCGAAACTGAAACGTCGGTAGAAATAATATACCGGAATTCGCAATTTTATTATAACTACGGCACATTGTTGTCAGTGGGCAAAATGAGTGGTAATAAGAGTTGGGCACAACAATGTGAAATCTTCTATGCTCTTGAGGGTATGCGAGCAACATTAAACTGCAGCGATGGGAGCAGAGTCATCGAGTCAACATGATTGTGTACTATCTAATAAAGGAACATCAGGTCATTGATTTCTCTCATCTTCCTGAGTGAAGTAAACTCGAACTCACTGAGAACTATATACAGGATGGCCATTTGAAAACGAAACAGACGAGATTACAGACGAAATAAGTTTTTTCGATAGAAATGCTCGGACAGGTCGATTTCTGTTTCGAGGGGGACAACTTGAGATGTAGGTTACGGACGCATAGCGCTTCAACCCTTGCTGCTACAACCCCCACCCCCAATTTTTGAATAGGGAAGGTGAAGTGAGTGATACCACAAGTCAAAGGTATTTTCATACTGATTTCAGCACAGTAATTGTTTTTTCATTTTATACATTAGTTCTCGAAATATTCATGCGTTAGTTAATTTTATCACTTAAATTAATTTTTTGCGAATAATTGACATTTCGTGCTTCCGAAACACCAAAATTTCCGTACTTGTATTTAAAATTGCAAAACATTTATCACTGGGCAAATGAAGTCATACCGTACGTGTTAATGCTACTAGGGTCAGATGTTCGACTAGCTGTTTTATTCACTGAAATCATTCTACAACTGTACGGTATCAGAACGATTTGAAGTATTGATCTAAGAAATAAGACTTTTCAAAGTAAAGTAAATAATTTATCAAAAACTCACATCAATTAATTAAATATTCAAATTGTTCACCATTAGCTTCCATACACTAAAATAAGTTTTGTTCGAAACGATGGAGCACATTTCGCAGCATTTCTGGAGTGATTTGACGACATTCGTTCACTATACGTCTTCTCAAATCTTCATGGAATTCGGCTGTGTATAGTAAATTTTACTCTTCAAGTGGCCCCAAAGAAAGAAATCTAGTGATGACAGATCTGGCGTTCCTTGGCCATTCAGTAGGGCCCCTTCTTTCTATCGATCAAGTGTTACCGCATGTTATTGGAAATACTGCAAATTATATCGAAGATAATTTAGATTGAGTTTCAGCAAGATTGAGCTCCTTCGCAATACGCTTTGTTTGTTCCAAATCTTGATTAAAGATTTCTATATTAGTGTAAAGAAGCCACAGTCATGGTTGTTTTGAAGCTCAAAATGTCGATTTTTACACTACAAGTGCCATGAAAACACCACTTCATTTTCGAATACTTAGTTGAGAATATTTCGAGAACTAATTCATAAAATAATAAAACAATAACTGTGGTGAAATCAGTATAAAAATACCTTTCAAATGAGGTATCACTCACCCCATCTTCCCTATTCAAAATTTGGGGGTGAGGGTTGTAGTAGCAAGGGTTGAAGCGCTATGCGTCCGTAACCTACATCTTAAGTTGTCCCCCTCGAAACAGAAATCGACCTGTCCGAGCATTTCTATCGAAAAAATTTATTTCGTCTGTAATCTCGTGTGTTTCGTTTTCAAATGGCCACCCTGTATAACTGAATATAACTTCTGACTGGATAAAAGCCATGTTTCTTGAAGAACATGAATCTAAGGTGTTTGCCCGGGATTCTTTCAATTTCAATACTATATTTTTTGTGGCTGGTATTCCATATCACGCTACAGTATGCGAGTTTACTTCTAACGAGAGCCTGATAGACAGACGAAATGACATCCAAAGAATTAAATTCCCTACAGTTGTGTTTAACAAAGCCGAGGCATTTCTTTGCACTGGAGGTTATTTGATTCAGATGAGCAGTGAGTTTCTGATCGAAAACAATCTCTAGGTCTGTTGTTTCGGCCATTCTCATCACATCACAATCAAAAACAATTGGTGTTAGCTTTCTCGTATATATCACCGTCTTACATTTCCTGACATTTAACAACAGCTCATTTTCATTACACCACCTAGATATTCTATTGAGATCTTCCCGTAGGAGAAAGCAGTCAACTAAACTCCTTGTTACCTTGAAGATCAGTAGATCATCGGCTAAGAGCAATATTGTGAAGAAATCTAAAATATCATCGACGAATAAAACAATCAGGAGTGATCCCAAATTTGACCCCTGTGGAACGTCCGTGGTGGCAGTGAACGAAAACGACCTCAGTCGTTCATATTCTACATAATGCTCCCCATCGGAAAGAAATGATCTCAGGATTTTCACAAAAAGCTCAAACAAACCATATCTTGACTGATTCCTGAGTAAATGTCCACGAGGAAAGCAAACAAAAGCTTTGCTGAAATCAGTATATACAACATCAACTTGATTTCTTGTATGTTGAGACATAATGTTTAAATACAGTAAGATTTGATACTGTAACCACGAGATGGTATTCCGAAATTTTCGCTCTAAAATGGTTGAAAACTATGTCCGACAATATTATCTCTATCAACGTGGAAAATACAGATATTATTGCAATATAATAAAATTAATTTTGCCAGATTTAAGGATAGGAAATATTTGTGAAACTGTCCAGATAATCGGGAAAGTTCCAGATGTTAGCATTAGGTTATGCGGTATTCTCAACGGCTGTAAGAACAGACTCATACGGGATTTCACAAGATCAACTGGGATACCGTCCAGATCAACAATAGACTTATCCATCAGTTTTCTCGATCCCGATATGATCAAATCATCAAATCATCATCAGAAATTTCGTCAATCCTAAAAACCAAACCTGACCTAGAATGCATTCGAAGGGTTAACATTTAGCCGACTACTATTCACAAAAACAGTTCTGAAATTCACAGCATCTATTATGTCTTTAGGTTAAGTCCTTTGACTTTCCCTCGAAGGGCATTCGTCCAGGTATTCTCGATTTATTCTAATCGGAATGTACTTCCAGAAACTGAGGGATCCACAAGTTATCTTAGGGTTCCTTGAGGAATTCCCTATATGAAGTGTCAGTACCAACTTTGACAGATTTTCTGAAATATATGACTCGCTCGCGATGGAACATTAACATATGTCTCCTATTCATTTTCGCAAGATACTCGCACAATGAGCCCAGGATAATGCACATTCGGTATCCTCGTGACAAATTACCAGGTCAAAAAGTCTGTTGTTGCGGTGATGCACTCTCTTACAGTGTTTTATCTATAATAAAAAAATGGATCGCAAAATGTGTTGGTAAGCGCATAACTCAACAACGCCTGGACCAATTTGGCCAAATCTTTTTTTAAAATGTTCGTTGAAGTTCAAGGATGGTTTTTACGGCGAGAAAAATTAGAATTATTGCTGGAAAAACCCTAAAAATAGCCCTTTTCTTTTTCCCATACAAATGATTTGTATCTAAGACGTAGTGAATTTGAGCTTTATTGCTATGGTATAAAGTTCATATTAAATTACAAGCATTCACTGTTGTCTAAGCAATGTACGTGTGTTCCTAGCGTCAAAGATCATATCTATCAAAACAATGTGCGTGTTTGCGTTGGAGCACAGAATACATAGTTGGAGGAGTTTAATGTCGCGTTCCGAAACTCGCGTTTCTTTTGTATTAGTTTCGGCACGCGAGATAAAATGCATCAGTTTCCACGTCATTACATCAGTCAAACAAAAATCGCGTTACCAACAGTGTTTCATTATTTTTAATATCCAAATTTTAAATAAATAAAACAATTCGTACGGCTTAAAAGGATTTGACTTCAAGTCATATCAAATTAAAAAAAAAGTTGTCTGTCACCTAATCTACTGAGTTTGCTTTTGTCAACTGATACACGAAACAAATTCGTATATCGTGTTTTGTGCAGTGTTTAGTTAGTTAGTATTTGTTTAGTTCGTGATTAGTGAAAAAATAATTTATATTTGATATGCCTCCTATAAGACGAAGCAATTTATGTAGAAGAACCAGGAATGCTACAAACCAAGCTAATTACCGATCTAATCGTACTGCACAAGAACGTGACGACGGAAATGAACGTGAAAGAATTCGGATATCACAAACACGCGAAGCGCGAGCGCGACATTCAACTGATAATTGCGCAAGTTTGATTCGAGCTGCTTTCAGTTACGATGTGTCAATTGACTACAGTAACTACCAATGTGTTGTTATTGGTTCTATGAACTTGGTTTGCTCACACTGTAAGGCATTCAAATACAAAAACGAAGCCAATGGAATCTGTTGCGCAATGGTAAAGTGCAATTGATACCATTGGATCCACCTCCAGAACCATTGTACTCATGGGTTTCAGGAATAGGAACAGATTCTATACACTTTTTGACACATATCCAACAATATAACAATTGCTTTCAAATGACTTCATTTGGGGCAACAAATGTAGTTCGGGAAAATTTATGCCAACTTTCAAGGTATGTATTATAGCAGTTACTCATAATTATTTTAGCGAACAAAATTTTCTTACTTTTAAACCCTTATATATGTTTTATTTAATTATTTTTTATTCACAACGCCCTATCACCAGGGTGACGGTTCTGTTCAGGATAATTTTTCAAAATACTTAGCCACAAAAACTGCCACATTACAAATCTTTTTGACAGGACGAAGTCTGTCGGGTCAGCTAGTACTAAATAAATTTTAAAAAAATTCCAGATGAAAAGTAAAATTTTAAAGAACAGCGCTGTCATAAACACTCTGGAATTCGGGTAAATTGAAGTCGCTAACAAGAATCACATATCCAAAGTCATTTTTCTCTTTAAGAAACTCTGAAAATTCATCACTACCATCCGCGTTGTAGAAACCTGATTCGAACCAATAAGTTGCACACCCAACAGATCAATTCCAAGCGAAATATAATTCAACTCACAAAACACAGAGCTGTATTTAGAATCATTGAACGCCAGAAAAATCCGCCTCCACGAGTTCCCTAAGTGCGATCATCCTTCCGCTGAACCCAATATATTTTCAGGAAAAAGTTCTCTGTCGGATACACTATAATTCAACCAGCTGCCAGTCAGAGCAACCTCACTATACCCTCTATACATCAAGTTGCTCATGAAAGTATGTGTTTCAGTATTCAATCCTCTGCAATTTTGATAAAAAATCTCAAGTCCTCTGCCATAAATCCCTTCTCTCAGATGCCTGTCGGACGTATTCACAGGTTTTATTTATTATGTTAACAAAAGATATTCAATAACTGGAAAAATTATTCTCCATTTGTTTATGGATTCCTCACAAATTAGTCGGTCTTTTTCAATATTTTCAAAACATTACTAAGCAATCTTTATTCTTAATAAAAAACATTTTCTTGATAAATATTTTTGTCGGTCTTGTTCACTTGAACAAAGTTTTTAGATTCGTCCATATGTCTTCATCTTTCGAATATTTGGGATAAAGTGCTATCAATCGTTTTATAAGGATTCGCTGATGATGAATCTGTGGTCAAAATCGATTCTGTCAGTCCGTCGTCCGTGGGCACGATTACGTCCGAAGGGAATGACCTAGAGAGCTGAAATTTATAGGGTAGGTCGGAGGAATAAATATCGTAATCGGGCCAAATCCATCCAATAGTTCAGGAGTTATGAGCATCTGAAAATTTGTTTGTGATTTCTGTTTCGGGGGACAACTTAAGATGTAGGTTACGGACGCATATCGCTTCAACCCTTGCTGCTACAACCCCCACCCCCAATTTTTGAATAGGGAAGATGGGGTGAGTGATACCCCAATTCAAAGATTTTTTTATACTGATTTCAGCACAGTAATTGTTTTTTCATTAAATGCATTAGTTCTCGAAATATTCATGCGTTAGTTAATTTTATCACTTAAATTAATGTTTTGCGAATAATTGACATTTTGTGACTTGTATTGAAATTGCAAAACATCTACCACTGGACAAATGAAGTGTACGTGTTAATCTACTAGGGTCAGATGTTCGACTAGCTGTTTTATTCACTGAAATCATTCTCCAACTGTACGGTATCAGGACGATTTGAAGTATTGATCTAAGAAATAAGACTTTTCAAAGTAGAGAAAATAATTTATCAAAAACTAGCATCAATTAATTGAATATTCAAATTGTTCACCATTAGCTTCCATACAATGAAATAAGTTTTTTTCGAAACGATGGCGCACATTTTGCAGTATTTCTGGTGTGACTTGACGACATTCGTTCACTATACGTCTTCTTAAATCTATGGAATCGGGCTTTGTAGAGTAAATTTAACTCTTCAAGTGGCCCCAAAGAAAGAAATCTAGTGGTGACAGATCTGGCGATCTGGCTGGCGATTCAGTGGAACCCCTTCTTCCAATCCACCGATTTGGAAATCTTTGATCCAGATATTCTCGAACTGGTAAGGCGTAGTGTGGAGGAGCTCCATCCTGCTGAAACACAATCTGATCTTCCACATAATTTCCAGCATTGTTTTCAATAATTTTCGTCAAAATTGGATCAATGTGATTTTTCAATAAGTCCAAATACATATCTCCAGTAAGATTACCAGGTAAAAAGAACGGGCCGCCAATGTTGTCACCAAATATTGCAGCCCAAACATTGAGTTTTTCTGGTTGTTGAGTATAAACTTCGTGGAACAATCTCGGATTAGCATCGGTCCAATAACGACAATTGTGTCGATTTACTGTGTCGATTCGAGAAACAAACATTGCACAGATAATTGGGATTAGCAGTTACTCGTTCACTGATTGTATCACAAAATTCAACACTACGGTCAAAATCATCTTCGTTTAGTGCGTGTGATGGATTTTGTAAGGATGGAATTTATGATGCTTCAAAATATTTGCAATTCGAGTTCGTGTAAAACCAGATTCATGTGCTAGCTGCCTCGTACTCGTCATTGGATTCAGAGCAATCTGTCCAAGAACAGCTACTTCAGCTGCTTCATTTTCTTTCCAAGTTTCGTTTTTTATTAGCCACAGACCCGGTTTCTTGAAACTTTGACACTAATTCCAGAACATACTTCCTATTTACATGTTTATCTAAATGTCGTTGATTGAAGAATTCTGCGGTTCTATTCGTAGATTGATTGTTTGCAAAAAAAAGTGAAATTAGTTCCACCCGCTCTGCAATTGAATAAACCATGTCGAACAATGAATTAGAACACATACAAGTCTCGATTCAAAACTAAGAATAATTCACATGTCAAAGAACCAGTAAGCCATCTTAATGATCTGTTCGTAATAAATAAAAAATTATCGATTCTGATTTTTTGAAAAAGATATGAATTCAATAATCAACAAAATGAAAACATTTTGAAGCAAACTGAGAAAACACTTCATAATTAAGTCGGAAATCGTTTCACGAATTGGGACTGGAATATTTCTGTGGCATCATTAATGATTTGATTTTCTTACCTGGTAATCTGATTAGAGATATGTACGTATTTGGACTTTTTGGAGATTTCTATCGATCAAGTATTACCGTATGTTATTGGAAATACTGCAAATTATATCGAAGATAATTTAGATCGCGTTTCAGCAAGATTGAGCTCCTTTGCAATACGCTTTGTTTGTTTGTTGTTTGTTCGACATCTTGATTAAAGATTTCTATTTCAGTGGATTGGAGGAAGAAAGCCACAGTCATGGTCGTTTTGAAGCTCTAAATGTCGATTTTTTACAAAAAAACACTACAAGTGCCATGAAAATACCACTTCATTTTCAAATACTTAGTTAAGAATATTTCGAAAACTAATGCATGAAATGAAAAAACAATTACTGTGCTGAAGTATAAAAATACCTTTCAAATGAGGTATCACTCACCCCATCTTCCCTATTCAAAATTTGGGGGTGAGGGTTGTAGTAGCAAGGGTTGAAGCGCTATGCGTCCATAACTCACATCTTTAGTTGTCCTCCTTGAAACAAAAATCGACCTGTCTGCATTTCTATCGAAAAAATTTATTTCGTCTGTAATCTCGTCTGTTTCGTTTTCTAATGGTCACCCTCTATAGATACAGGTCATTCTTTGTGGCGTTTGTATTTGTATCACAGTGTTCCAGAGTACGGGAAAAGACTATTATTTACCTGAACAGTGTGCTTATAGATTTGTTATAATTTGATTATTTACTCGCAAGTAACTCAACAAGAGCGTCAAAGCGATCGGACTTAAATAATAACTTAAGACATTTTTTATCAGTCATAATAGACAGTACTCTACAAATTGACTAAAGAAAAAATGTATCACAAACAATTCAATTGTTTAATGAATAAACAATTTGTTATAAACAAATATTTAATTATTTATTTTATTCATCAGTATTCATCATTTGAGGCTTATGAAATGACAGAATTGGGATCGTATTTATCTTATTAAGCTCCTAATTATTTCAGTACAGGAGGAATAGGCGTATTCATACAGAACACTATTCCATAATTCCATAGCAGATATTTTCCTAAGGGACTGGAGATCTAAGAAAAAATAGTTTTTGTTTGAAAAATTGTCTACAGGGTGGAAGACTGGATTTTCCACACCAGACTCATCCCGAACACCCAGGATGGCTGTATGGTCCTGTTATCACACGAATTAGGACTCAATACAGACAAGATAAGTTTCACCAACAACCGATGTAACCTGTTGATTTTAATAGTCAAAAATAATCAGTTCCACTTGCAACTTTTAAATTGAGCAATTTAACATTCGTATATACTGTAAATAACTAGTAATTGTAAAAGAGTGGTATAAATTTCCATTGTTCGTATATTGACTGAGTGTCTATTAAAATTTTTGGAGGTGAATGGAAGGTGGTTTTGTGCTCGAGCGAACCGGAGCAAATTCAAAATAAATTAAATTTTTTTTCGAGCATACGCAACATTCAAAAATTCAATTCTCGAATAATAATAACTTTATCGTAATAAGTCACAGGATTATTTAAAATTGTATTTCAACAAAGAATGCAAATAAAATTTGTACGGTTCCAAAATAACAATTCATTGTAATCGTTTGAACAATTTCAGTTTAAACAATATGTCAAAGGGTTGCCCTCTGGCAACATGCATTTACATCATGAGTAGAGCAATCTGAAGACAATCCCATAAAAAAATGAGATGTAATAATTGTCTCTACTCACGAGCCGATTCCTCTTGAACTATTCATCTTGTCCACGAATTAGCTTTCTTTAGTGATTATTTCCACTTCTGCATGGTTTTTTAGCAGAATTTACTTATTACTGCAGCGGAGAAGTGTAGTTTCCTTCTTCGAGATGCTAAATGACTCGATTTGGCGGCCGTAGAACTCAAAGTTGCTTATAATTGGTTAAAGGGTGTTTCCATTTCCGTGTATGAACCATACACTTAAAATTAGAATACTGTGAATGTAATAAAAACTTTGATGCCAACATAGTAGGCTATGACGTCATCCAATATGTAGGATAGTCTAAACTGAGCAACCGCAAACGAGTATACCCGGGTCTGGATCCTCAAATCACTCATTTCAAAATTCGGTAAGAATGTCATTTATGTTCAAATGCACAGGTGTAAATTTGTGATACGGTTATTCCCCCACAGAATTATACAACCCGTCAAGTTCACCTGAGAAATACGCGCCAAATTTCAAAAAGCGGTAATATATATCTTTCAGTTTGGCGGAGGCGCAGTAGTGATGGTCCTACATATTCATCATTCTGCAATCAATATTCACTGCGTTTGAAATGACATTCACAAAATTTGCCTGATATATGTATATATGGTAATAATTATTTTGTTTTATAGATTTGCGGACAAGAGAACTCTTCAAGATTTCACGTCTATTTGGTAAGTCGAAAATCACTTTCACGATTTGAAATCGATTTAATTGGGCGAAATACAAAGTAGTAGTAAATTCCACATTTAAAATTCACGAGAAGAATCTCCAGACAACGAAATCACATGAATGGAATTTCTGAATATAGAATTCTGTTTTATTGTAAACGTTGAGTATTTGACATAGATGAATGAAATCGAGGGTGAGTGAAATATCTATGAATGATTTCAATGGTAGCGCCCTCACGTACAAATCATAGGAAACAATTCTCTTGTCCCAAGATTTCGAATGATTTTTCATTTCATATTGTGGGAACAGTTGTCACCAGTGTTTCAGACAACTTAGGAATGCCTAAATCTATCCTTCAATCTTTGATGGTACTCTGCAATGCCAGCAGACTGTTTTTTATATGTTTATGGTATGAGAGTAGTCACCAAGTCATGACTTCCCTGATGCTCAAGCATGTAGGGTACAATAGCCGATGCAACTCGTTCGCGAAGAATCTGCTTATTGCAATTCTCTCGACCAGTTCTCTCTCAATGTATTTTGTCCTCCAACCGATTCTCTCCCAGCAACTCCGCGAAATTATACTCCATTGGAGAACCGGCGACAGTGTGCTTCTGCGAGTCGTGCGGAGAACAAATCGACATTCAACAACGTTGGTAGTTAAAGCAGCGCAATTCTACGACGGACTCGCTCCAAACCAATCTATCTCCCGAGAGAGGGTTCATTGAATCGCGTATACATAGTTCTTAAAACGCAAACGTGATATCATCGCTCGTCATGGCCACAGACATCTGTTATTAAAATGTGTAATATGTGTTTTATCCAGTGGTTCATCGAGTCAATGTCTTCTTTGTTTCAAACGTAAGTAGAAGTTCGTAATGTTTAGGCGGTATTTCATTCACGTAATTGGATTATTGTAGTTCATTGTTCAGTGTCTTCAGAGTTTAGTTTATCGATTTGGATATTCCAATGACTTATTGTCTATACTGGAAAATCTATCGCCAGATGAGTGGGAACGGTTGTGGTAAGCAATTCAAAACTTAACCTAACCTTACATATGTTTCATAGGTTAGTAAACAATACTATGAAACTTTTATTGTAACCTCCACAACTACACTTTTAGGAATGACCAATTCCATAACATTCCTGAACTGAAAATGTCAATGGGTTTGAATTGGTCTGATATTTTCAAATCTTTGCGCAGTCTCACTTCGTTCGGTCACAAACAAATTTAAAGGTAACAGGTAACATAGATGGAACAACTCTGATTTCTTGGTGATTTTTTTGATTTGAAGATTGATAGAATCAAGATTTTTGTTAAATTTTTGTCTTGCATTCTTGACAAATTGAGATTTACACAAAATCTTCACCGTTCGTTCGAGAATGTGAATGTTTATAAATGAAATATGCTTCTAGCAAATTAAGATTTCTCTATCTGGTTTTCCATCCTTACAAAACTTCACTAGCACATAGCTAAATATTCGAAAAAGTCATATCTTTTCATCCCAGAGAACCCCACTTTTATTTATCAGGTGAATCCAGATTCAGTTTTGAAATTTGAGGTTATGTTAAAACCGATAAGTCGAAAACACGATGTTTTCTTTGAGTTCTATTTGCTATAAATGAAATCGAATCTACTTTGAGATCCAATGAATTGTATTATTGCATATTTTCAATTTTGTGCCAATTTTATTCGTCGGTCGTCATCGTGACTTTGAATAATGTGTAGGTAGTTCAAAAATAGAAGGAATTCGTTTCGATATACTTTCATACTGGGAATTTCATGTCTTCCATGATGTTTTCAGAATGTTCTGTATTCAAGAGTTGCTTGAACTGAATATACAGGTTGTTTCGAATTTTATCTAATCAGGACAAATCCGCGGTAAAGTGCAAGTGTTGAAGAAATGCAAGCAGCGGTAGCTATCAAGGTCGAAATATTACACGTGCTTTGAATAGATCGAACCGATGATCTGTTTCTATTTATTTTTCAACGGAATATGATTATTTTGATTCCAACCGTATACTTGAGGATGTAATTATTTGTTCGATCTCACGGTCGTAAAATGGTTCACATGTAATAAAACCAGCGTCGACGGCTATTCCCAATCAATAAACATGTTATTCCGGATGTATTCCCGGGCTATATTTCAAGATATATATGAAATTATTTTATTCATTGTCCTGTTGGTGAATTCACACGGATTGGTTTTTGCAAGGTCTTCTGAATTGCGCTAAATCGTTCAGAAAATTATTCAAAAGTTCTCGAATATATTTAGGTCGAACAATGGTCCCTCAATTTCTTGTTCTCACTCTATGAATGGAGTGATTGGAAATTAGCTGTAATTTTATGAATACTGCTTCTCTTCTTGTAATTTGTTCCTATTTCGATTTTATGGATTTCATCACCTAATACTCATTCGCAGTATGTTGGACTAACTTTGATCTGGCCAGCACCTGAAACAGCTTCTGATGTTCCTTTACTAGTTAGTATCTTTGGGAGATGTTCACTTTCTCTGATGAAAGATGCTCCGCACTAGCAAGGTTTTTGTTATGTGCAATTCTTCGAAGAATAGGAAACATTGAAACCTATTTCAAGTGCTGGACTCCGATAGAATCATGTAATTCAAACATTATTTATGTGAGGATCATCAGATAAAATGGAATGAATCATCAATGATGTCGTCGGGGAGAAACTTACAAGAATTATAATCAAGGAAGCAGCATTAATGAACTGATTCCATAACTGCTCCTTCGATAGAGAGCATTGTCCGAGGACTCAAGGTCGTAGGTTCATTCCCAAGGCTAGGAAAAAATTTTTCTCTTATGGTATGTGTCTATCTTTCACTGACGAGTCTAAATATAACGATGCTGTGACTAAAGTGGCATAAAGACACAGTTTTATACAAAGCCTACAAGAATACTCACTGAAAGCTGTTTGGTCCTCAAGATTGGCGCCGAAAATTGGAATAGTTGGAGGATCGCCGTATTATAGTGCTGTCAGATAACCGGATTTATGTGATCTCATCTAACAGCTTCTAAGGGTTGTATGTATGTATACAGGGTGAGTCTTTGATCACTGCGTTAATATGAACCATAGGTTCTTGAGATCAAAGGAAACACTTTTTTCATTACGGTTTTTCCATATTCAGCTGCGTTAAAAAGTTATAAGCATTTTAAGTTTTCACATTGGGCAAATACCCCTCTGTAGTCCAGTTTAGTTTGAATGAAAAATACTTACCACAGCATCCACTATTGAATCTGAATTGTTTAAAAACATTATTTTCCCTCTAAAAAATGATTCACTCACTCATGTTTCATCCGATGAGGTCCATATACAGAAGGAAGATACAAAATATTGATTTTCTGGTAAAAAAAATTCAACACCATAAACATAGATTTTTGTTGAATGATTGTTTTGGCTATTACCATCATCTATTGTGGATGTAATGTTTTCTGACGTTTCGATAGACATCTTCTATCTTTATCATTTTTGTTTGGATCGAACTATCGGCGTCCAAACTTCTGGCAGATCTATAGATGGAGCACTTATGGAATCAGGTGTTATTTTCATAAATGCTGCTTCTTTGATTTTTCTTCTTGCAAGTTTTTCTTCTTTGGATATCATTGATGCTTCACTAATATTCCGACAGATAAAACACTTATCATAGTTAGGAAAAAGCTTGAAGAAGATCAAACCCCTGTGAAAGAACTACACTAAGCGTGAATGCAATTATGGAAATGCTTTCTATTTGTATTGAAACAACATATTTCCAATTTGAAGACATCTTTTATCAACAAGAATTTGGAATCGCCATGGGTGCACCACTGTCACCAATTTTAGCTGATTTATATATGGAAATTTTCGAACAGAAGGCATTAGAAAATATGTACTCAAACCCAAACTGTGGAAAAGATATGTAGATGATACTTTCATTATTTGGCAACATGGAAGAGATACTTTAGATGGATTCTTTCAATATCTAAACAATCAAGAGGAATCAATTAAATTCACAATTGAAATCGAGAAGGACAGACAACTTCCATTCTTAGATGTACTCGTACATAAACAAAATGGAATCCCAAGAACCACTGTGTATAAAAAGCCAACGAACACAGGACAATATCTACATTTTGATTCGAACCACCAACTAAACAATAAATTGGGAGTAGCAAAATGTTTATTTGATAGAGCAATAAATATTTGTTGCACTGAAGAAGACCAAAATGAAGAAATAAATAAAATCTCGAAAACTCTTAGAAGCAATGGCTACCCCAAAAAGATATTAGAAAAAGCTAAACAAACAAAAGAAAGTCAACCTGAACCAACAGATATAAATCAGACCATTAAAACCGTAATTCCTTATGTAAAAGGTTTGTCGGAGAAAATCAGAAGAATTGGAAATAGATACAACATAACGACTGCATTCAAAACTCAAGACACTATCAGAGCTAAACTTACAAAAGTTAAGCCTAATAATGAGACACAAAGGACAAAGAACTGCATATATGAATTACCTTGCGAGTGCGGAAGATCTTACATCGGAGAAACTAAACGCCCTCTGAATGTACGAATAAAAGAACATCAGAAGCTTCTACGAGTACTAGACAGCGACAAATCCAGGTTGGTCCAACAGGCTGTAGATGAGAATCATCGTATAAAATGGGATGAAGCATCAATAATATCCAAAGAAGAAAAACTTACAAGAAAAAAAAAATCAAAGAAGCAGCATTTATGAAAATAACACCTGATTCCATAAGTGCTCCATCTATAGATCTGCCAGAAGTTTGGACGCCGATAGTTCGATCCAACTTAAAAAGATCATCATATCACAGATGAGTATATAACATCGTTCATTTTTCTTTCTTGACTTCTGTCAATATTGACTTTTTGAAAATTGATAACTTTCAAAAGGTTTCTTACTTTTCTCCTTGATAAAGATGTCTATCGAAACGTCGGAAAACATTACATCCACAATAGATGATGGTAATAGCCCAAACAATCATTCAACACGAGCTCCATCATCAACAATATCTCGTCTTCACATAGATTTTTGTTGTTCTACTATAATTTTTTCTACTTCAAGATTTTAAACCATCCCTTTCTAATAAGAAATTAAAAAAATAACCTCAGAATTATTGGATGTTATCATTATACATTTGTAATATTCTTCTTAAGATTTCCAAATCATGAAAACCATCATTTCTATGAAAACTTTCTAGGCAATAGGTTGTCACTTGTTTTTTTTTTCACTCAAAGCCAGAAAAAATCATCTATGATTTTCCAAACACTGTTATTACTGAAGTTTCTTCTCCTAGACAGACTTTCTTGAGTATTGACCAGTGAACAGGTCTATGAGGTCTATTGATATCATACTGTTAAAAATATGAAAATCTTTTTCGAAATCTTCAATAACAATGAATGATGTTACTATGAATATCTATTTTAAAGAGATGTTACTTTACTTGATGATTATTTTCTGTAATGAATCCCAATAACAATTTACTTGGATAGATTACAAGTATTCCCAGATTTAGGTGTGCAATTAAACTTGCTTGAAGAAATTGAGTTTGATCACCCAAATTTGTTTTTGAAAAACCAACTAGGTGTTCTTTAATAAAAAAAATTTTGTTAGATCATCAATATGACTATTCTGTTTAGACTATAATTAATTACCGAACATGCGTAAATTTTTGGTTTTTATAATCAGAGTATCTGTTTTAATTATGTAAACAAAAACATAAATATTGAATAAAGGTTATCCATAGATTATGTCAAATTTTAATACCTTACCATAGAAAATAAATTTATTACCGAACCCCAGGAGAGAAAAAATTAATAATTGCAAAGTTTTTTTAAATAAAAGATAATATCTGTAACTATTATTGATCTTTAGTTATAATTTTCCTCAGAATAACTAGAGTGAATTATTATCACATTAAAATATTATAACGTCTCTGTGGTGGGTAGTTCCCAATAAAATGGTGTTCTGTGGTTCCTTGTTATTTTGATTCTGTTTGAAACTGTCAACAGTTATTTGAATCTTCAAAAAAATGTGGAATATATTGTAAGGATAATTTCGATAGCTTGAAATTATTCAATTGAGTATGAAATGATTATGATCAGAAAATGCATTCCATTCTAATTTTTCTTGTTTATAGCCTAGGGCTTACAGTTTCAATATTGATTGAATTTTAATTAACCATTCATCATAACAAACATTTAGAAATATTAAAACTAAGTCATATTCTATTATCTCATAAGTTTGTGAACCAGGTTGAATCGGTGTATGAAATAAAGATGTGAAAAAACTTCTATAAAGGTATAAAACAAATCTAGGAGACTGGGTTCGAAGTTTTAAAAACTCATATGAGCCTAATTTGAAGCACTCCTATGTTAGAATAGATATAATTGGATGAACCCTGAAAGTCTGAACCTATAAAGAACCAGCTCTTCATAAAGATAAGTCTTCAATTCAACAGGTCCTGACAGAAAATACATTACCTACTGTAGTGTCATCATGAAAATATACCGAAGTACCTATGTGAGTGATGGAAATCTTTTTCTCTATTTATTATGGAATATTACAAGGATCTAGACATCGTTAATAATGAACACAGCAAATGGCAATTTGGATTTTGTAATGAATGTAAGAGAAAAATTATTCAGTGGTTAATTTCATCTATTAGGTGGTGGAACCATAGACTGGAGAGATTTCCCCAACCTTTTGTAGAAATATTTAATAAAGACATAAAATATGGAAACATTGAACAAATCTGACTATTGAATCATTTCAGCACAGAGTTGGATTTGGGAAAAGCAGAAAATCGGTACAAAATTATATCGATTTAATTCCTTTCAACTTCAAATATTTCAAGAATGGTGCAATTTAAGAGAAAAGATCACGAATGATTTTATTTGCAACGGCAGTGGAATCTGAAAATAAGATATCAGTAACGCCCATTCAAATTGATATCTTATGACTTATGAAATATTAACAAATACTTTGAGAATTTCCTGGCTTATCGATTTCTGCGGAATTCTGCTAGCCTATTTGTTGGAACCTAATTAAAATATCTTCCAAGTTACAACTTGATTAAATGGATATTGCAAAGATTTAGCCCAATAAACCTCGTTATTTTCCCCTGCAAATAAATTTTTGCATTCGGGTACTGCAAAATATTTTCCAAAAATATTATTATATATTTTAGACGTTAGTCTTTTTCACTGACGAGGTCAGTTTTTCAGGAATACAAATATAAATTGCATAATAATCATGTTTGGACCGCAGAAAATCTTCACGAGATCGTGGAAGGTGGAGATTATTGGTCCATTTTATTCACCGACCCCAACGAATGCTCAAAGTTATACACTTTCTTGAAGAAGAAATACCTTTACTTTTATTTGATGTGCTTCTACCCCTAAGGCGACTAGCACATGCATAATGGAGCTCCAGCCCGCTTTGGTGTTCACATGAGGGGATACTTGAATCCCACATATCAAGATCGCTGGATATTTCGAGGTGATCCTCAAGATTGGCCTCCTCTGTGTCCTGATTTCAATCTTTTGGATTTTTGTTTATGTGAATATCTTAAATCTTTGGTGTTCACGACCTCAATCATCGATATCATTGATTTGAGAAATCCAATTGTGGCATCATGTAATTGAAATATGCCAAGGATATTCAACAGAATACTCCAGTTAATGAGACAAAGAATTGAAATATGCATTTTAACTAGAGGTTGGCACTTTCAACATCTGCTTTCACTTTAAATTCAATACAGCGCCGTCAAAATTACAAAACAAATTCATTTTCTCAGAATTAAAATATCTGACAACAAAATCTTGAAACAGTTCAATTTTTGTATCACTTTCACAAATTTCTTTATAGACGTGCAGAAATTTTCAAGAGACAAATTTTTCTTGAAAACACTTGTAAAGAAGAATCAATAACCTTGACAGAAAAGAACCTTACGACCAATTTTCCCAATTCAAAAAATTTGGAGGATTGTACAGGGATCAACGAAAATCCTTCGAAAATGCAAACCAATTTGGCAAAAGCGAAAACAAAATTGACCTGTTTCAGGATTATGATGCCAAATAATTTCCTTCTGGTAAAATGAGTTTGTTCCATAATTTTATTTATTTTGAGATTCATATTGAGCTTGTTTATTTAACAAGCAGTATAAAGGTGTCGCGTATCTCAACGTCAAGCAGTTACTGGGCGATATGCTAGGTTATACCAGTTGTAGCAAAAATTAAAAGAAATAAAAAATAATTTAAAAAAAGGAAGAATCAAAAAATTAAAATTAAAATGAAACAATTGTACCTAACGATGGATTTGTGTGTAATCAGTAGCATGGTTATTTTAAAAGATGGAAAATGAAAAAATATATAAATAAATCAATTGTACCTAACAATGGATTTGTGACTGTAATCCCTAGCATGGTTATTTAGGATTACGTTTAAAAAAATCACGGTTAAATTGGAAAATTTGTGACTACAAAAATATACCTATTTTTGCTAGAACTGGTATAATATAGCATGTCGCCCAGTTGCTTGACATTGAGTTACGGAACACCCTGTAATTCAATTTTTTGTTAGTTATAATGTAATAAATCAGAAAGTTCACGAATTGTTTGGTTTTTGCTTGAATAAAAAGTCTAAACCGAATTTGATTTTTCAAATAATTGAACTGACTCAAAGATATCACAGAAAATGTATTCCATCTATGCAGGAAATCAGAAGCTACTCAACTGAAGTCACCAAATAATTGTTCTGTGTGCTTGAATGTAATTCTGATAAGCATTTCGAAATTTTAATATATTCCGGGACTGATAGCGATTAAGTATATCAAACTTTTCTAAGAGACATTTTTTTTAATTGGGGAAGCATTCGAGGAATGAAAATAAATTCGAAATCTCGTGATCACAAAAACAGATACAACAGAAAAAGAAAATTGGATTGGCTATTTTGATATCCTAATAATAAAGTTATAGGATTAAAAAATCTTTGAATAAAACAACTATAGTCGGTTTATCGTTAATGATTAATCGAATGTGTGGAATTTCATTTCTATTCGATTCGCAGAACCAGCAAAATAATAAAGGACTGCAAATTAGTCGACCTTTTCTGAGGGTTGTTACTTAAAAAAAATATTCATTTCGAAAAAATTTTAAGGGAGGTACATCTATTTTCTAAAGAATCATTACCCCAAGTTCTTCGCATTTATTCACAGAAAACTGTATATTGCAATCACAGCAGTTTTTAGAAAACTGGTATTCCATTAATTGATTTTCAACAATATGATATGTCAGTTCGAAATATACCTTGTTATTTCAGTTTTGCTATGTCAGTAACATCATTTTAGTATTTGTTATGCCATAACAAGGTTGAAAATGGCAGTGAAAGTTCTAACACTTCTTTGAAGAATTGGAACATTTAGTTATCAAATAAAATAAAAAGAGGCTGACATAAACAGGCTACATGCCTTAAAATACTTAGAGTTTCCCGCCGTTTTTCTACTACAACCTCCACTGGGTCAATTATTTAGAAGGTAATTAGGTAGTTAGTTTATCCCATTTTATTAGCGCTTGTTTCTATTAGAACAGCGTGCTATCGTTATTCCCAAATGACTTATTGTCGGATATCGAGCCGATAATGCACTCAATTGATTGAGTTTGACTTTCTGATAATCCAGGGTCAATATTGAGCATTTAGTCGTCTTGAGACGGCTATATAAGGACCGCACTCTTCCAGAGTACGGAAAAATACTTCATAACATGCGCGCAAGGGCCCCTGACCCCTCGCCAGTGCTTTTCTACATTTTTACCTAATTCTCCTGTATTCAATGGGTGGATTTTATCGAATATAAGAATTGGGTGCCTTTCTAGGAAATACAATTATTCAGCTTCATTTATCCCAATGAATTGTTCACTTCTATATCTACTTGATATTTAGGGATTCATTAATTAAAATTTTTTTTATCTATGATCGGAAAATCACAGTTTTTTTATTTCCAAACGACATTTTCTAGGAAATTGATCAAGCTGTTGTTATCATGGTAATAATCAATCAATTATCGTAATAAAACTGTTCGAATTTCCCGCCGCGAATTATAATTAAATGAGCATGTGTGCGCTGCGTAATCATTTTCATTCTAACGCATCGATGAAGAAAAAGAATAACTTCAATATGGTTTCCGTCTCTTCTCTAGAAAGATACTTATATGTTGTACACTCGAAGTTACTCTCTGTTTTGCAATAATAATTGTTGTTGCTTGCTCCTTATATAGTGGAAATCACCTTAAAGTGTGATATAAAGCATAGTTATTCGATTCATCGACTGTGAAATTCAAATAAAAATCTAATCAGAAGAAGTATATGGTTTCTCTTGACCTCTACATTTATGTGCAAGGTGTTAAATTGCCACATAAAATTTGGTGCCGAAACCCGGGACAAATTGAAGTTTGGATACATGGAGGAATGGTTATCCTGAGTCCAGATCATTCCGAAATATCAAGAAATTATACCTGGAAGTTTCAGAGTTCCCAAGCTACGTGAAATTAACATCTGCCGCCATTCCAGTACGACAGTGAAAAAGTGCACAAAAAACAGGTCAGATTGTTTTGATTTTATATTCTCATCGGAAGTGTCAAGATAAAGTGATTTGTTTACGGAATTTGTTGCCGTTTTATGCTACAGGTCTTTTGACAATCCTCGTATGAATTTATCTCGCTTCACCTGTTTTGTTTTTGCGAATTTAAATTTTGTACTGTCTGTTTCGGTTGCATTGAAGGTTTGGATTTATTCTATTTCAAATTAGAGTGCATTCAATTTTCTCTAGTTAATCGTTTGATAGTCTGATCGTAATTGAGTGTTTTGTAAGGTTTTGTTAGGTTAAGTTTTTCTTTATTTCTATTTCAAAATTAAGATTAGAGGAGAATTTTGTAAATATACACAGATGGAAGCTTTGATTGAGCAAAGAACGTCTAACAAGAATGTTTTCAACAGAATGGAAACGTTTCTAAGTAAAAATAAGGATAAAGATATTGTTAATATCAAAGAATTCACCTCTCGACGCGATTGGTTGATCGAAGCTTTCAAAGGCTATAATGTTGCTCAGGATAAAATAGAATATATTATTTCTCAACATCCAGATGATTATAATGTTGACTTGGAGGATAGAGAGGAGATGGAAAATAGATATTGTCTTCTTTTATCTCGATTGGAGGGTAAAATGGAAAACTACAATTCAAAGCAGAGACAAGTAGCTACTAGTATCCCTGCTACTGTACCAGAGCAGAATAAAATTTCGGTTAAATTACCAGAACTGAATATTGCCATATTTTCTGGAAATATCGCGGAATGGACTTCATTTTTTGAATTATTTTCTACTCTAATAATTGAAAACTCAACTTTATCGTCTATTCAGAAGTTTATTTATTTGAAATCCTTTTTGAGAAATGAACCACTCAATTTAATTAATAATTTGCAATTGACAAGCGATAATTTCAAGATTGCTGTAGAAACTTTAAAGGATCGATATGAGAACAGACTTTTGATTATTAACGCACACATACGAGCTCTCTTAGATACTCCTGCTCTTTCAAGATGCTCTGTTCATCAGCTAAGAGAATTTATTACTCGAAATAAGCAACACATTGAATCTCTTAGAAATTTGAAAACACCAGTTGATCACTGGGATATCATTTTAATTTATGTATTCTCGCAGAAGTTGGATTATAACACTAGAAAGGCATTTGAAATGGAGAGAGATGGTACCGTTCTCCCCAGCTTAAGGGAATTTTTCACTTTTCTCGAAAAACGATGTGTTATACTAGAAAATTTAAATAGCACTCCGGATTCTTTTGCTAAAAATAAAAATATAAAAGTTTCTCATCACGCCAGGATGGAAACTAGTGTGAAACCCCCTGAAAATAAAACATGTTTATATTGTTCCCTGAAAGATCACTCTATTTATAAATGTTTCAAATTTAAAAATTTACCACTCACTGATCGCTTACACTTTGTGAAGGAAAGAGTCTTATGCTTGAACTGTCTAGGATCTAAACACTTGAAAAAGAACTGTAGTTCTCAGGGTTGTTCTGTATGTAAAAAGACACACCACACCCTCTTACACGATTTTAAAGCCACTTATTGCATTCCCAAACAGAATGAAGATACTTTGCCCCCTAATAGTTCCACCTCTAGGAAATTGAGTTACTCCGATACCCATAAGAATAGACCAAACTTAGATACACCCTCTACCTCTGTATGTTCACATTTTGTTAATCAAACTAACGACTTTACTCTTTCACATACATCGTCATCTGAACATGATGTGAACGTGCTCTTAGCAACTGTCTGTATTAATATGTACGCAAATAATGGTGAAAGTATTCAAGTTAAAGCCCTACTTGACCCTGGCAGTCAAAATTCATTTATCACGGAGAATCTTGTTGAAAGATTAGACTTACACACTAGTTTTAAGAACTTACAAATCTCTGGAATATCCAATAAAAATACCCAAATTAATAAAAAAACGGACACTATATTTTACTGTCTGGATAATTCTCAAAAATTTGAAATTACGTGTTATGTATTGAAAGAAATCACTTCAAAACTACCCCAATTCAAAATAAAGTCTAGCAAACTGAATATCCCATCAAATATTAAGTTAGCTGATCCCCGTTTTAATGTACCTTCGGAAATAGATTTGCTTCTGGGTTGTGATATATATTATAGTTTGGTCTGTCCCGACATTATCAAATTAGGCAAAAATGCTCCGATCTTACAAAAAACTAGCTTAGGTTGGGTTATTATGGGTCCTGTTCCGACATCATGTTTATCTCATGTACCAACTTATAAAGAAACTTCTCATGTTGCTACTTCTGCAGAAATTAATTTGGATGATATTCTTCAAAAATTTTGGCTCACTGAAGAAGTTACTACTGAGAAGCGTTTATCACCAGATGAGGAATTAGTGGAAAAAATATTTCAGGAAACTACAATGATCTTAAAAGACGGTCACTTTCAAGTAAATTTACCCTTTAAAAACGAAAACCCTATGATTGGTTATTCACATAATTTAGCGAAGCGACGTTTTTATAATTTAGAGTCCCGCCTACAAAAAAATGTAGCTCTTTACGATCGTTATAAAGATTTCATAGACGAATATGTTTATCTGGAACATGCTAAGTATGTATCATCGGAAGAATACAGTAAAACTCAATTAGATTGACATTTCTTTCCTCATCATTGCGTTTTAAAAGAGAATAGTAATGGTATCAATATAAGAGTTGTCTTTGACGGCTCGATGAAAACAACTTCAGGTTTCTCGCTTAACGATATTATGCTGAAGGGTATCAAGTACAGCCAGAACTGTTTGATATTCTTTGTCGTTTCAGAGTTTTTACATATGTATTCATTACTGATATAGAGAAAATGTTCAGAAGTATCAGAGTTAATCCAAGTCAAACTCACTTTCAAAATATTATTTGGAGGAATCACCTAGCGAAGAGCTCCAGTGCATAGAGCTCACTACTGTAACATATGGTACTAAAGCAGCACCATTTCTCGCGACTCGCGTCTTAAAAGAATTAGCCACTAGGAATGAATCAAAGTATCCATTGGCCTATCGATGCATTATGGAGCAGTGTTACATGGACGATTTGATTTGTGGGTCTGATTCTTTAGAAGATTTAAAGAAAATGTCTTTAGAATTACAAACCCTATGCAACTCAGCACATTTTAGTCTCCATAAATGGAAATCTAACTCTCCAGAATTTATGAACTATTTTAATGATTCAAACACTCATGCTAACAATAATTACACAATTAAGTTGTCAGATACCCCAGATAAAGTTTTAGGATTAACATGGAATCCATATCGCGACGAATTTTTACTTCAACTTCCAGTTAATGATTACAATTCTACTGTAACAAAGCGCGACGTCCTTTCTGCTATAGCTCGAGTATTTGATCCTCTTGGGCTCATTTCCCCGATTATCATCAAACTAAAAATATTTATGCAAAAAATCTGGGTTTGCAATATTGATTGGGATGATCTATTAAACAGCGAATTGCTAGTTGAGTGGAAATCTTACGTTGAAGGTATTCAAGTGTTGAAAAATCTAAAAATTCCCCGTTTATTAAATAATAACTTACCTGTTTTGAATCGTGATTTAATCGGATTTTGTGATGCTAGTGTGAATGCATTCGGTTGTTGCATTTACTTGCGTGTTACTTACATCGATGAAACCATCTCATCGCGTTTGGTTTGTGCTAAATCCAAAGTCGCGCCTATAAAAACTCTATCCCTTCCGAAGCTAGAACTAAATGCGGCAGTTTTATTATCAAAACTAATTAATAGGATTGTGACAATTTATGAATCAATTGAAATTAATCGCGTACATTTATTTTCTGATTCAGAAATCACATTATCTTGGATAAGTTCTCATCCATCGCGTTGGTCTACGTATGTATCACATCGCGTTGCTACTGTACAAGAACTCACTTCGAAATTTCAGTGGTCTCACATAAAATCCGCGCAAAATCCGGCAGATTTGGTTTCTCGCGGGTTATCTCCTGAAGAAATTTCAGACTGCTCAATTTGGTGGATGGGTCCAAATTTGATTTCTGATTCTAATATTGACTTGAAGAAGTTGAAATTTGGGTCCAAGCTGAGTAATCTTCCTGAGCAGAGAAGGGTGGTCACACTTGTGAATGCCCAACCAGAATCATATCTTGATACGCTTTCACATAATTTCGTACACTCTCGTATTGTTTTAGATTTTATAACAATAGTAGATATAAAGAAAGGTTATCTGGCCCTCTCAAAGTATCGGAACTTAGAGACTCTTTGGATTGTATCGTCAAAATTTTGCAGAAAAGACACTTTTCAGATATCATTTTGAATCTCAATGAAAACACCGAAATTAAAAATAAACACATACTCAAACTTAGTCCGTTCATGGATACATTAGGGATTATTCGTGTTGGTGGTCGATTGTCACAGGCGAATATATCATTTGACCAGAAACATCCCATATTGCTACCCTCAAATAACTACATTGTAAAACTGATGCTGATATTAGAGCATAAAAAATTGTTACATGCGGGACCCCAAACAGTTCTTTCACATTTTAGAATGAGATTTTGGCCATTAAATGGACTGAAAGAAATAAAGAAAATAATAAGTAAATGTTTCACTTGTGCCAAATTTAGAGCCAGACCAGCACAGCAAATAATGGCTGATCTTCCCAAAGCACGAATATCAGTTGATAGAGAGTTTTTCAAAGGTAGGACTAGATTATGGAGGTCCTTTCTTAATCAAAAGTTCTCACTTACGAAAGGCTCCAATAACACGTTGTTATATTTGTTTATTTGTATGCATGGTAACTAAATCAATACATATAGAATTAGTAAGCGATCTATCTACTAATGCTTTTTAGGTGCTCTGAAAAAAATCATATTGCGTAGAGGTTGTCCCACTTATATCTAAAGCGATAATGCTACTAATTTTTCAGGCGCTAAAAATAAATTAAGGGAACTTCATTTCTTTTTCAAAATTAAAAGTAACGTAAACTATATAGAAACGTATTTGAGTACGTTTGAAATACAATGGAAATTTATTCCACCGTTAAGCCCGCATTGGGGAGGTCTTTAGGAGGCCGCCATAAAAAGCGCAAAGTACCATTTATATCGCATAGTAGGTAATAGTTCTTTAACTTTTGAGGAATTATCTACCGTACTCACACAAATAGAGGCTATTTTGAATTCGCGCCCGCTTTGCCCTCTTTCCAATGACCCCAACGACCTGAGCTGCTTGACTCCAGGTCATTTTTTAATAGGAGTCCCACTTAAATCATATCCTGAGAAGGACGTTTCAACCACCCCTATAAACCGATTGTCGCGGTGGCAACATTGCACTAAGTTGCAACAAGATTTCTGGAAAAGGTGGTCGATCGAATATTTGAATAACCTACAGAACAGACCCAAGTGGTTGGCATCCTTTTCAAACGTTAAAGTTAACGATTTAGTATTATTGAAAGATATTAACACTCCTCCTTTAAAATGGTGTAAAGCACGTATTTTAAAAGTATTACCCGGACCTGATAACAGAGTAAGAGTAGTTGAAGTCAAAACAAAAGACGGTGTTTATACAAGACCTATATCAAAGGTTTGTCCTCTACCGATCGAAAATGTTGAAAATTAAAATACTAATTTTTTTGGTTTCATGAACGAAATAAGACGTAACTAGTTTTTTTTGTAATAAGGGAAGTGTGGTTTTGTTTTTCTCTTTTATTGGTTAATTTTATTTTTTTTTTTTTTTTCGCGCGGGGAGGATGTTCGAATTTCCCGCCGCGAATTATAATTAAATGAGCATGTGTGCGCTGCGTAATCATTTTCATTCTAACGCATCGATGAAGAAAAAGAATAACTTCAATATGGTTTCCGTCTCTTCTCTAGAAAGATACTTATATGTTGTACACTCGAAGTTACTCTCTGTTTTGCAATAATAATTGTTGTTGCTTGCTCCTTATATAGTGGAAATCACCTTAAAGTGTGATATAAAGCATAGTTATTCGATTCATCGACTGTGAAATTCAAATAAAAATCTAATCAGAAGAAGTATATGGTTTCTCTTGACCTCTACATTTATGTGCAAGGTGTTAAATTGCCAACATCAGCTGAAAAATTCATTCGAAGATTCTCCAGTATTTAGCTATGGCTTAAAGCCATAACCAATCTTCCCTTAAACGTTGAAACAGAATATTTTGTTCGGTTAGTCATATTGATATATTTTATAATTATGTTCTATGAAATGGTAAAACCTTATGCTCCTATGAGTTCAACACAGTGATGTCAGCTAAAAACATTTGAAGATTCTCCAGTAATATAGCTATGGCTTAAAGCCACAACCAATCTTCCCTTAAACGTTGAAACAGACTATTTTGTTCGGTTAGTCATATTGATATATTTTATAATTATGTTCTATGAAATGGTAAAACCTTACGCTCCTATGAGTTCAACACAGTGATGTCAGCTAAAAACATTTGAAGATTCTCCAGTAATATAGCTATGGCTTAAAGCCATAACCAATCTTCTCTTAAACGTTGGAACAGAATATTTTGTTCGGTTAGTCATATTGATATATTTTATAATTATGTTCTATGAAATGGTATAACCTCACTCTCCTATAAGATCAAGACAGTGATGTCAGCTAAAAACATTCGAAGATTCTTCAGTATTTAGCTATGGCTTAAAGCCATAACCAATCTTCCCTTAAACGTTGAAACAGAATATTTTGTTCGGTTAGTCATATTGATATATTTTATAATTATGTTCTATGAAATGGTAAAACCTTATGCTCCTATGAGTTCAACACAGTGATGTCAGCTAAAAACATTTGAAGATTCCCCAGTAATATAGCTATGGCTTAAAGCCACAACCAATCTTCCCTTAAACGTTGAAACAGACTATTTTGTTCGGTTAGTCATATTGATATATATTTCATAATTATGTTCTATGAAATGGTAAAACCTTACGCTCCTATGAGTTCAACACAGTGATGTCAGCTAAAAACATTTGAAGATTCTCCAGTAATATAGCTATGGCTTGAAGCCATAACCAATCTTCTCTTAAACGTTGGAACAGAATATTTTGTTCGGTTAGTCATATTGATATATTTTATAATTATGTTCTATGAAATGGTATAACCTCACTCTCCTATAAGATCAAGACAGTGATGTCAGCTAAAAACATTCGAAGATTCTTCAGTATTTAGCTATGGCTTAAAGCCATAACCAATCTTCCCTTAAACGTTGAAACAGAATATTTTGTTCGGTTAGTCATATTGATATATTTTATAATTATGTTCTATGAAATGGTAAAACCTTATGCTCCTATGAGTTCAACACAGTGATGTCAGCTAAAAACATTTGAAGATTCTCCAGTAATATAGCTATGGCTTAAAGCCACAACCAATCTTCCCTTAAACGTTGAAACAGACTATTTTGTTCGGTTAGTCATATTGATATATTTTATAATTATGTTCTATGAAATGGTAAAACCTTACGCTCCTATGAGTTCAACACAGTGATGTCAGCTAAAAACATTTGAAGATTCTCCAGTAATATAGCTATGGCTTGAAGCCATAACCAATCTTCTCTTAAACGTTGGAACAGAATATTTTGTTCGGTTAGTCATATTGATATATTTTATAATTATGTTCTATGAAATGGTATAACCTTATCCTCCTATGAGTTCAAGACAGTGATGTCAGCTAAAAACATTCGAAGATTCTCCAGTACTTAGCTATGGCTTAAAGCCATAACCAATCTTCCTTAAACGAACAATATTCCCTTACGTTGGAACAGAATATTTGTTTGGTTAACATTGAATATTTGTTTGGTTAACATGATTCAGAATGTTTATAATAAAAAAATGAAACTTTGGTCTTGGTCCTGGAAACAAATGAACGAACAGTTGCGATGTTTATGAGGTACGGGTGAACTGGGCATCATGAACTTTCCTACTAACGATAATTTACTAGAGTTCTTAGAAAACTGCAACTTTAGGGTTGATTCCTATTGGATCTCGCGCTTGTTGGGTTGGTTCTTTCTTCATAATTATTCCGATGAGATATTTTTGCTTTCTTTCGAGAGAAGTAGATTGGACGTTCCACCCCAATCCACAATTCCATATGTCATGATTGAGTTTGCAAGTGTAAATAAAGTTCTTGTGGCAATTCACGAATTGAAGTTGATCATGCGATTCTGATGCCTGTCTTGTAGACTATGAAATCCTAGAATAAACCGACTACCGAGTTGATCTGCAACTCTGCTATCCATGGCAAAACCACTTCGACGAACGAAGAGTCACGGTGTGCTCGAACGAAACCGAAACAGAAGAAAAAACGCGTTTCAAGGTTCAGGCCGTAGAGGCCAGCGTGGTATTCACCTATGTCCCCGCCGGAAATGACCACTCGGCGGTTTTATTCACGCAAGTTACCGCGGCGACAAGTAGATCAGGCACGCAGTCATGTACAGAGAGCGTAGTCGTTAAAAGGAACGAATAAATCTACGAGGTATGTAGTTATTATTTGCGAGCGATACGGCTCGTCGACGGCGTTGCGAACAATGTGTGGAATCCTTTGATTTAGCGACCGATGCTGCCTGCCTAGGTTGAACAAACTTTCAGGGTCGCCGCGCCATCCTCCTGCGATCATGTAGTTGATGAACCGCAATTAGGTGGTATTATTCGGAAAAGGTTGTGGCCTTGAAAGTTTAAGGAACCAAATTGTTAGATCAGTAACTTTCCTTTCACTGCCATCTAATAATCATTTTCGTGGTTGTATTAGTGACGCATTGAAAAAAGCTTCGATTTGAAATAAGTTGAGCAGAGTACGGGCCTGGAGTCTGGAGGACTTATGCGTTGTTGAAGCCATTGATCACTGTGGAACATGTTCAGAAGTCGCAATTTTGAAGAGAAATTATGTTTTTGCTTAGTGTCAGTAACATATGCCCATTTGCACCGTTTTATGCGTAAGACTGACTTAGCTGAGATGTGCTTTAAATTTTTGTTGGGTTTATTACCCTTGTCGTTGCTTGCAGCGTACTCTAAAGAGCAACGGCTTAGTTGAGAACGTCTTAAGGAATGGTGAATCTTGCAGCGACTCTGAGTTCGATGATTCTGTGGATTTTTGTAATTGAAATATTATAAGTCACATGGGGATGCGAGCATATATTTATTAATATATCCATACAATTCGAGGCAAGACCTGAAAGCCTAGGGAAAAACCCCAGTAAAATGAACCCTGGCTCCTCGCATAAGTGTTGTGTGTACAAAAATAAGCTTAAATAATTTAAGCGATTTCTTTTTCAAGGTTGGTCTTCTATTAATAGACACAAAAGGCTTCTTCAAGTTGCCCACATCGAATCTGAAAATAAAGAGACAGAAGCAGAAAAATGAAATGAATAAAAAAATACGCATCACATTTGTTTGACATTTATATCCCATCCAATAATCGGGAACATCATGAATAGCCCTAAAACCATCTTGAAACATATATATGGGACAATTATTGATAAGGTATTGTTTGTTCTGCAAATACATATTCACAACTTGCGAATAACGTATTATACTCTAATAGTTTACGTGACTTCAATCTGGGAATTTTATTCTGTGGAGTCCATGAAATAATTGGAAATAAATTAGGAAGAGATTGATATTTGCTCCTAGAATTCAGAGCTGCAGTCTGTCTGCGAATTTGGGGAGGAACAATGTTAGACAAAACTGGTAACCAATGAAACGGTGTAAATCTTAGGGTACCAATAATAAGTCTCATGGATATATTCAATTGGGCATCCATTTTTTGTGTATCTACACTATTAAACCAAACAGAGCAACAATACTCATCTGCTTGAAAGACTATGGCTAAAGATGCTGTGGTAAGAGTGAAAGATCAACACCCTAATCAGATGATTCTATGTTTTCCAGAGTATGGAAATCCCACTGGTGGTAACCGCCATCTTTCATTGTTCTTGCTATCAATAATTCGGCAGACATCTTGTGTCGTTTCATTCGAAAAATATAGCTTTGAACAACAATTATTGACGTTATTGATATCTTCATATTCCAAAATTCCTTTGTCGGTGCTTTCTTACCAGAAGATATAATTACTTCTTCATTTAATTAAAAAAAGAATCAACAGAAAATTTTCTCCCGGTACCCCCCATTCTTCTCAAATTTATAGAATTATTGGACTTCATTTTCGAATTTTTCTGAAAAGGGGAATGCCCTGAAGTTAGTCATAAATTTCAACGTTCGATGCTGTCACAGGTACGTATTCGATTGACATCGTTCGGACTTTCAGTTTCAGTTGGTGGAAAATTATTCGAAATGATTCATTTGCGGTATGATTAATTTCAAGCAGTTAAGGTAGATTAATGATATCAGATGCCTGATTTGAAAAAATTCACATAGGTTATTAGAAAATAATCATAATCATTGGTAATCAATTCTTCAGAGTTCTAGATATACGTTTTCGATATATATATTCTTTTGAACTTTTGGCTCACAATATTTAGTTAGCAAACAATAAAGCTTATCGATCAGGGGTTAGTGACGGGGTGTCATACAATTCGGCGTATGACATAAAAGCCTAGGGAAAAAAAACACAGTAAAAAAACCCTTGCTCCCCGTCTAAGTGTGAACATACAAAAATAAGCTGAAATATATTTGAGGGACTTCTTTCTTCAAGAGTGGTCTTCTATTGATGGAGACAGAAACTTCTTCAAGTAGCCCACATAGAATCTAGAAATAAAAGGACAAAAAGCAGAAAAAAGAACTGAATAACAAAAGTGCGTATCATATTCGTTTGAAATTTATAACCCATTCTAAGAAAGAATCGGGAACATCATGTATAGCCCTAAAACCATCTTGAAATTTATATTCGGGACATAGTTCAGTCAATCTGTACATTTGGTGCGGGTATAATTACCCGCTCGATGAAATTTGGTACACTTGTTGAAAATGATGTAACTAAGCTACCT
Organism: Micraspis discolor; assembly: GCA_030674115.1. Classification (NCBI taxonomy): domain Eukaryota; kingdom Metazoa; phylum Arthropoda; class Insecta; order Coleoptera; family Coccinellidae; genus Micraspis; species Micraspis discolor. The sequence continues at coordinate 45,338 of JARTUT010000452.1, forward strand.
TTGCGATGGCCTCGCTGAAATGTTAGCGGTTTTTTGAAAAACTCAAAACACCTCAAAAAAAAAGTAAAAAAATTAATTTTTCTCGAATTGTATGCATTGTACAGAAAATTTTATTGAACAAAAAATGTAGAGGACGTTGCGTTCTACATTTTTTGGCATTGGTGCAATGCTGCACGACTAAAAGCGCACAAAGTAGGTGGCGCTAAAGTATCAAAAAGAGTGTTTTTCATGTTTTTCGCCCTGAAAATGTTGTTTTAATGCAAAAATTTAAATGTAAAAGTTGTTCCTTACATTATTATCAACAACTTTTATTTCAACATTTTTTTCGTACAACTTACCATTTACAAGTTATAGTAATACATAGCGTTGCATATACAGCACTGTTCTGCTAACGGTAGTTTTCTCAGTTTTGTCAAAAACAAATTAAAATTTTATTTATTAAAGTTTAATTGCTAAGAAAAATTAAATTAGTAAAATCTTGATTTAACCGTGCACTACCGATGCGTACTCATACTGCGTACAACAGTATGGATTTGGATTTTTCATTCTTCTGCAAGCTGCAGCTTCAAAATTGTAAGTTGTACAAAAATAATGTTAAAATAAAAGTTGTTGATAATAATGTAAGGAACAACTCTTACATTTAAACTTTTGCATTAAAACAACATTTTCAGGGCGAAAAACATGAAAAACGCTTTTTTTGATACTTTAGCTCCACCTACTTTGTGCGATTTTAGTCGTGCAGCATTGCACCAATGACAAAAAATGTAGATCGCAACGTCCTCTACATTTTTTGTTCAATAAAATTTTCTCTACGATGCATACAATTCGGGAAAAATACATTTTTTTACTTTTTTTTGAGTTTTTATGAGTTTTTCAAAAAACCTCTAACATTTCAGCGAGGCCATCGCAAAGGTAGATTAGTTACACCATTTTCAACAAATTTACCAAATTTCATCGAGCGGGTAATTATACCGTCAAAACGATTTATTTTTCGACAGATTGACTGAACTAACAACTATTGATGGGATGAGGTATTGTTACTTCTGCTTCTCCACATTCACAACTTGCGCTTGGAACTGAGATTTATCTGAAAAGCATGCTATTAGTAAGACCATGAACTGTACTCAACGATTAAGAACTTTCCAAATTTTTCTCGGAAGATCAAAACCAGAATCAGAAACGAGATGCTTATTGAACATTTCGTAAGAGTTCCACTCAGTCTTTCATAATTCTTTATCGCTTATGTTCATATTGAAGAACGTATTATGCCATAATAGTTTACGTGACTTCAATATGGGAATTCTATTTCGTGGAATATATGAAATAATTGGGAATAAATTGGGAAAAAAATGATGTTTGCTCCAATAATTCAGAGTTGCAGTATATCTGCGAATATGGTGAGGGACAATGTTAGACAAACCTGGTAACCAATGAACCGGTGTAGATCTTATGGTTCCAGTAATTATTTCTCATGGATGTGTTCAATTGTGCATCAAATTTTTGTGTTTTCCATATGTCGAGGACACACGTCGCTTCATTCAAATGTGGAAAATTAAAATTTGTACTTCGCACATCAGTACATCATGTCGTCGGATGAAGATGCCGAAGTCCAAAACCCTACTTGTTTCATTCAGGTCTTATCCAACCTCGTTCCTTGTTTTCCTATATTTGGCGATTAGAATAACTTTCATTGCTGCAGTCTTACAAAACGTTGTATTTTTCCACAATTTGCACGAATTTCACGTTCTATGATGCTGAAGCGGTTGTCAACAAATGAAGCTTGATTTGGTAGCAAATAGTGTCGTATGAAAATTGTTAGCGATAAGTCTAATAGTGTCTGCGACTCGTCTCTTTGATGTATGAATAGTCATAATAATCCCTGTGTCTAAATGATGCGACATGTCTTCCACATATCGAAAACAAAAGTCTGCCGACAAGTCGCCACTGATGAAAACCCCCGGTTCGGGCAATGAGGGCAGTTCAGGAAAACTTTGTAGATCCGAAACGACCATATAACCTAAACTCAGCGTTGCTCCATATTAAGACCAAGCGACAATTTGAAAACTCATCTCCACGCAAGAACGTAAAACGTTTATACCTACAGATTCAGAAGAACAAAAGCGACTGGCTTGACGTATATTGTTGACGGTATATTTGATGAACCGCAATTATTCTCAAAAGGATGGGACCTTGAGATATCGAGAGTTGAAAGAACCAGCTGGATAGGCCAGTAACACCGTGTTCTCCTTCCTTTGGAATGGGCAGCAACGCGCGCGAAACCAAAACGTTTCATGCAGTCGTCGTTGAATGCTTAACAAAGCATGTTTGAAACAATTGCAAAATAGTTCGCGAGAAACGGCCGATATAAATGTGCTACGACTAATAACTCCTAGATCTCTTTTCAGCGATTTTTGAAACGGGCGTGGATTAACTACTTCCTTGTGTGCAGAGCATTATTTGTAGTCTCTTTCGAGTTGCTCAATGGTGTTAGGTAACCACAGTGCGGTAATAGGCTGATGATAGTCAGGAAATCTATTGCGATACCTACCGTCTTCATGGATATACATTTTTTCGAAAGGAATACTTAATCGTTTGTGAGTATCGTTTCAGTTTTTAGTTACACTCCGTTCAAGATATCTTGTCATCAAAGCAAGCACTGAAAGTGTGGCCTTATATATGGTTACTGAAATTTTCTTTGCCCGAACTATGAAAATAAATTGTAACCTCGTTTTGTTTTTCCGATCCTATCTTATTAATAATTGAATGAAGACTCAAATATTTATGCATTCCTGTCGTGCTTTGGTAATTTATATCCCTCAAGTCACGGATGTATTTCTACCAAAGATTTTGGAGGGATATATTTTCAAGCTCAATTAGTGAAACAATCATAAATATTATTGTTTATATCCTGGAATTAATTGAAGAAATCATTGTAAATAATAGAAAAAAAACGAAAATTGTATATATCTTCTTGATACATGGTGAGGAACTTCTGGACAACAAGCATGTGCTCTTCAACATATTTCAGATGAGCTATTGTGACCCCCAAGAAATATATTTCAGAAAATTCATGAATCTGATACTGAAATAAGCGTAAACTCGACATTTCAGAACTGGTTGACAAGTTTCCAATAAAAAAATTCTCGATATTACAATATTTATTGATTTATAAATTAATTGATTATCTATAAAAATGATATAATTCAATGAAGTTAATGTGAAGTGCTTCCTTCCCTTTTCCTTAGAATTTTTTTAACAGCTCTCGAAGTGATCTAAAATATGGCTAATTTAATCATCAAAATTCACTTCGAGATAATAAATAAATGGTTACGTGGAACACAAGGGTACTACAAATAATGTTGGCGTTAATATCTGCAGTCTTTGAAAATTCATAGTAGCGTCTATATACTGCTTCGTGTTTTCTTTGGTTCAACGAGTGGTATCGTGAATAATTTCAGACATTTAATAAGAGCAAAAAGCTGCGTAAACACTCAAACCAAATATTAACTTTTCTATAAGTCAAGAAAGAAGTGACAGTTTGGCAGCAGATAGTGATTTTCAATATGAACCACTTGAATAGTGTAGGTGAATACTATACAAGAACTCCTTTGATTTAAGACACCACAAAAGATGTGGTACTATTCAAAATTTTAGGGTTGGGGTGCATGGAACCCGAGATGGAACCTAAGCGGTGGCTCACCTCATAACCAATTTATCGTGGTTGTGGTTTCTCTAACCTGTAACAGTTATATACCGAATTGCGTTTCTCTAACTTTCAGTTCCAGAGATATTCGCATTGTAAGTTTTCAAATCGAGACCAGACACTTTCTGTTAGGTGTCCAACGATCGAATTCTCTGCATTTCAGACGCACAGAATTATGTCATGAAGTACGGACGGGATTATACCTCGATTAATGCATCGAAAAAGGAAATCGTAGGGCGAAAGTAAATAGATAGGGTCACGGTAAGAAAAATAACATTTGCTGGGGAAACGCTTTTATAGATGCAATGAAAATGATTAATGAAAAAGCTGTATGAACAGATGAGGAATTTCATAAGATTCCCTTAGCATAACATCGTTGGACATGTAAAGAACCCATAATCTCAATAGCATGGTGAAATTTCAGTATATACGAGTATTTTACTAAATACAGTGATGGGCAAACGTATGGAACCAAGTGAATATCTCTGGAATTATTATAGATATCGAAATGAAATTTGGAAGATACTGCAGTAGATTGCCTATTTGTTTTCATATTTCAACAATTTTGAACTTCCGGTTTTACCGAAAATATTTTTCACAATTCTATTTGCTGTATTCACAAAAAATGGGATGCTCGAAGTGGAGACAAAGAGAACTTATGTTATCTATGAATGGAGCCTAAGGTTTCTGTCAAATCCTATACTCCGATTGGTCGATCTTTGGGAGATCTGATCTGTTATGTTTGACATTTTATGTTCAATTAAGTTCAATAATTTGACTCAACACATGTATTATTAGAACCATCTTTCAATAGCTTCGAATTTGCCCACCCTGTACATCTTAACTGATTTATTCTGTGGCATATCAGCTTGGTACAGAATATCAGCAATTGTTTATTTGTCCAATTGTAATCCTTGTATTCTTTTTCGCGACCTCTGTTCTGTTTATTAGTTCTTTGATTAAACTCTTCATTTAAGGATTTCATGGATTGATGAATCTGACTTTATTTTGCAGAGTTTTAAGGTTAATTTTTGAACTTCTGTTATTGTCCCTATCATTGTGTAGTAAAATTTTGAAAAAGGTTCACTGTTCGCCGAAACATATGTCGTTTATTGTCAATAAAAAATAAATGAATTTCTTGTGATTTTCCGTGCTCCAAACTCAATAAAATTACTTCGGAGATATATAAAATATGGTACAAAAAAACTAAATATTCTTTGTGGTCGTCTTTGGCTACTGCATTAATTTTCACCATATATTCTTAAGATCAAAAGAAAACCTGCTTTACTATATCATTTTTTGGAATTCGACTCCGTCTGAAAGATACAGTGTGTTGCAATTTCATCAAAAAAATTGATTTATGCCTCGATTTTTGCTCATAATTTCGTAGTGGATAATCCAAATGAATTCAAATTTTGTTGGAGGTTTTAAACAAATGAAACACACATTTCATATTAAAAACATTTGCTCTGTCCTCTAAGGTGTTCTAATTAATAAATCACCAACTCATAAAACCATAAAAACTTACTAAGTAGTTACTAAACATATCCTAACATTGTCTCTATGCTTGAAGATTTCAGAAGAATTCATTATTCCACACGTATCTTCCTAAAATGCACCGTTTCCAAGAAATTCGATGTTGATTGATTCGAAACTTGGAAAAGAAATGAGAAATATGCTCTTTTTCCTGCAACCGATCTTTCCTTGAAAAAATCACAGAGCTGAAATAATTCCACTTTGCCACAGTCTTTCTTTTTCGAAATCATTCTCATCATTCAAAAATTTGCTATGTATGTAAAAAATTTCACCTCTTCTGTGGATGGATGAAAATTAAGTGAATATACTGAAAAAGTTTCTTATTAATTGCGAATTGACTCACTTATTTTTGAATATGTTATGAAAAACTTTCATTTTCTGAAATTCTAATGAAGTGTAGCTTAGGCTAGGTCACAGATCAGTAATCTGTTACTCTTCTGTGGGTTAGGCAAGGATATCGTTTCATAATGAAACAAGAGAATTAAAACTGACAAGGATGATGTATCAAATTTAAAAACGAAGTTTCAGAATCAATTCGCAAAATGAATAAATACGTAATATTTGTTATGTTTTCCAATTCTTTGATATGCAATACTGAATATTTCATCTCAAATTCTTATAAATATTTCATCCAGTGGCAATGCAGATTCTATTCTACGACAAAAACATTGTTAACTTGTAGAAAAATGTAATATCGTTATGGAATTTTTCATGCAGCATTTCCATATAATTAGTACAAATAATCACATGAAATATATACAGGGTGTTCGGCACATGGACCGTCAAATTTTTTTGGGGCGTTGGTAGGGTCATTTGCTACCTTTTCAGTCTTGGAACCTGGGTCCTTAGTATTACGGTTACGGAGGTATGATTTTTTTATTAGGTTTTTCCAAATTACCCAAAATGTACCCTTCGAAGCCCCATAAATTTTTTTGCGTGGGCTTTTACATGCATTTTTTTTATTGTATTAAGTCTACATGAAAGTGTGTGAAAAATAAACGCATTTATTGTTACAGATTACACCAGAAAATTAACACGAGGGCCTTTCATTAAAAAAATGAAAGTATGAAAACATCTACTTCTAAAAGAAATAAAAAAAAAAGTTGTAGTTATTGCGAACTTAATTTTATTTTAAAACGTTCTTTGGTTCAGCGCGGTTCTAAAAGTATGATATTTACGTTAGACAATAAATAAAAAAATACTACAAATAGTGTTTTAGATAAAATAGCAAAGTAAGGACAGATTTAAGTAAAATACAGTTTTTGTATGATTGTTTATTTACAATGTAAAATAACACGATTCTTTAACGTAAATTCTGTTCAAATTGTTCTCCTCTACTCCGAATGCACTCCCGACACCTTTTTCTGATTTCGACCGTTGTAGTGGCTAGCAACATTCCTTCTTTCATTACCACAAATGCCGCGTTTATGCGTTCAATCAACACCTCTCTTGTAGGTACCTCTGTGAAATAAACCAATTCTTAGGCTCTACCCCAGACATGGTAATCTAAAGGTGTTAGGTCTGGAGATCTTGCGGGCCAAGGGATGGGGCCGTCTCTGCCTATCCATGAATTTGGAAAAGAGTTGTCGAGGTGATCTCGAACTTCTCTCAGGAAATGTGCCGCGCAACCGTCATGCTGGAACACAATCGGCACGTCTTCATCGAAGGCCGGAACATCGGCTAGTAGCTCCGGCAGGGCATTCTGCAAAAAATGCAAATAAGCAGGCCCACTTAGTCGAGCCGGTAAATAGTGTGGCCCGATGAGATGTCTTCCTATCACACCAGCCCAAACGTTAACACTAAATTTTTGTTGAAAACTCATTTGCCTTTTCACGTGGGGATTCTCATCTTTAGGTGCCCAGTGATGTAAATTGTGCAGATTTGTTATTCCTTCTCGGTTAAAACAGGATTCGTCTGTCCACAAAATTCGTTTTAGAAACAAGTTGTCATCGACATCTGTGTGTAGCAAAAATCTACAGAATTCCAACTGTCTGGCAGGATCGCCTTTATGAAGACCTGTAACAATTAATAAAATTCATTAGTCTGTGACAATTTTTTCGCAATCAAAAGGACAAATTTATCAACAAAAAAGTTCATTTACCTTGTACCGGGGTGTAATGAAAAGCGTGTTGATTTTTATCCCGAAGTACTAACCAAACTTTCCAAATCGTTAAGTTGAGTCTTTGAGTAACGACACGAATGCTTGTAGTTGGATCTTCTTCAAAGTCTTGAAGTATTTGATCGTCAACTGCTACATGGTGTTGCCTCACATTGACCCGAGGCTCTTGAAAATTTAAGTCTCCAGTCTCTCTTAATCGTCGATAAGTCGTCGAGAATGTTTCGTGGTGGGGTAATCTTCGATCAGGAAATTTGGCTTGATAAATCCTTTGAGTTGACGAGCAACACCATCGGCCTTGCCATATGCCATCACCTTATCAGCATACTCAGCGTTGGTGAAATTAGGTATATCAACAACCAAAATTCAAACAACAGTAGCAAAAAGTGGATAAGTAACAAAAACAAAAAAATACAAATTTAAAAAACTGAACAACGTGGCACAGACACTTCCAACAGCAGAGACAGTTAAATCTCGAATAATAGTAGAGTCAAGTCAGCGGCGACTAACCCAATCCAACCTAAGGACAGAAATAGTAATAATAATTCACACGCATCTAAAACGGGCAGGTAAAATTTCCTTGCTCGCTGTGTGTCGAAATCCGTACTTTTATTTAGGTGCGACTTTCTTTACTCTTCTGACTAAAACCTTATTTGCAGTATTATTTTTTTATTGACTTACGTAAATAGCATATGGTTAGCAACCTTATAAACCAAAGAACATTTCAAAATAAAACAAAGTTTGTAATAGCTGTAACTTTTTTTTTTTAATTTCAATAGGAGTGGAGATGTTTTCATACTTTCATAATTTTTTTTTTAATAAAAGGCCCACGTGTTAATTTTGTGGTGTTATCTGTAACAATAAATACGTTTTTTTCAAACACACACACACATAGACTTAATACAATGAAAAAAATGCATGTAAAAGCACACGCAAAAAAAGTTATGGGGCTTCGAAGGGTACATTTTGGGTAATTTAGAAAAACTTAATAAAAAAAATCATACCTCCGTAACCGTAATACTAAGGACCCAGGTTCCAGGATTGAAAAGGTAGCAAATGACCCTACCAAGGCCCCAAAAAAATTTGACGGTCCATGTGCCGAACACCCTGTATAAATGAAATTGCTGATAATCTTGAAAGTAATTTAAAAAAATGGTTCATAATGCTATTTATATTCCTAAAAAGTACCTTATGAAATTATTCTTCAATGAAAAAGTGAAGCCAATATTATTATCATCTTATTTACAGGTGAAATGAATAAACAACATACATATTGAAGTTTCTTCGAGATTTTAAGGGTGTTCCGAACAATAAGAGCTAAATTCAGAATAATATTATTCCTAGTATTCAGTTTCTGGCGCTGATCATCTAAATGAGCCTTGTAATTGAGTGATGAATCTGATTTAACTCCTAAGTACTAAGAATAGAAATTATTTTTGATAAGAGAATCATTAAGAGTTACAGCTAATTTTCTATATTTCTCATTATTATTCAAATGAAGACAAGATATTTCTGTTTTATTAGGGTTGGGACATAGCAGCCATTCAACAATCTAATTCTTTAAAATATCCAAATCAGCTGCTGATAAAATCAAACTTTAAAAGTCTTTCAACCAATTAATAATTTCAACAGTTGCAAAAATCGAATGACTTTTCATAGATTCCTTCACAATTCATGACGATTTCGTAAAGGTCGAACTGACTGAACTGGTCGAGTAAAACGAGTTTCTCGTTTCAAACTAGCCAGTGTCTGCGAAAGAGAACATGCCAGCAAGCTCAGACTCGCGGTGTGAGAGTCGAATTAATCAAATCCACGAAACGAGCAATCCTCACTTATTCGACATACCGGAAATTGTGATGGAAATGATTATTACAGCAACCCGAGCAGTAACCTCTAGGAAGTCGTAAATGTTGAATGGTTAAAATCGGCGTCTAACACGTGTATCACAATCAGAATTGCAACAATCGTCCGTTAGTAACAGTTTTCACAATTTCCGAAACAATTATTCATTCGGAGGTGTTCCTGAATAAGGTACTTAATTTTATTAGCACGCATAAAATTTTATTGTCGATTCATTGTTGTACACCTTATTATACAATCTTCACTTTCATTATTGAAACGGTAATGAGCACTGTGTTTCATGGATATAAATACGTTCACTTACGTTTTATTAAGTTTTTGCGCGCTTCTTGTAGTAGAACGGCGTGCTATCCATTTGCCAAATTTCTGAATTTTCGGATATCAAGAAGAAAATGGTCTCGATGGATTGGGTTTGACTTCCTGTTGAAGAATGCAGGGCAAATTTGAGAATGTCCGTCCAACCGGTCGTATGCTCTTTATATTCCGAAAGAGATAAGCTAGTTGTTATCATATTTTCAAAATAGTTTAAATGTCCAAATATCTCGGTCAAGTTCGTTATTAGGCCAAATCCGTTGATGGGTTCATGAGTTATGAGCATTCGAATTTTGCTTTCCTCTTTAACACGTAGAGTATCCATCGGATCAAGTTGATAATCAAAAAATATTCGAATCAGGTTATAATAAATAGGCCTGCATGATTTCGCAAAAAACGACACGCTAGAAAATTTTCGAAACATTTCGAATTAATTTTTTTACACACTGTATACTTCATAAGAAATCAGTTGTATTTAAACAAAAGGTTGTCTATGTCGAACAATATTGATATCGTACATATTCTCGAATTCTAAAGTTAATGTCAATTGATTGCGTTAACATTTACATTCCTTGTCGACTGTACGTACGCTTATTGAAACTTTGGGGCAGCCGTCGAACACGAAACTACAGGAAATTTTCCATCTCGAGGAACTCTCCATTTCCGGCAAAGACCCACATTATTCAACTGAAAATAGCAATCTTTCGTGAAATCGGAAAGGAGAAACGTCAAAAATTCGGTCAGAAAATTCACTGCTCGATGCTTTCACATATACCCACAGACACAATTAATCGCCCACCTTGTATTTCTTTCAGTTTCCAGTAACTGTCAAGCTTTGACCACCAGATATTGAAAGCGCCTATTGAGGATAAATGGAAGTGTACCGATGTCAGTTTTTAATCTGGTCTCTTCGCGTAGAATCCAGTCTCCCGAAAGCGTCTAATGGCATCTCGTACCGTTGATCGAGGTATACAGGGTGAGTCTTTGACCATTGCGTTAATTTTAACCATAGATTCTTTACGTCAAAAGAAACAACTTCTTCCTATAACAATTTTCCAAATTTGGCCCCGTCCAAAAGATATAGGGTGTTGAAATTTCATAAAAAAATTGCATTTTCACCTTTAATAATCAAACGACAATATCAATTGAAATGATCTCCTGTAGAAGGTTTTTGATAACTGTCATGCATATTTTGGCAACGTTTGATTCATTCTATTTCTTGTGGGTTTCTCACTACTACTCTACAGATTGGTTAAATTGTATGAAAAACAAATATCACTAAAGGTCCGTATCTTGTACTTCCTGGAATCATTAGTCTTTTTTGCAGATAAAATCATTCGCCATCTTTCCTCCTAAATTGCACCATTCTTGAGATATTTGAAGTTGAAAGGAATTAAATCGATATAATTTTGTCCAAATTTTCTGATTTTCCCAAATCCAACTCTGTGCTGAAATGATTCAATAACAAGATTTGTTCAATGTTGCCATATTTTATGTCTATATTAAATATTTCTTCAAAAGGTTGGGGAAATCTCTCCAGTCTATGGTTCCACCACTAAAAACTAATAGATGAAATTAACCACTGAACAATTTTTGTCTTACATTCACTACAAAATCTGAATTGCCATTTGCTGTATTCATTATTAATGATGTCTAGCACCTTGTTTAATATTTAATCCAGAGTAATATTCCATAAGAAATAGAGAAAAAGATTTCCTTCACTAACATAGGTACTTCGGTATATTCTCATGACCGTTGAAATAGGTAATGTATTTTCTGTCAGGACCTGTTGAATTGAAGACTTGTCTTTATGAAGAACTGGTTCTTTATAGCTTCAGACTTTCAGGGTTCATCAAATTATATCTATTCTAACATAGGAATGCTTCAAATTAAGATCATATGAGTTTTAAAATCTTCGAATCCAGTCTCCTTGATTTATTTTGTAGGTTTATAGTTTTTTCACATCTTTATTCCATACACCGATTCAACCTGGTACCTATACGAAGTTAGGAGATAATAGTATTTGACTTAGTTTAAGTATTTCTGAATGTTTGTTTTGATGCATGGTTAATTAAAATTCAATCAATATTGAAACTGGAAGCTTTAGGTTCATAAACAAGAAAGATTAGAATAGAAATGTATTTTCTGACCATAATCATTCCATACTGAATTGAATAATTTCAAACTATCGAAATTATTATTATTATTTTATTATAATATTTTCCACATTCTTTAAATTACTGTTGACAGTTTCAAACAGAATCAAAACAACAAGGAACCACAGAACACTATTTTATTGGGAACAACCCACCACAGAGACGTTATTATAACATTTCAATGTGGTAATAATTCACTCTAGTTATTCTGAGAAAAATTATAACTGAAGATCGATATTGATTACAGATATTATCTTTCATTTAAAAAAAACTTTGCAATTATTAATTTTTTTCTCTCCTGGGGTTCGGTAATAAATTAATATTCTATGGTAAGAACGAAAAAACACGTAGTTGGTTTTTCAGAATCAAATGTAGGTGATCAAACCTAATTCCTTCAAGCAAATATAATTGCACACCTAAATCTGAGAATACTTGTAATCTATTCAAGTAATTTGTTATTGGGATTCAGTATGGAAAATAATCATCAAGCAAAGTAACATCACTTTAAAATAATTATTCGTAGTGACATCATTCATTGTTGTTAAAGATTTCGAAAAAGATTTTCATATTTTTAACAGTATGATATCAAGAGACCTTATAGACCTGTTCACTGGTCTCTGTCAAGGAGAAGAAACTTAGATAATATCATTGTTTGGAAAATCATAGATGATATTTTCTGGCTTTGAGTGAAAAAAAAAGCAATGTGACAACCTCTTGCCTTGGAAAATTACAAAGACTCGAAGGAATCTGTTAATTAAAAATTTAGAAAGCATTGACGTGAGGTCAGATTGCTTTGGCGCTCTTGTTGAGCTAGTAAATATTCAAACCTTAACAAATCTATAAGCTCTCTGATCGGGTGAACAATAGTCTTTTTCCGTACTATGGGACAATGTGATGTAAATATGAAAGCCTATAGAATAAACAAACCTTTATCTCAATTTGAAAATAACTACTCATAATTTTCACCAAATTTTGTTCTATGCTTCTCCTAAAAACTTACGTCATTGCTTTTCTGAGTTTTGACAACGCCATCAAATTCTTTCTCTATGATAAAAAAATTTTTGATTAATATCACGACTGTGCTTTTCTGAATTTTGACAACGTCATCGACATCGAATTCTACCTCTATGAATATTTTGATTGATATTACGCCAACTGACACTGATATCTAGGTCCGCAAGTTGTCAAACGAATATCGATCTGTGATGGCAAATCTTTCAATGACAAAGCTCGGACTTCGTGATATTTCTATTTTTCTCTTGAGTAAATGAAAAAAATGATCATATCTTCAGAAGGGGAAAAGCTACAACAATGAAATTTGAGGATGAGTAAGATATCAGTAACCTCAATATATATACGGATTTTTGTTTAAATCTAATTGAAGTCTTAGGAGACATTGAGTATTGAAAATTTTTTTTTGGGAATTTTTTGAAAATTTTCTAGCGTGACGATTTCTGCGAAATTTTACAAGCCGTTTCGTTTCAGCCTCCCTCAATAACATTCCAAGTATCAACTCGATCGGATGGATATTCTAGTAGTTATTGAGGAAACAAAATTTCAGATGCTCATAACTACTGAACCATCCGAAAAATTTGGCCCAATAACGAACTTGACCGAGATATTTGGACAATTAACCTATTCTGAAAATTTGAAAACTCTAGCTGATTCCTTTTGGATGCTAGAGAGGATACGGCCGGCCGGCCGGCCGGACAGACTCAACTTTCGCCACGAATTCTTCATCAGGGAGTCGAACCCAATCGATTGAGACCATTTTCGGCTCGATATTCCAAAATTACAGACATTCGGGCAAAATGATAGGCACTCTGTTCGGGTGAACAAGAGCGCCAAAAAGAAAATGCCAAAAATCGATTTTAATGAAATTTTGCATGAAAATTTCACGAAATTACAGTATTACAGAACTCTTGCCTTCGTTTTATTCACGGTATCAGGAAATACGAGTCCATAACATACACTCTTAAAAGCACTGGGTGGCTCAATATGGAGCATAGAAGAAGATTCATTCCCTGGTTTTATTCTTCAAAATCATTAAGCACAAATCACCATCATATCTTTTCGATAGGATTATTTTTAGATCTAGTGTTCATTCCGTTGATGTTCGTTCGCGAGGCGCCATTTCTGTTCCAAGACATAGTACTACAATGTTCACGAGATCTTTTTCTTATCAGGTACCAAACCTCATGAATGAGTTGAAATGTGAATACAAAAATTTTAGCCTTGATAAGTTCAAATTGCATATTTTGAATAATTTCCGTAATGACCCTTTATATAACTAGGCTAGTGTCTCTTCAGGAACAACTCAGACTCGGCTGGTTTATATGGCCACTTTTGTCTGGGGGAGCTGTCTGGGGTCTCGGGGCTCGGCATTTTTTCATTTCTTCTTTTCGTGTGGCATTTACATTGTTTGCATTTTTCTTCGTCTTGATTTTGCGCTCATGTTTGCTTGTGTTGTGTTTTTTTTTCTTCATTTGTTTTCTAAATCATTTTCGGGTTAGATGGAAGAATAGACGCATAGTTAAATTAACTTATTTACACTCTAAACTTTAAATTGTATTAGACTGTGCGAGCTAAATCTCGCCCTTTACATGTATCATTGTTTAAGTTGTAATTACGTTTTGATAAATAAAGACCTTTATTATTATTATTATTATTATATAAATTGAGAAAATAAGTGTGTTTTTTATTAATTTGAGTTTAAATAGTGGGTGTTACCATCTCGAGCCCTAATGACTTCTTGTAGCCGATTTGGCAATCCATCGATGATGTCTTGAATATCCGACTGAGGGATATTGTGCCACTCCTCTACAGTAGGCTCTCTCAAGGTCGTAGGGGCTCGGAAACGTTTTTTTAGGTTATACCAAATGTGCTCGAATGGGTTAATATCGGGGCATCGTGCCGGCCATGGTAAAACTTGAATCCCGACCTCATCCAGGTATTGAGCGACGGATCTTGCGGTATGGAATCGAGCATTATCGTGCATTAAACAAAATTGTTCCCCAAAGACGTGTTACGCGCTTCATTAGCGGTGGAAAAGCAATTTCTAAGGACGTTACTGACAACAAAGCTGTCATCCCGAGTCGAAGCGTACCGATGTCAGTTTTTAACCTGGTCTCTTCGTGTAGAATCCAGTCTCCCGAAAGCGTCTAATGGCATTCCGTATCGTTGATCAAAATATATATATATTCTTTTGAAGTTTTGGCTTACAATATTTAGTTAGCAAACAATAAAGCATATAGATCAGGGGTTAGTGACGGGGTGTCAAACGATTCGGCGTATCACTTAAAAGCCTAGGGAAAAACTCCAGTAAAAAAAAACCCTGGCTCCCCGCCTAAGTGTGAAAGGACAAAAATAAGCTGAAATATATTTTAGGGACTTCGTTTTTCAAGAGTGGTCTTCTATTGATGGAAACAGAGACTTCTTCAAGTTGCCCACATCGAATCTGGAAATAAAAAGACAACAGCAGAAAAAAGAACTGAATAACAAACATACAAAATTTGAAAGAGAAAACACCCTCGAATTCGCCTTTTTGGATTAACTCGATATTGCGAATCAAGGATTTTTCAACATAACAAGCTAAACCGTAAATTTTATAAGGAGATAATCAATGAATACCTAACCTTTTATGGTTCCTCTTTCACGAAGATTTTTTTTAGTATCCGTATGTGTCTCTTGAAGGAGAATAATCTCAGCACCATAGTCCTTTGCTAGTTTAGAAATATAATCACTCTTGTCCTTAGAAATACCCTCCATATTCAAATCTAATACACAAAATTTGTCGCCAATCTGCAAGGAGGATTCTTCGAATCGGGTCTTGCGGTCCAAGTGATGATTTTTCAGATCTTCTGATGTTTGAAGTCTACTATGGAACCCATTCAAAGGGAAATCATCATCCATAGTTGGGTAAGGTTGTGATATAACACTTATTTGATTGAAAAAATAGCAGAGGAAAAATTATCGACTGACATTTTGATCGAGGTACACCAAGCGTTCCAGCCATGCGCCGTTGGCTGTACCCAGCGTCACTGCCCAGCAGCACCAGATGCATCGAGTGGCACTTTTTCAATCACAAAGAATAATCCGAACACTTAACACTCAAATTGTACAATATTTGCACATGATAGCAGAGGTACCGTAGCTGCAACAATGTCAAACAGCGGCTAAATTTCAAAAATCCCTTTGGTGATACAATTTTATGAATCAAAATAAGGGTATAATGGTTTCGTTTATTGCTAAAGTACCCACTTAACAAAAAACAAAACAGTAGATGAGCCATAGTAAACATAAACAAACTCTTTTTAAAATGTAACAACTGAAGAAGCGACAGTGTTTGCCAAATCAATTGTTGTTTAAAACAATAAAAATCTGGAAAAATTTCAAGATAATTTTTTTTAAATGAATATCTGTTAAGCTACATGAAGCTTGAAGGAGCTACCTCATAAGAAGCTGGTTCCTTATGTAACACCTAGTATTTTTCATTTGTAATACTATTCATCTCGAATCACCATACTTAGGGGCTATCATTGTGTTATAAATCACTACTTGATAAGCTTGAATAGGTTTCCTATCGGTTAATTTTGATTTCGCAGGGGAATCACAATTTCTACCTCATTAAACGCTATTGAATAAAACCAAGAACTATGTCGGTTATTCATTTCTCTTCCTAGTCCCTCGAATTAAAGTTAATCTATCTGAATTAAATCTGCGTGATCAAATTAATGTTATATTTGAATTATTACGTACTTCCTGATGATAAAAAAATTGAATAGTTAACGACCATTCGAAATACCTTATCTTATTGTGATGAAATGATCTAGAATATTTGTAACCAGCTAACAACCATAACAACGGGAAGAAGAGAAACAATGTATACTGAAGAAGGCGGTCGACGCCGAAACGTTTATACAAATAAATATTTACATTTTTCCATAACCTAGATGCACAATTCATTGAAATGTCACCTCGTAACCGGTCCACAGACGCACTTGGGGTCTTGATTCTTCGGGATATCATACGTCAATCGTGGATAGCTCGTATCATTGGAGCGATGGTTCTTCGATATGGTCGTTCCATTTTATTTACTTACTTTGCCGTGCCGACATAACGGCATTAGAATTCATTTTCTTTTAATGATATTAATATTAACTCATCTGAATTGTCGAATGATTTAATGGAATCATTTTTATTTTGCATCTCTGATTCATATGGAAAGAACAAAGTTATCGTTATTATTTTTGTCAAATAGGAATAACAACGTTGTCATCCATTGTTGTCAATTAGACATTTGAATGCGCACGACTTGCGAAAACATTTATGTTTCAAGTTTCAAAGGTTATTGGGTATAATAAACGAAACGGTTGCTCATACACCTCGCGATGTGAATCGGGAGAACCTTTATAAAATTCCAGTTTCAATTTATCGCTCTAATGGTTTCATCATTCAATATAAAATTTTCCACTGGCGTTATCAGCAAAAAGAGCACATGAATTCATAATTTTTCATTCAATCTCAATTCGCAGCCTTCGGAGAGGAATTGATGGGACTATTTGAATTCCTCTTCTGAAAAGCTGGAGAAACCAAGTGGGATTATTTGGATTCAATCGATCCTGTCAGATTAAGAATATTAGAAAATAACTTGACCCAGTGGAGTACCTCTAACAGAAATTATATATTTTTTCTATTTAAATAAAGTATAGTGGAAAATTGTTGAAATTTAATGACTTAATGGCTTTTGTAATGACATTGTTGACATTTGGTGTCACGTTCGAAAGTTTAGAGACTACAGAATTTGGATCGTTCGTCTCGAATATCGATGGTTTCGAATGATCATCTTTTATTGACATTTGACGGGTGTTTAAAATTGATAGGAAAGCCACTGCTGAAAACCATAAAACAAAGAATATAACTAGAAATCATGCTGTAATGAGATCATTACAGCACTGTGTTTAGTATTTTAATGAACTCATTACCATACAGAAATATTGCTGATACTGTGAAGTCAATTGAAAAGTTGAAGAAATTACAGAAAACAGTTCAGGAAAAGGTGTTTGAAGACTAATACGACCGGCGATCCTGTTTTTATTGGTCTTTATTCGATCGCTCGCGTGTTTGAAATAATCAATTCATAAAGCACTAACGTCAGGTCAGATGGCTTTGAAACTCTTGCTAAACTATACAGGGTGATTCCGGAGGAGACCGTCAGATTTTAGGTGAAGTATACAGTGGTCAATATAGTTTCGGAACAATGTTGGGTTTATGGTTCGGGGCCTTCATTGAGAGTCTACAGGGTGATTTGTCCGATTTGACCGATTTTTCTTTTATTCATAACTTAGGTATGGCTTGATCAATCTTGATGAAATTTTCAGTGTAGAACAATATGATTATCTTCTTTCAATAATTCCAACATTTTTCCAAAAATACAGAATGAGAATTATGATAAGTTAGTATGCAAGTTGAAAAAACACCCTGTACATTCCGTTTTCAGAAATTTTCTACTTGCTTCAGATTCTACCATAAGTTTACATTACTGGAGCGTTTTTTTTTTGGCACACGTCCATTTTTCCTAGAAAAATTTTTCAATGATGAACAATATCGTTATTTCGCTCCAAGGCATTGTAAATATTCTGAACTAGATGGTAAAGCTGTATCGTCCAATAATACAAAGCTCTTCCTGAGTCCTAAAATAAATTTTCCAAATTCGAAATTCAGCTCATATTCAGATGTATAAAATCATTTGATTCAAAAAATTTCTTTATACGTACGTGAACCAAAAAAATCTACATACTACTACTACAAATACAGAATAAACATTCGAAACATATGAAAGGCAAAATTATGGATTAACATAAAATTGAGTCATTATTCAGGTGATTTTCGGCACACTTCCGGTTTTCTATGAAGCGAATATTCCTAAAACATAGTAGTTTCGTTCAAAAATGTACTCACTTATGGCCTTATGGTATGTAAAATATTGAATCACGAATGTATGATAAATAGTTTCAATGAAATTGAAAATTCTCCATGAAAATTAAATCTCTATTCAAATCAAGTTCTTTAAGATCCATGGTTACCATCACAGTGAACCACAGAATGAGAATTTTTAATAAATAATCTGTCACAAGAAGTGTATTTCAACATGCCTCCATTATTTACTCATGCGGAATATGCGGATATGATTTTTGTTTATGGTTTTTGTAACGGAAATGGAAATGAAGCCAAAATGGAATACCATAGACGATTTCCCAACCGACGTTAACCAAATAAATGTACTTTCGGACGAGTATTCCATTATTCTAAAGAACATGGGCAATATCCTAATAAGGCAGAGCACATTGATAGGCCTACTCAAAATAAAATTTCGATTCAAATTGTTGAACGGGTGGAGGAGGAACCGTCTATTAGTACTCGTCAAATTGGTACCGAATTAGGAATTTCCCAGAGCAAAGTGAGCAAGACTTTGAAGAAAGAACAATTCCACCAATACCACTTCCAAAAGGTGCAAGAACTGTTGCCACAAGATCTGCCCCAACGATTACAATTTTATCACTGGGTTATTAGTCTCCAACGAACTATTTTTCGTATTCTATTCAGCGACAAGGCTATGTTCACTAAGAATGGAATTTTTAATATCCACAATTCCCACGAATGGGCAAGAGACAACCCGCATTTGAAGAAGAGTCATGATACACAACACAGATTTTCTGCCAATATTTGGCTTGAAACAATAGACGGAAATTTAGTTGGCCCTCACATTTTTGCGGAAAGATTAAATGGTAAAATTTACCTAGATTTTTTGGAAAATATTTTACCAAATCTATTGAAAAATGTACATATCCGCTCTATGTACTTTCAGCATGACGGAGCACCACCTCACTTTGCATTGAATGTGAGAAATCACCTGGATGTAAATTATCCGAACAGATGGATTAGTCGTGTAGGCCCTATTGCTTGGCCACAAAGATCGCCTGATTTGAACCCTTTAGAATATTTTGTGTGGGGATATCTGAAAACAAGAGTTTATAAGGTTGAAATTAGAAGTAGAGAACACCTAGTTGAAAGGATTTTCGAGGAATGTTATATCTTGAAGCAAAATCAATCCCTCATTAGACGGTCAATTGGAAATTTAATAAAAAGGTCTCAAATATGTATTCAAAAAAGGGGAAATCATTTCGAACATTCTGTCTAAATTTTGTGTTAATTCTTAGTTTTGCCGGTCATGATATGTTTCGAATGTTTTTTCTGTATGTTGTATGTTGTAGATTTTTTGGTTTAAGTAGGTAGGTATAAAGATATATTCTGGATTAAATTTTATACATCAGAATATGGGTGATTAAATATGAATTTCGAATTTGGAAGAACTACTTTAGGACTCAGGAAGAGCTTTGTATCATTGGACGACACCGGTTTACATTCTAGTTCTGAATATCCTCACTGCCATGGAGCGAAATAACGATATTGTTCATCCTTGAAAAATTTTTCTAGGGAAACTGGATGTGTGCCAAAAAAAATAAAAACGCTCCAGTAATGTAAACTCATGATAGAATCTGAAGCATGTAGAAAATTTTTGAAAACGGAATGTACAGGGTGTTTTTTCAACCTGCAAACTTAATCTGAACTTATCATAATTCCCACCCTGTATTTTTGAGAAAGTGTTGGAATTATTGAAAGAACATAATCATATTGTTCTACACTGAGAATTTCATCAAGATTAATCAAGCCATACCAAAGTTATGAATAAAAGAAAAATCTGTAGAATCGGACAAATCACCCTATAGACTCTCATTAAAGGCCCCCAACCATAAACCAAACATTGTTTCGAAACTGCCTTGACTAGTGTATACTTCACCTAAAATCTGACGGTCTCCTCCGGAATCACCCTGTATACCAGCTGTTCTTTAAATTTTGATAAATCCCAAATATCTGTTTGTCACAGACGTGTTAACTCTTCAAATTAACAAGCACGCAGAAATGGTTGATTAGATCAGAAATAAATATAAGCGTAGATAGCGCATATAATTCATATCCAAATAGGAAATAACGATTATGAAAACAATTTAATTTGGAGAGAGTACCTATTTCGAAAAATGGTGTTTTTTCTTGTTACTTGGGAACTACTGAATCGATTTGATCGAATAACGAAATAAGCCAAGATTTTCAAACCTTCCCTCACCTTTACTAGATCATTTCTTTAGGGAGTTATCGTGTAAAAAATATTATTGACAAACTTCTTTCGTACCCTGTATAACCGGGAATACTCGGGCCCTCAGAATATTTCAGCTTTGTAGAGTGAACAATATCATAATCTCAATTTGCTCAAATAGATCCGGTTCTCCCTGAATGTCTAGTAAATAGTTTAACTCGAAAGACCCTGTATAATGTTAACTGAAAATATGTATCTCGAATAAACCGATAAAAAGTTTCGCGACACAATACATCGGGATAAAAATTATTATTATCTCTCTTGACTTGAGAGGGCCTAGTACCTACGGTTGAGTTGACAGTCCCCTTGTAATTTCATACTAACCTAATTAATTCTAAATCATTGTTGTCAATCTTAGGAAAACAGACAATTATAATAATTATGAAGAGAAAAAAATTCTCACAAAAAGTGGAGACAAATACTTCTTTTCTTAACCGTTTGGAATATTCCTGACGAATCGATACGCTATTTGCGGATTAGGGAAGAGTAAAAGAATTAGTCTGAAATACAGTTTAAAACTTATTTTTACCACGGATTGTTAGTTAGTCCAAACAAAACTAGTCTACGTTTTCCCAAATTGAAAATACCCATTTGGTGAATCTATAAAAACACTTCGTTCGGATGAACAAAAGTGCCCAAATATAATTATTCCTTCGAATTCGAATAAATATATCGTTAAAAATCTTATTCGGCGAATCAACATTCCCCAGTTCAATGACTCTTTCCCGAAATTATGAGATAAGTAATCATCTCTTTGTGTTTCTCATCCATTAATCTAAAACATAAACATTATTTAGGCTGAAGTAACTTAAATTAGATATTTGTTTGGCGAAGGTCACTGTCGAGGTCCGCTATTTAGATTTTGGAGGTTAAGGCTGGTTTTCTCAATCCATTAGTTCGTGGGTCGTTAACTTATATATGAGATATTGTGCTCGTCACTGACAAATTAGGATAACATTATGGAGTACTAGGTTTTTAACAATGTGCTCTCTTATTTCGAAATTAAACATGAAATTTTTTAAGTGAATGGATATGGAAAGTCGTTGACCTGTCGGTATCGATATACCCGATTGTATTACGAGGGTTGCCTTTTATATTTTTATATTTATATTATTATTAACAAAAGCGATTATTATTCATCGAAAATTGTTCTTCAGAATATTCTCCATTAAGATCTATACACTTTTGCATGCGTTTGAACCAATTGTCGAAGCACTTTTGCCACTCTGATATTTCCAGAAACATGCTTATCGCTTGAATAAAAGACACTGATTCTCTCATTCTATTCATGACTTATGTACCTTGGTCTTTCGACCGGTACCATCAATAAGTTTTGGAATACCCTATACAGTGAAAGTGTCATTTTGATCGCTGCTCTCTCTAGAAATAATTGTGTTAATATATCTCCGAAGTCTACCTATTTTTGAAAGCTACAATCCGATTCAATCACAAAAAACACGTTATTAATTCTCTGATTGATCAACAAATAATAATTTTCGATTATATATTTATAATATATACCTGATGGAATTTTTTTTGGTATCACCTCAAGTATTTCATTATATTACATAACATGTTCAAATCTCTTGAATTTCAGAGTATTAATGTTTGACGTAGGTAACATTTAAATCAGGGACTTCCTAATTATCCCCAGTGGTTTATTTCTACCAGGTATTGATTTCATTCACTATCATTGAAGCCATGAGGATGGAAGTTTCCAAAATATTGATTTTCATACAGCTTTGCATTTGTCATTTTTTGCGTGATATGTTTTATGCGTGATTTGCCAAAAAGTCTGTTATTTTGGTATATCGTGCCAGAAGAGGTCTCAAACGATTGGGTTCGACTCTTTGATGAAGAATTCTTGGTCAAAGTTGAGCACGGCCGTCCGCCCGTATTTGATATTTCATTCAGAGGAGATAGGCTATGGTTTTCATATTTATTAAATTAGATTGAGTATTCAAATATTTCGAGTATGTAACTTGGGTCAAGTTCGTCGAGCAGCTGGATTCATCGATAAGTCGTGATAATATACAGGGTGAGTCCTTGACCACTGCGTTAATTTTAACCATAGGTTCTTTAGATCAAAAGAAACACTTTTTTCCATTACGGTTTTTCTATATTCAGCTGCTTTGAAAAGTTATAAGCATTTTAAGTTTTCACATTGGGCAAATACCCCTCTGTAGTCCAGTTTAGTTTGAATGAAAAATACCTTCCACAGCATCCACTATTGAGTCTGAATTGTTCAAAAACATTATTTTCCCTCTAAGAAATGATTCACTCACTCATGTTTCATCCGATGAGGTCCATATCCAGAAGGAAGATACAAAATACTAATTTTCTGGTAAAAAAATTCAACACCATGAACATAGATTTTTGTTGTTCTACTATATTTTCTTTCTACTTCAAGATTATAAACCATGCCTTTCTAGTGAGAAATTCCAAAAAAACCTCAGAATGATTGGATGTTATCATCACACATTTGTAATTTTCTTCTTGAAATTTCCAAATCATGAAAACCATCATTTCTATGAAAACTTCCAAGGCAAGAGGTTGTCACTGTGCTTTTTTTTTTCACTAAAAGCCAGAAAGAATCATCTATGATTTTCCAAACACTGATATTTCTGAAGTTTCTTCTCCTTGACAGAGACCAGTGAACAGGTGGTCTATGAGGTCTCTTGATACGGTTAAAAATATGAAAATCTTTTTCGAAATCTTCAACAACAATGAATGATGTCACTACGAATAATCATTTTAAAGTGATGTTACTTTGCTTGATGATTATTTTCTGTACTGAATCCCAATTACAATTTACCTGGATAGATTACAAGTATTTCCAGATTTAGGTGTGCAATTATACTTTCTTGAAGAAATACCTAAATTTGATTTTGAAAAATCAACTAGGTGTTCTTTAATAAAAAATTTTTTGTTGACTCATTAATATGAATCTATTCTGTTTAGACTATAATTACTGATAACTGATTTTTATAATCAGAGTATCTGTTTTAATTACGTGAACAAGAACATAAATATTGAATAATGGTTATTCATAGATTATGTCAAATTTTAATACCTTACCATAGAATATTAATTTATTACCAAACCCCAGGAGAGAAAAAATTAATATTTGCAATGTTTTTTTAAATGAAAGATAACATCTGTAACTATTATTGATCTTTAGTTATAATTTTCCTCAGAATAATTAGAGTGAATTATTATCACATTAAAATATTATAACGTCTCTGTGGTGGGTAGTTCCAAATAAAAAAGTATTCTGTGGTTCCTTGTTGTTTTGATTCTGTTTGAAACTGTCAACAGTTATTTGTAGCTTTCTTTAAAAAAATGTGGAAGATATTGTAAGGATAATTTCGATAGTTTGAAATTATTCAATTCAGTATGAAATGATTATGGTCAGAAAATGCATTCTATTCTAATCTTTCTTGTTTATGAGCTTATAGCTTCCAGTTTCAATATTGATTGAATTTTAATTATCTATGCATCATAACTAGACATCGGATTATATGCATTTGCATTATTGCATATGCAAACGCATATAATGCTATTTTTATAGCGTTATTGCATATTTTGGTACTTTTTCATTGACAGTGCTTATTTTAGTATTTATACGTGTTAGACGTGTTGTACTTCACCGTCCCCACACCAAACATCAACACAACAAGGTCCTAGAAAAAACAAATCATTCAACTATTGCCCGGTTCATAAATGATTCCATCAGTTCCCTTTTTTCCGATTCTGCTATGGACGAAAAAATATGTGTTTTAGTTTCTGATGCTGCTCCTTATATGGTGAAAGCTGGTCAAGCTCTGAAAGTATTCTACCCAAAATTGCTTCATATTACCTGTCTAGCCCACGGCCTACATCGAGTTGCGGAAGAGATCAGAAAAGAATTCGGGGTTGTCAATAAATTGATTTCTTCTACAAAAAAAGTGTTTTTAAAAGCACCGTCGCGAGTACAAGCGTATAAGGAGCGACTGCCAAACCTAGCACTACCTCCAGAACCAATATTGACACGTTGGGGAACTTGGTTGAAAGCTGTATTGTTTTATGCTGAGAATTTTGAAGCCATAAAAGAAGTAGTTGGACAATTTGACAGTTCAGAAGCCATTGCAATCAAATCAAGCCAGCGGGCATTTGAGAATCCTTCAATTAAACAAAATATTGCTCTTATTGCAACACATTTCAGCAATATACCCGATGCCATTTAGATACTAGAAACTAAAAACCTTACTCTGTGCAAGTCCTTGGAAATATTGGAAAAAAATATTGAACAGAGTAACGCACTTCCCAATTCACTTTCAGAAAAAGTTCGTGGCAAATTGAATGCTGTTTTGTATAAAAATCCGTGTCCCGAAGAAATAAAAACAGTTAACGCATTTATCAACGGCACCAGTCAAATTCTGCCTGAAGAGGTCTCGGCAGAAATGGCGCCAAAGTTCTGTCCGGTAACGTCAGTGGACGTTGAAAGGTCATTTTCAGCATATAAATTAGTTTTAAGTGACAAACGTCACAAATTTGCGCCAGAAAACCTTGAAAAATATGTTATTGTATATTGTCACAAGAATTACAACCAATAAGTACCTATATAATTATGTATTGTGAAAATAAAGTTAATTCTAATAATGTTTTTTTGATTGTGCATATTTTGTGCATATTTCGCCCTTTTTTAGTGCATATTTGCATGCATATTTTGGCATTTTGATAGTGCATATAATCCGATGTCTAATCATAACAAACATTCAGAAATATCAAAACTATGTCAAATTCTATTATCTCCTAAGTTTGTGAACAAGGTTGAATCGGTGTATGAAATAAAGATAAGAAAGGTATAAAGCAAATCTAGGAGACTGGTTTCGAAGTTTTTAAACCTCATATGAGCTCAATTTGCAGCATTCCTATGTTAGAATAGATATAATTTGATGAACCCTGAAAGCCTGAAGCTATAAAAATCCAGCTCTCAATAAAGACAAGTCTTCAATTTAACAGGTCCTGACAGAAAATACTTTATCTATTTCAACGGTCAAAATATACCAAGAAGTGATGGAAAACTTTCTCTATTTATTATGGAATATTATTCTGGATTAAATATTAAACAAGGTGCTAGACATCATTAACAATGAATACAGCAAATGGCAATTTAGATTTTGTGGTGAATGTAACACAACAATTGTTCAGTGGTTAATTTCATCTAGAGTGTTTAGTGGTGGAACCATAGACTGGAGAGATTTCCCCAACCTTTTGTAGAAATATTTAATAAAGACATAAAATATGGCAACATTGTACAAATCTGAGTATTGAATCATTTCAGCACAGAGTTGGATATGGGAAAATCAGAAAATTTGGACAAAATTATAACGATTTAATTAGTTTCAACTTCGAATATCTCAAGAATGGTGCAATTTACGAGAAAAGATGAGGAATGATTTTATATGCAAAAAAGACTAATGATTCCAGGAAGTACGAGATACCGACTTTTAGTTCAAGCGCTATTTGTTTATCATGCAATTTAACCAATCTGTAGAGTAGTAGTGAGAAACCCACAAGAAGTGGAATGAATCTATTGATGCCAAAATATGCATGAGTGTTATCAAAAACCTTCTACAAGAGATCATTTCAATTGATATTGTCGTTTGAATATTACAGGTGAAAATGCAATTTATTTATGAAATTTCAACACCCTATATCTTTTGAACAGGGCCAAATTCGGAAAAATGTTATAAGAAGAAAATGTTTCGTTTGACGTCAAGAATCTATGGTTAAAATTAACGCAGTGGTCAAAGACTCACCCTGTATATCTATAATATATACCTGATGGAAATTTTTTTGGTATGACCTCAAGGATTTCATTATATTACATAACATGTTCAAATCTCTTGAATTTGAGAGTATTAATGTCGTAGGTAACATTTAAATCAGGGAATTCCTAATTATCCCCAGTTGTTTATTTCTGCCAGGTATTGATTTCATTCACTATCATTGAAGCCATGATGATGGAACTTTCCAAAATATTGATTTTCATACAGCTTTGCATTCGCCATTTTTGCGTGATAGCGTTTACCAAAAGTCTGTTATTTTGGTATATCGTTTGGGTTCGACTATTTGATGAAGAATTCTTGATCAAAGTTGAGCACGGCCGTCTATCCGTATTTGATATTTCGTTCAGAGGAGATAGGCTATGGTTTTCATATTTATAAAATAGATTGAATATTCAAATATTTCGGGTAAGTTCGTACTTGGGCTGAGTCCGTCGAGCAGCTGGATTCATCGATAAGTCGTGATATATCCATTCGATCACTTTCATATGATTCTTTAAAGGAGATTTGATGGGATCGAAAGAAATGGGTTCGCCAAGTTAAGTGGAAAAAAATGTGTCGATTTGTTTCAAGATTATGTCTTAAAATGGTCTGTTTAGTTAAAAATGAATTTGTTCCATATTTCACGGATACAGTGTATATACAGGGTGAGTCTGAGTTAATTTCTACTATTGATTCTTGACGTCAAAAGAAAAATTTTTTTCCTATAACATTTTTTCAAATTTGGCCGCGTTCAAAAGATATAGGGCGTTGAAATTTTATAAAAATTGCATTTTCACCTCTAATATTCAAACGACAATATCAATTGAAATGATCACTTGTAGAAGGTTTTTGATAACAGTCATGCATATTTTGGCATTCCATTTCTTGTGGGTTTGTCACTACTACTGTAGAGATTAGTTGAATTGCATGAAAGACAAGTGTCACTTGAATTAAAGGTCCGTACTTGTACTTCCTAGAGTCATTAGTGTTTTTTGCAGATAAAATGATTCCTCATATTTTTTCCTAAATTGCACCATTTTTGAGATATTTGGACATGAAAGGAATTGAATCGCTATAATCTTCTAATGAAACATGAGTGAGTGAATCATTTCTTACTGGGAAAATAATGTATTTAAACAATTCAGATTCAATAGTGGATCTGTGGAAGGTAAGAGTGCTAAGAGTGGTGCCAATGGCTGCTAAAAAAGAAAGTCCCAAACCGAAAGTTAACTTGGTGGATTCTCTTAGATTTTCAAATTTTGATAACGTTTCAATGATTTCCCTTCAGTCATCAAGTTAATGAAGTCGCGTAGTTTTATCTATAAATTATCTGGCATAAATTGCAATTGAAACCCTTCCTACTATTTTTCACTTTGAATTGTAGCGGAAAAGCTGTTATATCAAACAAGGGAGATTAACATTTCATTCAGGGTTAACCGATTTTTTTCTATGTTATTATTTCATTGTTCATTATCGGCCCTGAGAAAAATTCTTTTACCTTATTGTACTCATTGTGGCTTTTCATAATCTTATTATAATCATGGTTATTCAAATAATGCTCGGCAATTCTGGAAATCTTATCTTGATAAAATCAGACTTCTTTGTTTCGCTCAACGAACTTTCCCATTAAGCTTCTTGAAGGGTTCTGTTTTTCTTCAACTTTCAATTTGCCTTTCATCCAAGTTCCTAATTGGTGTTTCATTATCGATCATCTTTAGAGGGTCCTTCATTCCCCTATCCATCTCACCCTAATTATATACCATTGTAGGCTTCATGCCGATGTTTGTATCTTGAATTGACTCTTATAGGTGTATGTTCGGAGTTTGTTACTATAAATACGAGTAGATTCTTCTATTAGAGCCATATTTTGATGAAAAATAATAATGATCGTGGGATTTCGACCCATAGGCGTAAAAAAAAAGAAATTTCAAGGAATAGGTAATTATACCTATATGGTAAGGAGTTGTGAAAACTTCAAACAACCGGGCAGATTTCTGCTTAGTAATTTTTCTGGCGAGATCTGGTTAAATTATTGAAATTTTTCAATTTTATTTACAATTCAATTGCAGATTTCATATTCAACATCTACTTTTACAATACCTACTCTGATTTCTATAATTGTTTTCATTTTTTAGATCATCAAATCAACACCATAGCTGCAATATTTTATGAATGTCAAGGAGTTCTATATGTGTATCTATTATGTGGTGCTTATTTGAACCTGTAAAAAGTATTTCAATAATTCAAAGTAAACAAATGCCAAAGTTACTATATCCAAAAATGTTCTTATGGTTGGAAGTCTAAATAGGTTGCTAACAGAGAAGAAGAAGATCGATCAAATTACTAGTAATGAAGATTATTACCAGAATCTATTCGGAAAAAGTTTCTTGAATTAACTAATTAAGATAAATTATGTCATTCAGAAGAATTTTGGTCCTCATTTATTCATTTTCCACCATCCTGTGGCGTGGTCAGTGGCGTGTGGGTTGATTCAAATTATTTATTGATTAGACGGAAATTTGGGTAAATATCCATAGAAATGAATTGAAATTTGTCACTAGGGAGGAAAGGGATAGTAGGAATATAGTGCAAGTGAAAATTTTTCTTTCCTATTATAATTCGGGGTTTTTCTGATCTATAAAAACGGATAATGTATTCATTGAACTTTGGGATGAAATATCTTTTTAATATTGCATATTGAGAATTTATATCTGATCAATAACAGCGAATATACCCACCCATTGCATATTGTATAAAATAGATTGTAAAACATCAGCAGCAATAAAGAGTTCCAATAATAATAATAATATAACTTATTTATTTATTTTGAAAATCGATTCTTAAACTAGTAGATCTAAAGTCATTTCGTAGTTAGCAGTTCTCATTCATTATGAACTATTACCGAACAAGTTTCTAGCATACGCTGAGATCTATTGGAATTTGAAAAAAAATTATGAAAAATGTTTCAACTACACCCGAAAAGTCGTAACTTCAAGTTCGGGGCTAGGAAAGAAAATTTCTAGTTTTCGGTATGCGGACACCATTCACTGTTGGGTCTAAAATTAACAGTGCTGTTGCCTAAGGTGGCGTAAGGACACAGTAACAAAACCTACACAGAACACACACTGGTTAACCAAACTCGCACAAGCTTTATTAATTAGCTTCTGAGGGGTGTACATTGCTATATGTATATCTAGGTAAGCCAGTATAAACATAAACAAAGTGCTATACTTTCGAATTGAAATCGGAAGAAAGTTTAATTCACGATCAAGTTGGAACTTCTTTAGTTTTACCACTCATTTTTCATATCCATAGACAATTGTTTTGGTGATCATGTGATTAAAAAAAATTTGATATCGGCAAAATGTCGATGACGCATAGGAGGAAAGATGTAATGATCACTGATATTGAATGACTTTCCTTCCTCAATTACTTGTCCAAAATCCGTCGAGAATCGCAGAAGATACTAAAAACATTTTAATTCTGTGAGAAAGATGTCTCTGATGTCGGTTGCAATGACGCATCTCCTTGGTGGCGTAGCGATAGAGCTCCAGACCGGCAATTTAGATATGCGGGTTCCGCCCGAGGAGGCATTTTCCCGAAATTTCAAATGTCCAATATCGACTGCATGCATTTAAATCAATTCTAGATTCAGTTTCTTATACTTTTAGATTTATTTTATGTTTAATTCGCAATAATGATGAATTCGAAAAAAAAAAAGAACTGTGGATTCACTACGGCTTACTGATTATTTTCTGATCAGGATCGGTCCCAGGAAAAAACGCGGTTTTTTCATTTTTTTCCAAATTAAAAATTATTCAACATCATTTATTTGAAAACAGTGCTTTCAAGGAAGATAAATGTGGAAAAGTAAGCATTCAGACAATGCTAGGAGTTGTTTCGTAACTGCCTATTTTATAGTAAATTTCAATTGTTTCACGAGTTGGTGATGGATTACCTCAAAGACCGTAGAAGATGAAGTAACAACTATCTGTATTTCTTGAATGGAGACGAATTGAGAAAAAATGGTATAGGAATGAATTTTTTCAGTTCTGAAAAATCTAGGGTTGAAATTTGTGTAGTAGTCAGATTCACCCTGTAATGTTGAGGTTGTCCAGCCTCATCTATCTGATCATTCTGCACAGATAATGTCTTTTGATATAAAAAGTAGTTACCATAGAAATGCAAGTAAGAGGATTATCAGGAACTATAATGATGTAAGTTTGAACGATTTTTTTGCGGAGTTGCCTTTGACTAGTCAGATCTGTATAAATTTAGGCAGCCTGAGGTAGATGAAATGTGGAATTTCTTTTTTAATGGTTTCAATCTAATGTTTCAATCTTCATTTCCTCTTGTGACGGTAAAATCATCTAGTAATCATCCGATAAATAATGATTGCAGGATTATGTGTAGTTCTGATCCTCATATACTTGCCCTGAGGAAGAGGCTTGATGTTTTATATGTGATCTCACAACATAGACCAGAGACAGAATCCTAACATCCGGAAATAAAACCAAAACAACTTGGGGAATAATGAAGTCACTAATAGGTAAAACTCAGCATAGGCAAAGCATACTTCCAAATGGTTGCCCCCAAATGGTTGTACAAAACTTTAACGAACATTTTGTGAACGCCTCTAAATGTTCAGCTTCTCTTTCACATGGTGATGTTGGAGGCGGGTTGAGACGTCTGGACAGGTCATTCTTTGTTTTTGATATTGAAGCGGTCGAAATTAACATAGTGAAGCAATTGAAAAACTCATTTTCATCAGGCTATGACGAAATCCCTAGCATTGTAATAAAGAAGGCTATCCACTTGATTGTTGAGCCAATCAGGCATATTATGAACTGTGCATTTATAACTGGTATTTTTCCATCTGCTTTGAAGCTATCAATGATAACACCATTATATAAATCTGGCTGTAATGATGATTTTAACAACTACCGACCGATTAATATTATAACAACTTTTGCAAAAATCTTTGAGAAAGTTCTTTCAGATCGCTTTGTTAATTTTTTTAAGAAATATGGCATCTTTTGTTCATCTCAACACGGCTTTATGAACAACAAGAATACAGGTACAGCAATTTTTGAATTGACTCAAACTGTTATCACAGCAATTGAAATGGGTGAAGTGCCAGTATTTCTAGATATTTCCAAAGCTTTCGATTCTGTGGACTATAGTAGATTATTAAGTAAACTTGAAGCATATGGTATAAGGGATAACCAACTAAAACTTATACAAAGCTACCTACAAGGGCGAAAACAAAAAGTATTTATTACTATCAACGATAAAAGCTTCATTTCTGAGGATAAGGATATCATTAATGGAGTAATTCAAGGCAGCATACTAGGTCCTTTATTGTTCATTGTATATATAAACGACTTACCTCACAATATTGACCAGTTTGTTGATGACACCAATATTATCAAGATCTTGTGTAACGCCTCTCAATTGAATGAAGAATTAAATAATGCCTTTTTGAGTGTAAAAAATTGGTGCACAACAAACATGCTCAAAATGAATGCACAAAAGACAGAATGTGTAGTTTTTCACTCTTCAAGGTCAAAATTTCAATTCCCAGATGAAATTTCTCTAGATAGAAGTCAAGTGAAGATCTCTGAATCTACCAGGTTCCTTGGGGTTCATGTAGATTGTGAGTTGAGTTGGGATGTACATATACATCACTTAAATAAAAATTAAATTCAGCGTTGTATGCCATTAATGTTCTCAAGAAGTCTGTTGATCTGCCTACCTTGAAGATTTTTTACTATGCTGCATTTCAATCGAATTTGTCATATGGTATTGTTTGCTGGGGAAACAGTTCCTTCACGGACAGCCTTTTCGTAAAACAAAAGTATGCTTTAAGATCCATTATGAACATGAAATACAGGCAGTCGTGTGGGGGTGTTTTTCGGGCTGGCAATATTCATACCTTAACAGGATTGTACGTGTACAGTTCCCTCAAGTTTCTAATTCAGCATCGGGATATTTTTGAGCCATATCGAAATAAGAATGAAAAGACAAGGCGAATAGGCTATTATCTATATCCAGCTCATAAGTTCACTTTGACACAGCATAATGCTATGTACATGTCCATGAAAATGTTTAATGCATTGCCAAGGCAATTTCGTGATGTAAATATAGAGAAACTACTGCTGTGTAAGCTGAACTCTTTTAGTTTGAGGTGTCAACCTTATAATATTAAGGAATACTTTGATTTTTGTAAGGCTGAAAAGTCGACTTCTCTTTAATGTATCTTTGTTTGACGTTTTTTCTTGTACATTTTATCATGTACTTCCAACAAAATAAATTATCTATCTATCTATTCTTTTTTACTTTACAGTGAATATCATATCATATCATGGTTCCATTTTGTTTTCACGGTTCGCGCCTGAGATGTTAGGAAAAAATGTGAGAATTTATATCTACTGCCCCAGCTATCTCTTTCATATTCAACGTTTCCGATATGAATGTGCAACTCACGCACTTATATATGCGTTGATCCAATTTAATGACTATTGAAGAAATGCTGAGCTTTTTTTTGTGTTTGTTTCAAAGAGTAAACTGAATGAATTTGGATTAAATTTTCCTTTTGATATTTACACCGTATAATTCAGCCAGATAAATAATAATTTTTAATGAACCAGAATCTCTTCTGGCAGAAGGCAACAGCATTAATCCCGATAATGGGCTGTTAAAGACCCCCGCTCTGATACCTAGGATTTATAAAAATCTCTTTTTATCTCGAAAATGAAAGCAGAGAATGGAACAATTAACGCATAACCGGGCAGTTTGATCCAACGAAAGAGCCATACCGTAGCTTATTACCGAGGTTGTTAGTATCGTTATATTTTATGATTTTTTTTTCGTTGCTCTGATGAGATAAAGTTATAAGTTCGCCATCGTGATAATGAAGTTCCCTCACGGAAGAGTCTTGGTGTTGATCCAATGTTTTTGCGCTCTTGATCCTAGTGGAACAGCGTGATTTTACCTAATTTTCGAATATGGTCTTAATCGATTGGGTTCGACCGAGTGATGAAGAATCTTTGATATAATTTATGTATGTCCGGCCGGGTGTGTACTTTCTATCTTCGGAAGAAAACGAGCTAGAGTTTTCATATTTCAAGAACGAGTTAATGGTCCAAATATCTTGATTATGTTCGTTATTGGACCCAATCCGTCAAATAGTTCAGAAGTTATGGACATCTGAGATTTGGTTTCGTCAATAACTCCTTGAATATACATCCATTCGATCAATTTGTACCTTGAAAAGAGCTTGATGTCCCACTTCTTCTTTGATTGATTGATAGATAGATAATTTATTTTGTTCGAAGTACATGATCGACTTTTCAGCCTTACAAAAATCAAAGTATTCCTTAATATTATAAGGTTCACACCTCAAAATAAAAGAGTTTAGCTTACACAGCAGTAGTTTCTCTGTATTTACATCACGAAATTGCCTTGGCAATGCATTAAACATTTTCGTGGACATGTACATAGCATTATGCTGTGTCAAAGTGAACTTATGAGCTGGATAGTCTGAGTAATTCATATACACAATGAACTAGGGTAGCTAACTGACCTGAAAACAGATTATTTTGAGAGATTTTAAGAGGCACTTGTAGTTCTGAGTGCCGTTATAGACTGGTGAAGGTAAATTGGTAAAGGAGAACTTACTGGTAGTACTGTACCTACACGAGAAGTGTACAGTGAGAATGTTCTTGAATAATTGAGAGAGGTCGGACGTGTACAAAAGTACAAGTAGCTAAGTTTAGGGATTTCCAAAATTGCATTCTTGGAAGTAACGGCCGCTACCCCTAATTCCAAAAACTGTCCTTTGTTGCGAGAATATCGCAACACCATATATTTTTCATTAAATACAGATGTTTTTAGTTCATCCAGTTTATTTTATCGATACCACTTAAAAATTTTCCTTTCATTTGAGAGTTGAGCGACTTCAAAGGGGGAATAAGGCGTTGAAATTTCTCTTCAAAAATTTAAAATGAATCGTGACACTTTTGGATAAATTCTCTTCATCTAGATGAATACTTCAATGTTTCCCCCCTGGAAGGTAGGCAATTTTATTATTTCTTCAGATTTGTCCTAGCAATCTGGGATTATTCCTCTGCTTGAAAATTCGGGAAAACACCATTGGCGCACTTGAATAATTATTTTTTAACTCACTGCGATGAAAATTTATATTGATTAGCCAAATAGGCTAAACTGAATGATGTTCGTGTTTCAAAAGAGAGCTAGAGTTTTCATATTTTCAGAGTATGTTGATTGACCAAATATCTCAGTTAAGTTCGTATTGAGAACAAATCTGTCGAATCTTTCAGGAGTTATGAGCATCGAATATTTGTTTTCCTTAATATGTCCCTGAATAACCATCGGATCGAGTTGTAACTTAGAAGATATTTAAATGAGTCTGAAACATACAGGATCACAAAATTCCGTAGAAATCGACAAGCTATAAAATTTTTCAAAAATTTCTAAAAATATTTCTATTACTTTTAGCATCGTAGATCAAAGCCACCAAAAGATATTGGATGTTTAGCGCGCTTGTTTCATTCAATTCGGGACATACAGATAAATCGTCAGATATTTTTCAGTCATGTTCTGTTAAGTCTGTTCAAAAATCGTGCGCGAATATTCGATTTCGAAGAATCATGGTTTTTTTGAAATTTTACTTGAACACATAAGATATTTCGAAATCAAGATTTTTGATGGGATATATACAGTATTATATGGTTGATTTTGAAAGAACGCAATTCGAGCTCAAAACAAAACTGAAGGAAAACTGAGTTGTAGTTTTTAATTGTAGAAGTTGATCAATATGGTTTTTCAATCATAATGAAGAAAGTATTCGTGGGCAGTTCCGCAGAAAAATATAGAAGCAGAAATAGGGATTGTTGGTCTGTACTTGCCGCAATGTGGGTCTGCTTATTGGCTTCTTTAGGGCGAGGCAACCAATAAACCAAGGCAAGAGGAATAAGAATAGAAGAAAAGCAACTATAACACAGGGGACCATAGCGGATTTGGACTAACAATTTATGGCTTAACCCTAGAATCTCCAGTTTTGGACGATTGGACGAATATCAATGTAACGCTACAGAGAAAGTATAGTCTACCTGTGCGATACGACCATAACTCATGTTAATATAAATTTAGACGTTGATCACTGTTATTTTTCATTAGAGATAAAGGTTTGTTCATTCATTGTGGCGGTTGTTTATTATCACACTGTTCCAGAATCCGGAAAAAGACTTAAGAACGAGCGCACAAAATCTTCTGACCTCACGACATTGCTTTATAATTTTTTTTCATTCTTTTATGCCCGTATTCATTCCTCAGTGCAGCCAGATGATTCCATGTTTCAAGATATTCAAAATTCAATTTCTGGTGAAGGCATAATTCAATAAATTTTAGTGGGCAGCTTGTTAATCAATTACCTCACGGATTTGGAAATTCTCGTGGAAATTGCAGCGATTGTACCTCCCTTCATGTAACATGAAGCGGTGCGAACGGCAGAGAAAGAGCTAATTCATTTGTCCAGGACGTTGAATATTTAAAACTGAGCGGAATTGAAAGCGATAAAAAGGCAACCCTGGCAGCTTTATTAGCATCGATTTCCCCCCATTTTTCAATTTGGCCCTACCAACGTTCATTCTGTAGCGATGAAACGCATTTAATTTTCTTTCACGAACACAATATTTCTTTCATAAAGATGGCTTTCGGTATTTTCGACCTTTTCGGGGATTTATTGGACTTTGGGAGTTGTTGGAGTACTTCGTAAATATTTTCTCAACAGTTATTTGTCGGATTCTTCGCGACTTTTCCGAGTTAAACGGTTGGATGATTTCCCGTTTTTCCGCCTCGTCAACTTCTTCGTCTGCTCACTTTAGAGACTTCACGGATTGCGAGGTGTGAGTTTCATCTTCATATGCATGGATAAGGGAAAATTAAATTTTCAATCCAAGTTTAATTGACAGATAAAAGGTGTGTTCAAATAATTATATTGAAGAAGTAATTTTTGAAAAGTGCAAATAAATTAATAATAATCTAAAAATGACTATGATAGTCGTGAATTTTCGTTTGAAGTATCTTCGATATATACGTTTTTATTCTAGAACACACGGTTTTCATGACGAATAAGAGAGAGAATATTCTACTTCTTAATATAATATAAAAAAATTCAAAAAAATTACAGCAATATTAATTAAACGATAACATAGAACACCACACATGTTTCGACTCGTGCCCTTTCAGCTTTAGGGTACCCGTCCACTGGAACCGCATTCGACCGAACCGTTCGGCCGTCGGTTCGGTTGAAATTTCGGTCGTCAATTCGGCCAAACACGATCGTCCATTGCAACCGTTTTCGTCAGTCCAGTTCAGTAGTACGTTGCCAGAAAGTGGCAAGTTAGTTAGTACGGAAAGTGATTTTTCTTTGTGTTACTTACAAACTCCGCGAGATTGTAATGGATTTCGATGAGATGATGTTACTTGAAAATACCTACGTGATGAGGAGGGAGAGGAAAAGGAGTAAAAGGTATTGGGTGCATCCGATACTGACTGAAAGGAGCCGACTTGGCGAGTTTCATCATTTGCATAGCCGTCTTAAGGAAGATAAAATTAAGTTTTCTGAGTACTATCGTATGAGTGAAGAAACATTTATTTATATATTAAATAAAATTTGGCACTCAATAGAAAGATTTTCAAATTTTCGAGAAACTATATCACCGGAAGAACGATTGGCTGTCACAATAAGGTAAGAAATAACAAATAATTCTCCAAGAAAAAAACTAAAAAACTCTAAAATTTTATTTAAAAAAGGTACAATAATCTGGAATTAAGAAGAATTGAAGTACGTTTGGACAGGGTTACAATCCATTTGTGTGTCTTGATTATACTCAAAAGAATTGCCCTGCTGTGGACATACAGGGGAAGTTGTAGAGCTGTAAGCAGGGGAAGTAGAGCTGTACGAAGACAGAGGAGAAGGAGAAGCCAAGGGACATGTCAATGACGTGTAACTCGTTTGCCTGGATTGTTCGTCAATCAGAACGTTTTGTAATTTATTTCTAACTTCGAGTTTCCTGTTCTCCGGAATCTTCATTAAATAAGGAAGCAGACTTTGCAGAAACAAATAATCTGGGTTTTGTTTCAACGCAGAATTTTCTTGAAGCAGTTTAATTTTTTGTTTTTCTATGTCAAGAAGAGGATCCTCAGATGAACTTTCAAATTTTCTCTTAGACTTGGTTCTAGAAGCTCTTCCACAGGCTGGAGGAGGCTGATTCCTTTGAACATCTCGACGATGATATCTTTTGTCTCGCATATCCTACAGTGGAACATGTTCTTCAACCAAACTTATCAACTTTTTACTGTCCATAGTAAGAACTTCATAAAACAGCACAACTTCAAAAAACAGGAACAAACAAAAGTGTGGAACAATTTCAGATTAGGAACACTACACTAGATTGTCTGGGCTTGACTAGTTCGGCCGAATAGGACCGAAAAATCCCATTTATTTCGGATCGAGAAATTCATAGGCCGTACACGGCCGTATGAATCTGTCGCAAAGGACGCGCATCTATTCCTTCCTTTGTTGGGGATCGTTCGGTCGAGTTCTGTCGTGTTCGGCCGATGCTAGTTCGGATGAAAACGGCTCCAGTGGACGACCCACCTTAGTCTCTTCAGGTATTCATATTCTATTGAAAATAATTTATTTATTTTCAATAAATTTAAAAAAATAAAAAAACTCTATACCCATCTGAAGTGTGGGAAAATGGTACGAATATTAGAAAACATCTTATCTGATAGGAGGTTTCTTGTTTTTATTGACAATAAGAGTAGCAACTTCAAAACATTGAAAAACGGCCTTCCTCAAGGATCAGTTTTAGCTCCTTCACTTTTCAATTTATATCTAAGTGATTTGCCCACTACATCATCTCAAAAATTTGTTTATGCTGACGACATTGCTATTGCTTACCAACATTCGGATTTCCATACTCTGGAAAACATACTGTCATCTGATTTGGAATTTTTAAAGAATTATTTTATTGAGTG
Organism: Micraspis discolor; assembly: GCA_030674115.1. Taxonomy (NCBI): domain Eukaryota; kingdom Metazoa; phylum Arthropoda; class Insecta; order Coleoptera; family Coccinellidae; genus Micraspis; species Micraspis discolor. The sequence goes on from JARTUT010000452.1 coordinate 84,117, forward strand.
GCGACTATGTCCAAATCCCAACAAAACAGAGGTAGGAAATTAGCTGTAACTTTCAATGATTCTCCTATCGAACATAATTTCTATCCAAAATACTTAGGAGTTAAATTCTCAATTACAAGGCTCATTTAAATGATCTGAGCCTAAAACTGAAAACTAGGAATAATATTGTTCAGAAATTAGCTGGATCGTCTTGGGGTGCTGATGCTTCTACTCTTCGCACAGCATCTCTAGCCCTAGTCTTTTCTGCAGCTGAGTATTGTTGCTCTGTTTGGTTTAATAGTGCACATACACAAAAAATTGATGCACAATTGAATACATCCATGAGAATAATTACTGGCACCATAAGATCTACACCGGTTCATTGTTTACCAGTTTTGTCTAATATTGTCCCTCCCCATATTCGCAGACAGACTGCAGCTTTGAATTCTTGGAATAAATATCATTCTTTTCCCAATTTATTCCCAATTATTCCATATTTTCCACAAAATAGAATTCCCAGATTGAAGTCACGTAAACCATTATGGCATAATACGTTCTTCAATATGAACATAAGTGATAAAGAATTATAGAAGACTGAGTGCAACTCTTACGAAATTTTCAATAACTATCTCGTTTCTGATCCTTCTGAAAAAGTTCCTGGTTTTGATCTTCCAAATTTGGACAGTTCTTAATCGTTTGAGAACAGGTCATGGTCGTACTAATGGCATGCTATTTAGATGGAACTCAGTTCCTAGCACAAGTTGTGAATGTGGAGAAGCAGCAGAAACAATACCTCATCTCATCAATAGTTGTCCCATATATAAATTTCAAGATGGTTTTAGGGCTATTCATGATGTTTCCAACTCTTTCTTGGAATGGGTTATAAATTTCAAACCAATATGATACGTATTTTTGTTATTCAGTTCTTTTTTCTGCTTTTGTCTTTTTATTTCCAGATTCAATGTGAGCACCTTGAAGAAGTCTCTGTCTCCATCAATAGAAGACCACTCTTGAAGAAAGAAGTCCCTAAAATATATTTCAGCTTATTTTTGTATTTTCACACTTAGACGGGGAGCCAGGGTTTTTTTTTTACTGATGAATGTGAAGTTATCCACAACCACAAATGATCTAAAGGCCGCACACACCATAGGATTTACCCTATGAATGGAGAATTTTTTTTTTTTTTTTCGATAGTTGATATTTAGGCGAAAGAGAATCGGTAGAAGTTATCATTCTTATCCATAGTAACATAACACAAAAATTTGATTCACTGAATACTCAGAAGTGGCTTGTTATGATGAGTGAACTATTACACCATGGGAAACTAAACCGTCGAATTTGAAGATGACACTCGGAAATGATAACTACTATTCGTTCCATAAGAATCGAAGAAAAAATCTCATCAAATGTACACACGTCAGTGGCGTGCTATGAAGGAAGGAATATTACACATACGAAAATTAAACATATTTTTTCTGTCAAAGTTGACGATATCACTCGAAAATGATTACTGCAATTAATTCCTACAATCAATAAGAATCGAAGAAAAAATCTCATCAAATGTACACCCGTCAGTGGCGTGCTATGATGGAAGGAATATTACACATACGAAAATTAAAAATATTTTTTCTGTCAAAGTTGACGATGTCACTCGAAAATGATTACTGCAATTAATTCCTACAATCAATAAGAATCGAAGAAAAAATCTCATCAAATGTACACCCGTCAGTGGCGTGCTATGATGGAAGGAATATTACACATACGAAAATTAAAAATATTTTTTCTGTCAAAGTTGACGATGTCACTCGAAAATGATTACTGTAATTAATTCCTACAATCAATAAGAATCGAAGAAAAAATCTCATCAAATGTACACCCGTCAGTGGCGTGCTATGATGGAACGAATATTACACATATGAAAATTAAAAATATTTTTTCTGTCAAAGTTGACGATGTCACTCGACAATGATTACTGCAATTCATTCCTACAATCAATAAGAATCAACGACAAAAATCTCATCAAATGTACACCCGTCAGTGGCGTGCTATGATGGAACGAATATTACACACACGAAAATTAAAAAAATTTTCTGTTAAAGTTGAAGATGTCACTCGAAAATGATTACTGTAATTAATTCCTACAATCAATAAGAATCGAAGAAAAAAATCTCATCAAATGTACACCCGTCAGTGGCGTGCTATGATGGAAGGAATATTACACATACGAAAATTAAAAATATTTTTTTCTGTCAAAGTTAAGAATGTCACTCGAAAATGATTATTGCAATTCGTTCCTACGATCGATAAGAATCAACGAAAAAAATTTTATCAAATGTACACCCGTCAGTGGCGTGCTATGATGGAACGAATATCATACACACGATAATTAAAAATATTTTTTTCTGTCAAAGTTAAAGATGTCACTCGAAAATGATTACTGCAATTCGTTCCTACAATCGATAAGAATCGAAGAAGAAAATCTCATCAAATGTACACCCGTCAGTGGCGTGCTATGATGGAAGGAATATTACACATACGAAAATCAAAAATATTTTTTCTGTCCAAGTTGAAGATGTCACTCTGAAATGATTACTGCAATTCGTTCCTACGATCGATTAGAATCAACGAAAAAATTTCATCAAATGTACACCCGTCAGTGGCGTGCTATGATGGAAGGAATATTACATACGAAAATTAAAAATATTTTTTCTGTCAAAGTTGACGATGTCACTCGAAAATGATTACTGCAATTCGTTCCTACAATCGATAAGAATCGAAGAAAAAAATCTCATCAAATGTACACCCGTCAGTGGCGTGCTATGATGGAACGAATATTACACACACGAAAATATCGAATATCTTAATCTAGTGGAAATAATCAAAAACAACATAAACAAAAGTTAACCAGAATACTGTGAGGAGCACAAAGAATCAATTCTCGAGAAAATATCAAGAAGTTGATTTTTAGCTGATGCTCGCCTTGGTATATCAACTATTGAAAAACAAAGAACGGGGCCGAATATCTTAATCTAGTGGAAATAATCAAAAACAACATGAACAAAAGTTAACCAGAATACTGTGAGGAGCACAAAGAATCAATTCTCGAGAAAATATCAAGAAGTTGATTTTTAGCTGATGCTCGCCTTGGTATATCAACTATTGAAAAACAAAGAACGGGGCCGAATATCTTAATCTAGTGGGAATAATAAAAAACAACATATACAAAAGTTAACCAGAATACTATGAGGAGCACAAAGAATCAATTCTCGAGAAAATATCAAGAAGTTGATTTTTAGCTGATGCTCGACTTGGTATACCAACTATTGAAAAAGACAGAACGGGGCAGAATATCTTAATTTAGTGGAAATAAACGAAAATACCATGAACAAAGTTCAATCAGAATACTGTGAGGAGCACATACAATCGATTCTCGAGTAAAAACAAAGAGGTTGAATTTTAGCTGATACTCGACTTGGTATACCAACTATTGAAAAAGACAGAACGGGGCAGAATATCTTAATTTAGTGGAAATAAACGAAAATACCATGAACAAAGTTCAATCAGAATACTGTGAGGAGCACATACAATCGATTCTCGAGTAAAAACAAAGAGGTTGAATTTTAGGTGATACTCGACTTAGTATATAAACTATTGAAAAAAACGGGACAGAATATCTTAATCTAGCAAAACTAAACGGAAATAGCATAAGGAAAATTTAATCCGTATAATGTAAGGAGCATAAACAATCGATTCTAGAGTAAATACAAAGTGGATGATTTTTAGCTGACACTCGACACGCTATATCTACTATTGAAAAACAAAAAACAGGGCAGAATATCTTGATGTTGTGGAAATGAACGAGAGCAACAATTTTTTCGTCTATTCTAGTCGATTATAGGAACGAATTGCAGTAATAATTTTCGAGTAACATCTATATCTTTGACAGAAAAAAAAATATTTTTAATTTTTGTTTGTGTAATATTCGTTCCATCATAGCACGCCACTGACGGGTGTACATTTGATGAGATTATTTTCTTCGATTCTTATCGATTGTAGGAACGAATTGCAGTAATCATTTTCGAGTGACATCTTTAACTTTGACAGAAAAAATATTTTTGATTTTCGTATGTGTAATATTCCTTCCATCATAGCACGCCACTGACGGGTGTACATTTGATGAGATTTTTGTCTTCGATTCTTATTGATTGTTGGAATTAATTGCAGTAATCATTTTCGAGTGACATCTTTAACTTTGACAGAAAAAATATTTTTAATTTTCGTGTGTGTAATATTCGTTCCATCATAGCACGCCACTGACGGGTGTACATTTGATGAGATTTTTTCTTCGATTCTTATCGATTGTAGGAACGAATTGCAGTAATCATTTTCGAGTGACATCTTTAACTTTGACAGAAAAAATATTTTGATTTTCGTATGTGTAATATTCCTTCCATCATAGCACGCCATACTGACGTGTGTACATTTGATGAGATTTTTCTTCGATTCTTATCGATTGTAGGAACGAATAGTAGTTATCATTTTCGAGTGTCATCTTCAAATTCGACGGTTTAGTTTCCCATGGTGTAATAGTTCACTCATCATAACAAGCCACTTCTGAGTATTCAGTGAATCAAATTTTTGTGTTATGTTACTATGGATAAGAATGATAACTTCTACCGATTCTCTTTCGCCTAAATATCAACTATCGAAAAAAAATTCTCCATTCATAGGGTAAATCCTATGGTGTGTGCGGCCTTTAGATCATTTGTGGTTGTGGATAACTTCACATTCATGTAACTTCATGGTAAATTCTAGTAAGTTACATTTAAAATCAAGAATTGTTTAAATTATTTTTGATTGAATATGATTATCTGATGAAACTAAAGATGAAAGGGCAGAAGTCGAAACAAGAGTCGTGTTCTATTTCATTGTTTCATTATTTTGTGGTTTCTTCAAGTTGTTGGATTTAATGATAAGATTGAAAATGTTCTGATTTTATTAATCTCGGAAATCGTGTTTTCTGAAATAAAAATGTATATACACAAACATTCAATTTCAATTTAAAATACAAAAAAGGTGTTTCCATAGATACTGGATAAATTTGAAATCGTTGTATGGTCTCAAACTGTCAAAATCTGAAAAAAAAAGTACTTAGTCGGCCCCTTTACATAATCCTTTCTCAGTAATTGGTGCTTTTTATTCTTTAACAAAAAATAGGTGGTTTCCCAACTAGCCACTTTTTTAATTTTCCTCACATTTTAAATCTTAGTGGTGAAAACGAAATTATTATAAATTACAAATGCTACTGTTATTTTACATTTTCAAGACTGCAAAATATAAAAAAAATATATATTCTTGAAACCTACCTCATATGTAAATAGTTTTCGTTGCTTTTTAAGTGTTTTAGGTCTTTCTTCGACAAAATTTACCGCATTTATTATTTGTGGAGCAAAAGCTTCTCGGTCGTTGATAGTTATTTTGTACACCTCCTTACTAAACCATATACACAAACAATAGTCCTCTGGTGTATGGTCTGGATACCTGTTTGAAGTTCCTAGATATAGTGTGGAGGTGTTTTTTTTTTATGTACAACATTAGTTTTCCGAATTATATATGGACTAATATTTTCTTGGAAAATGTCGTCGGTAGATTGTTGTGTGGGTTATCTTGTTAACACATTCATAATTTTCAGGTCGCTGAGTATAATGTTAAGTTCGTTGTAACCACTTTCTCTATGTGAAATATATTAATATAAAGTGAAACTGGCAATGTTAAGTTCATGGTTCAAAATCATCATACGTTGCGCTTGTTATGTAAAAAGTTGATTTCTGATGGAGTAGAAAAACGCGGTAGCAACTGAAATATGACATCATCAAATCCAAAAGAAATTGTATATCTACCTAATGAAATCAGACTTTTAAAATGAACACGGCTTATTCAGATGGTTAAGGTTAAACTTTATTAGTTGATTTGACTTTTCTTTACTTGATGGAAATCCATTTGATTTTCAACATTTTACACAAAATATTGAAACAATTATACGGATTTCCACATTCCAGATATACAATTTGGAAATTGGAATATTTGAATTCTAGTTGATGACGAGATATTGTTGATGATGGAGCTCGTGTTGAATGATTGTTTGGGCTATTACCATCATCTATTGTGGATGTAATGTTTTCCGACGTTTCGATAGACATCTTCTATCTTTATCATAGAGGAAAAGTAAAAAAACCTTTTGAAAATTATCAATTTTCAAAAAAGTCAATATTGACAGAAGTCATGAAAGAAAATGAACGATTTTATATACTCATCTGTGATATGATGATCTTTTGAGTTGGATCGAACTATCGGCGTCCAAACTTCTGGCAGATCTATAGATGGAGCACTTATGGAATCTGGTGTTATTTTCATAAATGCTGCTTCTTTGATTTTTCTTCTTGCAAGTTTTTCTTCTTTGGATATTATTGATGCTTCATCCCACTTTATACGATGATTCTCATCTACAGCATGTTGGACCAACCTGGATTTGTCGCTGTCTAGTACTCGTAAAAGCTTCTGATGTTCTTTTATTCGTACATTCAGAGGGCGTTTAGTATCTCCGATGTAAGATCTTCCGCACTCGCAAGATATATAATATCCAAAGAAGAAAAACTTGCAAGAAGAGAAATCAAAGAAGCAGCATTTATGAAAATAACATCTGATTCCATAAGTGCTCATCTATAGATCTGCCAGAAGTTTGGACGTCGATAGTTCGATCCAACTTAAAAAGAACATCATATCACAGATGAGTATATAACATCGTTCATTTTCTTTCATGACTTCTGTCAATATTGATTTTTTGAAATTGATAATTTTCAAAAAGGTTTTTTACTTTTCCTCCTTGATAAAGATAGAAGATGTCTATCGAAACGTCGGAAAACATTACATCCACAAAAGATGATGGTAATAGCCCAAACAATCATTCAATTGGAATTCTATTTTCCATATTGCTCATTTCCAATATGGCATTTGCAATTATTGTGTTCCTATTTTGTGTTTATTCTTTAGAGTTCAACCTTATTGATCATAGATAGGTGTTTTTGTAAGGAGTGCCTGATATAAATTTGTGCGATGATGAATAATTGGACACACATAAGTCAACAAGAAAGAGAGTTAGGTTGTATTATCTACGCCTGAATCATTAGAATCCTTCAATTGAATTAGATTTTTTTTTATAGGTTTCTCTAATCATAGTTATCGATTGGTATCTCGCATTCAGTTCCACCATCTTGAAAATGAGCGTTGGTTATTTTTTGTTACAAATAGCTATCGGTAATGAATTTCAATGGAATGTTGGTGGAAAATACAATCATTATCTGATAAAGTTATATTGTTAATTTATGTTGAACAGAATATAAATATAGAATTTTATTTTTTGACATTTTTTGCATAAATGATTCCAGTCAACAGTTTGGATGGCCTTTCGAAAATTATTCAAATCCTGTATCTCATTTCCAGGAGAGTTATTTATATAAATTTCATATAAAAATTCAATGCTGAAAACATTTCATCATCAGATCTAAAAAAATTTAATATTAAAATTGGTTAGTAAGGAACATACTATAGAGGGTGAGTCGTTCACCACTGTTTGATGATTTCAACTTCAGATTCTTGAAGAAACGTTTTTTCACTATAACACTTTTTCTAATTCTGCCCCTTTTTGACGTTATTAGCGATATAATGTTTCTAACTGGGCTATCCCACCACTGGATTCCTTCAGATATTGCTCAAAAGTTTCAGCTATTGCTTTGTATTAGTTTATTAAAATTGTAGAGAAATATTTCAACAGTTTGGCTACCCTGTTCTCAATGCTGAAAACATTTCATCATTCAATGCTATAAAGTGTACTGTTTGATATTCAGATGATAATAACACATATGTTTTTTGCTCTTCGAAGAATGTATTGCTTTGTATTAGTTTATTAAAATTGTAGAGAAATATTTTCGATCAATAAACATATTTTTGCTCTTCGAAGAATGTAACATAATTTTCGATCCAAAACATTGTTCACTCAATTCCTTGGTTTGTGATTTTCCATTTGAATAATGGTGAAAACATAAAATTTCTGAATTTGATTCACGTTTCAATTGAACATTTCATAAAAAAATACTCATCCAACATCAACTTTTGGAATACATACTCTGAATTCTATGATTTTCCCATTCTTTAGATTCAACACTATTGCCATGTTTTTTATTCTCCATAGATATCAAATATTTTTACTTTTTTTATTTTATCAATATCAAAACCAACAGCCCCAATATCGTGAGATGGTGCGACAACGTGATTTTTAGATGAATTTTTTTTGATAAAAATTTTCAAACTGCCCTTCTTTCTTGATTAACAACCCCAATATTGAGATTGCGACAACGCTTTTCTTGATTTTTATTGAACTTTGAATTTTTTTTGGTAGAAATTTTCAAAGTCCGGTCCTGCCCTTCCTGAAGCCCGACAATCAATTCCATTGATAACAGAGTATTTTAAATATCAGAATTAACAACCTCAATATCGTCAGATGGTGCGACAACGCTTTTCTTGCTTTTTATTAAATTTTGAATTTTTTTTGGTAGAAATTTTCAAAAAAGTCCTGCCCCTTGAAGCCCGGCAATCTATTCCATTGATAACAGAGTATTCTTAATATCAAAATTAACAACCCTTATATCATGAGATGGTGCGACAACGCTTTTCTTGAATTTTATTGAACTTTGAATTTTTTTTGGTAGAAATTTTCAAAGTCCGGTCCTGCCCTTCCTGAAGCCCGACAATCAATTCCATTGATAACAGAGTATTTTAAATATCAGAATTAACAACCTCAATATCGTCAGATGGTGCGACAACGCTTTTCTTGCTTTTCATTAAATTTTGAATTTTTTTTGGTAGAAATTTTCAAATTCCGGTCCTGCCCTTCCTGAAGCCCGACAATCAATTCCATTGATAACAGAGCATTTTAAATATGAAAATTAACAACCCCAATATCGAGAGATGGTGCGACAACGCTTATTTTGATTTTTATTGAACTTTGAATTTATTTTGGTAGAAATTTTAAAAGTCCGGTCTTTCAATTCCTGAAGCCCGACAATCAATTCCATTGACAACAGAATATTCTGAATATCAAAATTAACAACTTCAATATCGTGAGATGGTGGGACAAAGCTTTTTTTGATTTTTGATGAACTTTGCAGTTTTTCCAATCCCTCCGTAACCTCCCTGAAGCGCGACTTTGGATTTCATCGATTTTAATGATTATTCAAGTCATAAATATCACTTTAAATTCATTAAACATATGCGACAACGTCTTTTCAGGAATTCGTCTTACTCTATCGAATAGCCCATTCCAAAGATTCAAATTCTATTTGCAGCACTTCAAGCGCATGCCAATGGATCGCGCCGAACATTTCAAATCATAGATTTCCTTTATTATCTTATAATAACAACTCAATGAGTCAACTGTTGAAATCCAGAAGCGAATAATTCCTTAGAGCAAATTTTCAGTCGGGATTAATAGTTACAGTATGCGCAAGGCACCGTCCGCTAAGCGATAAAAGTGATGCTGGAATTCGTTGCTGGATTCACGCTCATGTGTTCTCAACCATAAAACGAAATATATAACTAAAAACAATGCTGTAATGAGTTCATTACAGCACTGTTTTTAGTACTGTAATGAACTCATTTTGACACTGAAATAGAGAAAATTTTTTATGATCCGAGATCTTTGAATATGGTAAACTGATAGTGATTTATTACAATTTTATGGTACGATTCTGCAATAATCTCGATGTACCTTCCAAATTTTGTGGATCCCTCATGAATATCTTTCGAGATATCAATTATTCAACAAAAAGGTGTTTTTTACAAATATTCTAGCATAACGATTTCCACGAAATGTTGTGAGCTTAATTTGTTTCAACCTAGTTCAATCATTTCTTCAGATTCAAACTGATCAGATGAATTCTAGGATTCATTGAAGAAATAAAATTTTAGATGCTCATAACTGCAGGTTTGATTCAATTATGATGGGCCGAGATATTTGGACAATTAACCTATTCTAAAAATATGAAAACTCCAGCTCATCCCTATCGTAAGAAAGAGTCTCCAACCCTAACATACAAATTGTCTTCTCAAAATCTGAGCAGTTTTCTTTTAAACTCGTGAACCACCCTGTAATATGAAACCCTGATAGCATTCTTGCAATTACACCTGTATGTATTACGCTCTTGTTCTTCTCAGAGAGTGCTTGATAGATTTATTTAAATCGGTCTAGTCGTTTTGGAACAGTTCACTTTAAAACACACGTTCTAGAAGCATTATACTCTTATTCACGCAGAAAATTTCAAATATTGTGGATCAATATTAGGTTATGTGTGATATATTTTTAAAATACATTCAACTTTCCAGTAGATGACGAGATATTGTTGATGATGGAGCTCGTGTTGGATGATTATTTGGGCTATTACCATCATCTATTGTGGATGTAATGTTTTCCGACGTTTCGATAGACATCTTCTATCTTTATCAAGGAGGAAAAGTAAAAAACCTTTTGAAAAATTATCAATTTTTCAAAAAGTCAAAATGACAGAAGTCATGAAAGAAAAATGAACAATGTTATATACTCATCTGTGATATGATGATCTTTTTAAGTTGGATCGAACTATCGGCGTCCAAACTTCTGGCAGATCTATAGATGGAGCACTTATGGTTATTTTCATAAATGCTGCTTCTTTGATTTTTCTTCTAGCAAGTTTTTCTTCTTTGAATATTATTGATGCTTCATCCCATTTTATACGATGATTCTCATCTACAGCATGTTGGACTAACCTGGATTTGTCGCTGTCTAGTACTCGTAGAAGCTTCTGATGTTCTTTTATTCGTACATTTAGAGGGCGTTTAGTTTCTCCGATGTAAGATCTTCCGCACTCGCAAGGTAATTCATATATGCAGTTCTTTGTCCTTTGTGTCTCATTATTAGGCTTAACTTTTGTAAGTTTAGCTCTGATAGTGTCTTGAGTTTTGAATGCAGTCGTTATGTTGTATCTATTTCCAATTCTTCTCATTTTCTCTGACAAACCTTTTACATAAGGAATTACGGTTTTAATGGTCTGATTTATATCTGTTGGTTCAGGTTGACTTTCTCTTGTTCGCTAATCTTTTTGGGGTAGCCATTGCTTCTAAGAGTTTTCGAGATGTTATTTATTTCTTCATTTTGGTCTTCTTCAGTGCAACAAATATTTATTGCTCTATCAAATAAACATTTTGCTACTCCCAATTTAGTGTTTAGTTGGTGGTTTGACTCAATAGGACTTCTGTCATATTGACTTTTTGAAAAATTGATAATTTTTCAAAAGGTTTTTTACTTTTCCTCCTTGATAAAGATAGAAGATGTCTATCGAAACGTCGGAAAACATTACATCCACAATAGATGATGGTAATAGCCCAAATAATCATTCAACAACTTTCCAGTGTTACCAGATGCTACCAATTTCGTTATTTTGAATATAACACTCCACATTTTTCAATGATTCTCCATAAAGAACTGAATTGATGTAATTATAATTCCTTATAGGTGTTTACCTTTGACGGTTTCTCAGTTTTTAAATTATTTATAGAAGTTTGAGATAAAATTTGATAGTTACAAAAATGACTTTTTTTCGCTGAATATTTGAGATTCCAATCAGAAATTTGGCATCACCTTGGATAATTGATTGATCTGCTCCATTGTTTTATAATATTATTTGTCAGTTATACACAATTATGAAAGAATTGTAAATTTTAATTAGAATAGCCTTCCTCTCTCCAATTCTCTATACCTATGTTGTTGACAAATCGTTATGTTTTTTATCACTCGGTATAACTGACAACTTGAATTTGTCAATTGGCGCAGATCAAACTATTATCTAAGCTCATGCCAAATTTCGAAATAAAATCTCAAACATTGAGCGAAATACATTCATTTTTGTAACTCTAATATTTGATCAGAAATTTTTAAAAATAAACTCAAAAACCATTCAAGATATATGAAGGGGAGCTAAAAATCAATCAATTGGTTTTTTTATGAAGAATCATAAAAATAATGAAAAACTGGTTGTCCCATTCAGAGTAGCAAAGCTGTTGCCGATACTGGAAATTTAAATTTTTTTTTTGTTTAGGTCTCCTAATAATATGATAGGCTATTTGAGATACCCGATATATGAAAAGTACTTAATCTTAGTGAATTTTTTCATTCACACTTTTCAATTCAAATTTGTAGTTTCTTTATCACTGATAACATATAAAAAAATTTATTAGTATAAATTTGTTATCTATCATAGTTGGTCATCGCAATAAGAACGTGACGTTTCCATTTCATCTTCTCGTTGCGATTTTCCGTAATTAGACTCGTTACTCTGTAAGTTGTCGCATATGGCATCTTGAACAACGTTGTTGAGGTTGATGGCGAGAGAAGAACCCCTTCACTTTCCTCAGGAACAGGTTCTATCAACGCGTTCTCATGTTGCGGAAGCTTTGAGCTCTCGGTTCCCAACTTTGAGGACGCGCCATGTGATTACTCTTTCCATTATAGCTTAATTTGTGCCTAAATTATGCTTCAATCCCTTACGTTGAGGGTAGCTGGACGGAAGCCCCAGAGGACTGTTTCGCAGATTATATCATCCGTTCCTGTAATCGTATTTAAGCTCCGCCGGGGTCACATGTGTAGATTCCTCATTCGAACTTCAATACCCCGGAGAGGGTGCTCGAAATCATGTCGGTTGTGTAATTTTCAATTTTCAAATCTAATTGGAAGGTGATTGGATTTTTACGTAATCGCCGGAAGTCCGAGGGGAACGCTTATCTGGTGGAATCCTTTTTTTATGGTTGTTTGATTCGTTTTGGCCGTGAAAATCGACTTCAATATCGTTGTGTGGTTTGCACTCTCCCAACCCTTGTCACGAACCTACTCCGCTCCAAGTAGTGCAATGAAGTACCTACTCCCAGGCTAGCACCTATATAAGTCTTTTTCGTTCTAGTCGAAATAAGGTGCCATGAATGAATCATAGGTTAGACACAAGAGAGAATGAAGCTATTCATCTATGGCTCACTCTGTGGAACCAAAACAACCGCTATTACATAAGATGGAGTTAACGACTGATAGAAACAATTCAACGCAACTATTAATACCCACTTGCACCATTTGATGTATAAGAAAGACTTAGCTAAGATGAGCCTCGAATTTTAGTTGGGCTCACCCTTGTCTTTGCTGATACCGTACTCTAAATATCCTCTAAGGAGAGTGGTAAGGAATGGCGAATCTGGTAGCGTCGCTAAGTTCTATGATTTTGTCGATATTATGAGGCACATGAAATATCCTAAAAAATGACAATCAATCCAATTTACATTATTGAATCACAACATCACTGCGAAAATTGACCAACTCACACAAATAAATATTTGGAGAATATAAATACGACGGGCTTAAGAGTTAAGTCTTTCGTAAGCCATGAACGATGACGGCTTAAACTCACTTAGAATTACAAATGTCGCTAATGGCCGGTTTCTGAACTCGACAGATAAACTTCAGATAGTTGTCCAGCCGTTAACTGTGGTTAATATTTATCGCCTCGATAAACGCCGCACGGGTTTCTGATGTCAAATTTATGCTTTGGTTTGCTATCGATTGATAACTCCACGGTATCGACAGTATAATTAGTTCATGAAAGTGATAATAGATGTCACTGTAATCAAACCTGACATATTTTTAAACATTCAATATAATTTCAAAGAGAGACTAATTCAAAACTATAAAATAATCATTCTCTTATAATCCTATATGGAAAAAATTAGTATTTACAAATCGTATCGAAAGCAGAACACAGAATCAAGAGATGGATTTAACATTCTGTGAAGTTGTTTTGGCGTCGAAGATTGTGAATTCAAATTCAAAAACAAGCGAAAAAAACAATTACGCAAGAAAATGAGTCGACAAAGGGCTGGAAATTTCAGTGAGCGTGAAAAAATTTTATTACTGGACATTGTTAGAGAATTTATAAGTACAATCGATAACAAAAAAACAGATGCCAGTAATGTGAACCAGAAAAATCAGGCCTGGCAGAAGATAGTCGCAAAATTTAACGCCGCTGGAGAGACTGGTCCGAGGAGCAAAAAACAGCTGCGTGCTTTATATGACAATATAAAGAAAAAAGCAAAAAGGAATTTTGCCGACGACAAAGTAGGTATAATCAAATTTCGAATACATAGGTAAACACAAGCAAGAGGATTTTATTGTTTTCATAATTTCTATCGATTTGCAGTGTAAAAGATACAAAACTTCTAATATTCCAATCAAACAGGTAACCATAATACAAAAGATATTTATTCAACTAAAATACATTGCACCTGAGGAGGTAATTCTCTAACTGGAAGAACAATATTCACATAATAGTCCTCTGGTGACTCCTGAAACTCGTAGAAGGCGACCAGGTGAAAAAAGACCAGCATCTGGTCGATTCGGGTTAACTGCAACAAAATAAAGCCCTCATTACAACAACAAACACAATTATGAAAAAAAAATGCAAAGCAGGCCAATGAGGACTTATTAACAGAAAAAAAAAGTGGTGTTAATACAAAAACAGATTGATTTCAAAAATCTGAAGGCCAAGAAAGAGGAATTCTATTTGACAAAGAGGGAACGATTGGTGGAGGCAGAACTTACGTTGAAGTTAATAGAAATAGAAGAGGCGAAATTGCGTTTAGAAGTGATGAAAAAAAAGTTATAGGAAAAATAAATAACTTCAATTAAAAGTTCTCTCATTTACCCCTTGATTACAAACACAGGTATAGATTGCAGAGAGATAGAAAGTTCTGACGTCTCTCACACAAAGTGACGTTATCTGAGTTGCAAAAACAAGCTTTCAGTTAAGAATTCCCTCGGCTATCACACACTTTTAGCTATAAAATATGCATATATTTTTTCCTACTAATTATGGCATTTCTCCTCATTAACTAAGGTAATAATTTCATACCATCGTTCCCATTTGAATATTTGCTATTTGTGTCTCAGATGACTTCACAAAAATTAAATACGAACAAAATTAAGAAATTTCAAAAGAATACCTGTTTTTATACCCTGCCACTCACCTAAAATATTGAATTGCTATTAATCTTCTGAATGCATTTCCTTCGACAGTAGCATGAATTGACTCAATCAGTGCAACCGAGTACATTTGGAAAGCCTGTTATGTTATAGAAGCCCGTCTCAGTTTCTAGAATTTCGATATCATTTTTTGGCAAGTAAATCTTTCACATAGTATGGCTTTTTCTTTGCTCACAGAGAAAATAACTCTAGATACCGTTGATTTGTGAACATTGATATAATCTCCTATAACAATTTGAAAAGTGCCTGTGGCATAATGTCGTAGAGCAATGCACACTTGTTCTAAAACAGATAATGCCACTTTTCTATGAGATGTCGGGTATAAAACTGGGTTCGGTTCATCACAAAAATATCCTACTGTGCTTTTGTTCAGTCGGTATCTTTGCCTAAAAAAATTTGAAGAATCAATACCATATTACGAGAATATTTCTAATAGAAAACATTCAAGATACACTTTCATAAACAAATAAGTAATGTTTAATATTAGCTTTTTGTAAAACTATATTACTGTGTATTTTTCATAGGCTAAAAGACCTCACAGGTCGATGGCCAATTGCTTGCAATAAAAGACAATAAAAGTACTTACCTAAACGCTTCATCTGAATGATTTCCATCGGAGATCTACGAATCCTTATCTGTCGAGGTATTGCTATATTATTGATGAATTCTAGAATTTCTTCATCTGATGAGGAACTTGAAAATATTTCTTTTGTCAATTCCATATTTGAGTTGTATATGAACTTAAATTTTCGAATTTCGGAGATATAATTTTGGGGTTATCTTATAATTGTCATGTAAACATTGAATAGTTAACGTCGAGATAACCCGTCATCGGGACGAGTTAAGATAAATGGAGTTTATGTGTAGTTTATCTGTCGGCGCGGTAGTCAGAAACCCAATTCGACAGTTATCTCTCGTTTAAGTTTATCGAATAGATAAACTGAGTTTATTTTGACTTCAGAAACCGGCCATAAGTCAGACTAAGATCCGATGGTGCAAGTCGGCATCAGAAGTGTAACGTGGTACCTACTCCCAGGCTAGCTCTTATATAAAAGGGGGCACTCTATTTCGTTGAGGTGCAATGAATATATCACAGGTTGAAAACAAGAAAGAAAATAACTATTCATCTATGACTCACTCTGTGAAATCAAAACAACCCCGATTACATAAGGGTGAGTTGAAAGCTAATGAAAACCATTCAATGCAACTATTAAATAACACAAAAACATCACACAATTTAATAGTTTAGATCGTTTTCTGTTAGATCTTCGAAGATCTTGGACGTTGTTGCTGAACGATATCTCGCAAACATTGATAAAACCTCGAAAATCATCATGGGCAATCGCAAAGTCAAATTGCAAGAGATAGCTGACAATCTAAAAAATCGAAAGGTAATGTTTACAACATACTACTCGAACACTGGGGTATGAAAATGCTTTATTTTAATGGGTGCCGTGTTAGCCCATTCCAGAGCATAAATATTAACATGGATCCACCACTTCACTCAGGAATCGAAGCGACAGTCTGCTGAGTGGCGTGTATGTGGAGAAAGCCTTCCGAAGACATACATACATATGCATAGAATGGGAAGGTAATGGCCTCTGTATTTTTTGGTGCGCATGGCATTTTATTCCTCGACTTCTTTGAACATGAAATATCAATCAACAAGGCGAAAATTAACTAGAAAAGGCCCCATTTGAAAAGAAAAAAGAAGTTTTATCACTAGGTCAATGTACCGAGTGACATGTCAATAAAATCAGCAGTAAGAAAGTTCGAACGTTGAAATGTCACTCTGATAAAAGATTATATCGACGATCAAATATAAATTTTGGCAAAGAAAGGTTGTTTCCTATTTAGACCTGGGGCTTATTGAATGATGTTTTACATGTTTTTTTTTGTGTGCCTCTTTGGTCTGAAGGAGGTGTTTCCGTTGATGTTTTGGGTGGTTGGGATTCTGGGAGTATGATGGTCGCAATTGGATGTCGATATTTTGTTTCACGTTAGCACTTAGTTCAAGTTGGTTACGCACAGGTGTTCACATTCTTGTAAATGATTACCTCTGTGACATAATTTTTCCTGTTTGTTTTCTGAATGAGAAAATAGTTCAGTAAACTTTATTATTTATTATTATTATTCTACTAACTTACTCATGTCCGTACCTTAAACTGCAAAGAAGCTTTCAGATGAACAATCATTCGTATCAGAATTTTGACAATTGTATGAGAAGAGTATGAAAGAGTTTTTTTGTTGTTCATCCGGTTCAATTGAGTAAGTTGTTTTTCCTGAATTCTAGAAAGTTGAATATTTAATTCAAGAACTTTTTATTTTTAGTAATGTCGGAATCTAAGCTATTTGAATCTTTCTCAGTTTCTGTTGTCTTTGGTTTTGTATACATATTTGTTATTGCTGTTTGAATCTTTCACGATTTTTGTTTCTTATAAGTCTTAGTTTTTGTATTTATATTTGTTATTGTGGATTTCTTTTTCAGATTTCCAGTACCAATTACCTTCGAACAAAATTTGATTTGAACAAGACCATCGTGTAGAGGTAAGCTCTTAATTTCATTCTCCTCAAATTACCACATTAGGTGACAATAGGTTAGATATTCTCCTTATCAATGTAAACATTTATAGTTTGATAGTAACCTGTTAAATATCAACTTGCTCTTATTAATTGAGTTATCAGCATAAGGGAATGAAAATATTTTATAGGTAATTGTAAACTGAGCATCGACTGAATTCCTCAGATGATGAAAAAGTATGCACCATTAAATCAAAACTTGTAGTATGCCACCAGTAACACGTTTGGTGTAGGCACTGATTAATGTGATATTCTGCTTTTCATATGTATATTTTCATCTGTAGTTTACGATGAATCCGTAAGTGGCCGACTTTCAGATCTGTAAATAATGCAATTTTGAAATTGTAGCTCTAACAATCTTGTATACCGTAGACTATAGAATCAACTTGAGGCTACTTATTGGACTTTTCCTTCGTTTCAACCTTACGAACGCAAGCCGCTCTCGATTTTACGCGATGAAATGTTAGGATGAGCTCTCCGTCAAGACCTCTGACAAGATTGTCAAATCTCTGCCTTCTTATCATAATCTTATGAGTCTAGGCCCTTAAGGCATAATCCAATAAGATTGAATCTATGCATATGAACTTTGTGATTTTCGTATTTGGAAGTAATTTTGCACTCTGTGTTATGTAAAGTGTTACTTTTCAACTACTTATCGCATATACTTATGAGAGCAATACTGTGAATATAATAAAAACTTTGAAGTCAACATAGTAGGCTTTTACGCCTTCGAATATGCGGGATAGTCTACAGTGCGCATACGCAAACGAAGCTACCCGAATGTGGTGCCCGGAAACTCGAATCACTCATTACAAAGTTCGCACATGCGCAGTAGTGATGGTCCTGCATGCTGAATCTGGCATCTATTTCCACAGTGTTTGAACTGATAATCAAATATGTATATGTTACTGTATAACCTTAAGTCGTAAGTTTCGATCATATTGTTTGGTGTAGAGCGAAAAAATGAAAATTTTTGTTCGATGGATTGAGAGTTGAAAAATGTAGAAACGCACTGTGGTGAGGTCAGGAGCTCTAGCGCGCTGGTTCTGAAGTTTTGCCTCTGACTCTGGAACAGTATGGATACTAAATCTATATATACCTCGAATTACAAATGGTCACTAATTGTTTTCTTTCTGTATTGTGCGAACCTGACATACTTGAGGTTGACCATGGATTTTCATCAGAAAGTTGAACTCAATCGATTGAAACCATTTTCGTCTCGATGTGCAGCCGAGTTTAGGAGGCTTTACTTTGGCTTAGCAAAAACCCATGTCAAAGCTTCAAATGTAAATATACTACGTTTATTCAACGTACTTTTGAAATTTCATATTTTTGTCTTCGAGCGTTATTAATTCGATCAAATGTGTGAACTTATATCGGGTATGCCAAGTGGGTGGGCTATTAAGTTATTGTGAGAAATATTCATCCTGAATATTTCAAATTTTGTAGATCAATAAAAGGTTATCTAAGGTCCATTACTGAAAAACTTTCAAATTTGCAGCATTGCCAAATGTATGTAAATACTTTTTTATGATTCTCCATAACGAATTTGATTTAATTATTTTAAAAGAAAAACAAAATGATATCTAATGCCGTTATGCCGGCACGCACCATTGGAGCGACGGTTCTTCAGAATTGTCGTTGCTTTTTATTGACTTAAATCATTTTTCTTTCCAGTAATTATATATATATATATATCTTCAGCATTTTTTTATTTATAAATTACTTTTAAACATTTTAAATTTAAATTTGAGAGTCCCGAAATTGAGTATATTTCTCAATATTCGAGATTTCAGTTCGAAATTTAGCATGACCTTGAATAGTAGTTTGATCTGTGCTACCGTTTCCGAATCTTAGTTGTCAGTTATCTGCTTTTATTAAATTTTCGATTATTAATTAAAAACTGCTGCAAGTCACTTGAAACACTAGTTCTTTTTCATGCAATCATAAAAAGTGGATTTCTATGCATCGAGTTGAGTCATTGATATGTCGATCTATAGATGACATAGAGAAAATATCAATACAAAGATTTGAGACATATGAAAACAATCTGAAATTCAATAAACGCAGGTAACTTAGGATCCAAATAAGAACGGTATAAGAAAATGTATAGAGATATTGTTGATTGGATTGTTCTCATTCTGAGAATGTCAAACCCTACGGGGTGTCTAATTTTATAAAACAATATAATAATTTTTTTTACGATTTTGTGTATCTGTATGGTATGCCAAATTGATTGAAATTTTTATGGCGCATCATGAAAAAAATACAAATACGGGGTTACCCATTCAAAATAATAACGTTAATGCCAAATTTTTTTTTTACCTGTGAACAATGGAAGGAAGGTATTTCAGAAATATACCTTAGATAACATATTGATCTAGAATAATTCAAAATATTTCGCACGAATGGTTTCCATAATAATTTAATAGGCTACCCACCTTGGGAGACCCGATATATAGTCACTCCAAAAATACTTTTCAAAATGTATTTGGACAAACAGTGCCATGAAATAAATTTTTAGCGTTTTTGAATTGAAACAATGCTCCATTCATGTATCGGTCGTGTTGACACTGTTGCAATCCATCACCCACCGAGCGTAGAGGTCCTTGTCCGAATGCAGGTCTAGATGACAGCGATATTTTCAATTATTTCTTGTCCCCAATAGACGTGAAATATTTTCATGTCAAGGCCGTCTTTTTACCCACTATCATGGAATATCGAACATTGGCTACGATTGAGATAATCTTACCTTTTGCTTTCTCAAGTGCGCGTCGATTAATGAGAACAAATCGGCTTAAATTCAATGCTACCGCGATGTGTACTGAATGTAATCGGTCGTGAACGAAGGATTTCGACTCAAAATTGATCAACCGGATTTATTCGAGCATATCATGTTCCATATTTAGTGGAGTTTTTCAAGACTTGATTCAATTCTAGTCGAAGATTGGTTGAGATATATGAAGTGACTATTATAGTTTCAAGGATTGGCATCCCTGATTAGTGATGCGCCCATGTCTTTCATGGAATTCTGGAGGAACATGCGCGATTAAATTCTACTCTCTGAGAAAAAGTACCCGGAAATTTGAAATAAAACAAAAAAAAAGCTTTTTCAATATTTATTGAATCTCCTGAAGCGATACACATGCGCCAACGTGTTTGCTAATCATGGACACATTTTTCATATTGCCTTTAGGTTCTTCTGTGAATTCATTTTTATGGCGTCTATGGAATCAAATTTGGTTTCCCGGAGTGATAAATTATGTCTGGAGGAAAGAAAAAAGTCACACGGAGCTAGATCAAGCCAATAATGTGGCTGGTCGGTGGTATTTATCCAGTGTGGTCTTCAAGTTGGCGATAATTATAATCGTGGCTCGATGAAATTGTGCGTTATGGTCAAGCAACATCCACTTACCATTTGCGGCAGATATTTTCACTCAAACGTCTCAAAACATTCGAATAGATGTCCTTATTGACCATTTGACCATGCGGAATTAATTCATGATGAACCACACCACGAATATCGAAGTGAACATGCATCGTCTTGATTTTCGAACGACTTTAGCAAGTTTTTTGGGTTTCAGCTAAGTTTTCCACCCATTCCGATGATTGTTGCCTCGTTTGTGTGTCATAATCATAGACCCATGCGTCGTCACCAGTTAGTAACCGTGTCATGAATGTGGAGCCAGAAGTTGCACAATCCAGCATGTCTGAATCTACCTGCATCTGTTACCGTTTTAGAAGAAAATTCAGCTCTAACGGAACGAGCCGATCGGCCACGTGCTGCATGCCCAATCGGTTTATCAAAATCAAACAAGCGGTGGTTTCACTAAACATGCAACAACTATCTCTTTTACACTGGCATATCGATCTTCGAACACCATTTTCTTGATCTTTGGTTGAAGAGATCGACGGTCATCTTGAACGAGGCAAATCTTCGACGATCTCCCGACCGTTTTTAAAGGCTTCGTATTACTCGTGCATTTGGATTTCCGATAAAACAGAGTCTCCATATGCCTTTTCCAGCATTCGTAACGAGTCAGCGTAAGAAATTTTGTTCAAAACATAAAATTTCATTAAAACTCTTTGTTCAATACCTTTTCCCATTCTAACATTCGCAGACTACCACTGAGGTCGACTATTTCAACGCTCATATATGTCTACCAACATACAGAAACTTCAAATACTTGAAAATACTCAACGCGGGCAATTTGAATGAGAATTCCCTGATACTTTTGTCAGACGTTAAACATAGATCCGCTCGAAAGTCTAGGATGATAATAGCATTTAAAATCTTGATTCCTTTTTGCGTGCTTGTTCTAGATTCGAGACCATTAGACTAGTAGTACAACGTGCGATCGTTTTGCCCAAATGTCTGTTATTTACGAATATCGAACAGAAAATGATCTCAATCTGTCTGTCCGTCTATATCCTCCGAAGGAGATAATTTCAAGTTTCCATATTTTCTGATTAGGTTAATGGTCCAAATATCTCATTCAAGTTTGTTATTGTGCCTTGTTTTTCAATACTTATTTACCCATTACATTTTTGAAAGGAATCCACAAAATTTTGAATGTATTTGGACCAATAACGAATTCAACCGAGTTGAATGATTATTTGGGCTATTACCATCATCTATTGTGGATGTAATGTTTTCCGACGTTTCGATAGACATCTTCTATCTTTATCAAGGAGGAAAAGTAAAAAACCTTTTGAAAATTATCAATTTTCAAAAAGTCAATATGACAGAAGTCATGAAAGAAAAATGAACAATGTTATATACTCATCTGTGATATGATGATCTTTTTAAGTTGGATCGAACTATCGGCGTCCAAACTTCTGGCAGATCTATAGATGGAGCACTTATGGAATCTGGTGTTATTTTCATAAATGCTGCTTCTTTGATTTTTCTTCTTTGGATATTATTGATGCTTCATCCCATTTTATACGATGATTCTCATCTACAGCATGTTGGACTAACCTGGATTTGTCGCTGTCTAGTACTCGTAGAAGCTTGTGATGTTCTTTTATTCGTACATTCAGAGGGCGTTTAGTTTCTCCGATGTAAGATCTTCCGCAGTCGCAAGGTAATTCATATATGCAGTTCTTTGTCCTTTGTGTCTCATTATTAGGCTTAACTTTTGTAAGTTTAGCTCTGATAGTGTCTTGAGTTTTGAATGCAGTCGTTATGTTGTATCTATTTCCAATTCTCCTCATTTTCTCCAACAAACCTTTTACATAAGGAATTACGGTTTTAATGGTCTGATTTATATCTGTTGGTTCAGGTTGACTTTCTCTTGTTCGTTTAGCTTTTTCTAATATCTTTTTTGGGTAGCCATTGCTTCTAAGAGTTTTCGAGATGTTATTTATTTCTTCATTTTGGTCTTCTTCAGTGCAACAAATATTTATTGCTCTATCAAATAAACATTTTGCTACTCCCAATTTAGTGTTTAGTTGGTGACGAGATTACAGACGAAATAAAATTTTTCGATAGAAATGCTCGAACAGGTCGATTTCTGTTTCCAGGGGGACAACTTAAGATGTAGGTTACGGACGCATAGCGCATCTTCTTAGAAGCAAACCCTTGCTGCTACTTATGTAAAAGGTTTGTCGGAGAAAATGAGAAAATTGGAAATAGATACAACATAACGACCACCACCAATTTTTGAATAGGGAAGATGGGGTGAGTGATACCTCAATTCAAAGGTATTTTTATACTGATTTCAGCACAGTAATTGTTTTTTCATTTTATGGATTAGTTCTCGAAATATTCATGCGTTCGTTAATTTTTACACTTGAATTAATTTTTGCGAATAATTGACATTTCGTGCTTCCGAAACACCAAAATTTCCGTACTTGTATTTGAAATTGCAAGACATCTACCACTCGGCAAATGGAGTCATACCGTACGTGTTAATGCTACTAGGGTCAGATGTTCGACTAGCTGTTTTATTCACTGAAATCATTCTCCAACTGTACGGTATCAGAACGATTTGAAATATTTATCTAAGAAATAAGACTTTTCAAAGTAAAGTAAATAATTTATCAAAAACTCACATCAATTAATTCAATATTATAAGTTTTGTTCGAAACGATGACGCACATTTTGCAGCATTTCTGGAGTAATTTGACGACATTCGTTCACTATAAGTCTTCTTAAAATCTTCTATGGAATCGGGCTGTGTAGACTAAATTTCACTCTTCAAGTGCCCCAAAGAAAGAAATCTAGTGGTGACAGATCTGGCGATCTGGCTGACCATTCAGTGGGGCCCCTTCTTCCAATCCACCGATTTGGAAATCTTTGATCCAGATATTCTCGAACTGGTAAGGCGTAGTGTGGAGGAGCTCCATCCTGCTGAAACACAATCTGATCTTCCACATAATTTCCAGCATTGTTTTCAATAATTTCCGTCAAAATTGGATCAATGTGATTTTCCAATAAGTCCAAATACATATCTCCAGTAAGATTACCAGGTGAAAAGAACAAGCCGACATTGTTGTCTCCAAATATTCCAGCCCAAACATTGAGTTCTTCTGGTTGTTGAGTATAAGCTTCGTGGAACAATCTCGGATTAGCATTTGTACTTGTTGGAGATTTCTATCGATCAAGTGTTATCGCGTGTTATTGGAAATACTGCAAATTATATCGAAGATAATTTCGGCAAGATTGAGCTCCTTCGCAATACGCTTTGTTTGCTCGACATCTTGATTAAAGATTTCTATGTCAGTGGATTGGAGGAAGGAAGCCACAGTCATGGTTGTTTTGAAGCTCAAAATATCGATTTTTCACAAAAAAAAAAAAAAACACTACAAGTGCCAGAGTGGTATTTTTGTAAACACCACTTTATTTTTCAAATACTTAGCTAAGAATATTTCGAGAACTAATGCATAAAATGATACCTCTTTTGCCCAAAAATTCGAAAAAAACAATTACTGTGCTGAAATCAGTATAGAAATACCTTTCAAATGAGGTGTCACTCACCCCATCTTCCCTATTCAAAATTTGGGTGTGAGGGTTGTAGTAGCAAGGGTTGAAGCGCTATGCGTCTGTAACCTACATCTTAAGTTGTGCCCCTCGAAGCAGAAATCTACCTGTCCGAGCATTTCTATAAAAAAAAATTTATTTCGTCTGTAATCTCGTCTGTTTCGTCTTCAAAAGGCCACCCTGTATGTTGTTCCAATGTTGAAGGCAAATACGTGCTCTGGAAAGCTTTATGGCAAGGCACCATCTCTCACAGTTCTTGCAAGAACAATTCTTGTTCAGAAAAACTTTGATGCTATGCTCGTAAAGGCCATTTAGAGGTTTTAGAAGATTAAATTCCAAAGAATCATCGCTTTCTTGTAAGTTGGATTTGAATATACAGGGTGAGTCTTTGACCACTGCTTCAATTTTAACCATAGGTTCTTGATACCGAAAGAAACACTTTTTTCCATACTGTTTTTCCATATTCAGCCGCGTTGAAATGTTATAAGCATTTTAAGTTTTCACATTGGGTAAATACCCCTCTGTAGTCCAGTTTAGTTTGAATGAAAATTACCTTCCACAGAATCCACTATTGAAATTGAATTGTTTGAAAACATTATTTTTCCTCTAAGAAATGATTCACTCAGTCATGTTTCATCAGAAGATTATATCGATTATATCCCAAAATGGTGCAAATTAGGAAAATAGATGATGAATGATTTTATATACAAAAAAGACTAATGATTATAGGAAATGCAAGATACGGACTTTTAGTTCAAGTGATATTCGTTTTTCATGCAATTTAACCAATGTGTACAGTAGGAGTGAGAAACTCACAAGAAATGGAATAAATTTATAGATGCCAAAATATGCATGACTGTTATCAAAAACCTTCTTCTAGAGATCATTTCAATTGATATTGTCTTTTGAATATTACAGGTGAAAATGCAATTTTTTTATGAAATTTCAACACACAATTTGATCGGGGCCAAATTGGGAAAAATGTTATATGAAGAAAATGTTTTTTTGACAACAAGAATCTTTGGTTGAAATTAAAACAACGGTCAAAGACTCACCCTGTATAGGGTAGTTCAAATGACAATTGTTTTTTGGAATGATGATAAAAAGATCTTTTTACCGATTGAGACATTTTCCTGATTATGTTACCATATGATTAAGTGTTTTTATCATGATGAACTAACTTACTTCTTCTGAATAAAGGTGTTCTCAATAGATTTTGTGATATTATGCTTCTCCTGTCAAAGAAATGTGATGAATATAGACTGATTAGTCTGATGAGCCACACATCAATGATTTTTCCCTGGATAATACTATGTTCCGGTTCAGGAACGCATTAGGCACCGAGAGGCACTTTTTCCTTGAATATCCTCATCCTGAAATGTCGAGATCACCGTAGATATATATACAGGGTGTAACTAAATAAATGTAAAATATTTAAAGAGGTGATTCCTCAAAAAAAAAAAAAAAGGATCTTTCATATAAAGAAAATTCATTGGAGCATCCCTTGTTAAGATACAGCCCCTCAAAAGGAGTACATAAAATTTGTCTAACAATTTTTTCAGCACCAAAAAAGTTACAATATTGAAAATAACCTAACGTTTCCTACTAGCAAAAAGACACCAGTTATTTATTTGATTTACCCCATGGTTTTAAGGGTGGGAAACGCAACCCCTAAAGTTTATTTCCAATGTAACTTTTTGTCTTATTATTTGTTTACCATTTAAAAATTCATTTCCGATAGCCTGTTTCATTCTAAACAAAAAATGTCTCATGAGTTTTTTCCCAAAGTAAACCAGTTCGCTGCAAAAAATTATTTTACGAACAACTACAGAGATGGGTACATCGTCATAAATGCGAACTGGATTTATTATTATTCTGTAGTTAGTACCTGCATTAAACGAATAAATGGTGAAAAACAAAACTAATTTATTAATAACAAAACACACTTTTTTGGTGCTCTCGATTGAAAGATAAATTACCTAAATCAATGACCACAAATTTAGTCTACAAAATAAACTGCCAAAACTGCGACCTCTGTTATATAGGACAAACATACGGAAATTTGAAAGGAAGTCTCAAATCACACAAGAGTGACTGCAAATTGGGAAAAAAAGAAGATGTGCACTTTCGCAACATGTAATAACAACTGATCACAAAATCAATTGGAACATCGATAATGTAGAGCTATCTTAGACAAATGTGACAAAGAAAAATCAAGAACAATTCAAGAAATGATACGAATTTCTCAAGACCCAAAAACAATGAACAGAAGATCAGACATCAACAACCTGAGCAACATCTATTCATATTTAATTAAAACAGATCTTGACCTGTTAAATTTGGCATTCTTCAAAAATTCAGAAATAACAGAGTCATAATCACTCGACGTAGTTAGATTTTAAAATTGAAATATTCAGAAAAATTCGAAATTCCTCAAAAAATTTCTAGAAAAAATCTATGATTCATACAGTGTTATGATGAATGTCATAATTATGACTATATCAATTTAATTTCAAAACTTGTGAAAGAGAGAAATCCTCTCCTCATCACGTTCTGAAGTTTGTTGGATGTCAGTTAAACTATTTTGAACTCTCAATTCAAAGAAACCCAACATTAAGTTATTCATTCCATTTTGCAGTCATGCCTTTGTAACAAGCCTTAACTTTAATTTATGTAACTTACAGATTCTTTACGTGTGTCCTTTTTTTTTTAGATGTTCTGAAGAAGTAGTTGAAATACTGCGAAAGCTAAGCATTTGCAATAAATGGTACAACTATTGAAAGACCAACAATCTCTATTTACCAATTATACATCAATTCTTTATAAACATTAATCAGAGATGAACTCCGCACAACTTATATGTATATATATATAAATATGTATTTTTCTTGTGCTATATTATATATTATTTAGAAGTAGTCTTTTTGGGATTAGAGCACGGGATCAAAAATTAGGACTTCATCTATTTTTTTTTCTATATTAATTAACTACATATGTTTCGGCGTATACTAAGCCTTTTTCAAGTTTACGTGCTACAAACATAGTGACAATCACATCTAAAATGTACAATCAGATTATTAGGGGTTTCTTAACATTTCCACATTTTATGCTAGCCTACCTGTCCAACAATTCATCTTAAAAATCAGAAAATTAAAATCATGTTCATTGTGTTGTGAACGCTGTCAACTAGAATCATTCTTCAAATTATCTCTTGTATATGCAGGTTTTCAATTTATCACCTGGAATGCCATCTGTGCATATGTGTGAAAATTGTTGATAGAATATTTTATTTTCACTAGTTTATTTTGGTGATGTTTTTCGAATACATTCACAGATGCCACCTCGACACAATTTTGATACCATTACAGAATGTTGTAGTAAATTTTGTATAGGTTTTTTAGGTCTGTTCTATCATTTATTGAGTGTTTTTCTCTTTGAATGTATATCATTTCTTGGAATGTCCTTATTTTGCTGTTGGTTTCTTTATGCAGAATTTTAAAGTTGTCAAAGTCAAATCTATGGTCATTCTCTCGTTCGTGCTTTTTAAGGGCCGTGGAATTTTTCGAATATTTATGGCCGTTGATCCTTTCTTTGATGTATTGTGTTGTTTGGCCTATGTAGATTCCTGGACATTCTTTGCATTTCAGTTGGTAAACACAATTTGATATTTTTTCTCTCGGAGTTTTGGCTTTTAGCCTCGTGTAGAGTGGTCTCAGATTGTTTGTGGACTTATGTGCAATTTTGATGTCTGTGTCTTTGAAAATATGGTTGATTTTTTCGAAACAAAGAATGCAAAGCAGAGAAATAGAAGAATATTTCTACTACAGTGCAAGAATGCAAACCTACGTCCAGCGTTCCTAAAACTTGGTCTTAACCACATTAAATTTCTACAAGACTCAATAGAAGTCAACTTCTAAAAAGCAATAGACAGTTTCCAATTGAAAACAATTAATTTACTTCTAACAGATACAACAAAACAACTAAGACAACTAGAAAAGGAAATAAAACTCACCGAATCAGAAGTAAATAAAACACAGCCATCTGTTTATATTAAACAATATCTAAACATCCAGAACAACAAAATAGAAGAAACATTTAAGAAAATTCGAAGCAAACAAAGAAAAAAGATAGAAAGATTACAAAACATAAATAATAACTCCAGAACTACACATACAGAATGGGTCAATAATCTCACCAACACTAATATACATGGAACAGTCATGGAAATTCTAAGTTTGGGACCAAATTACAGCATGGAATATGAAAAGAAACACCTTCCTATAATAGACATCATTTCCAGTTTAGAGACCGGAATTATAAATTTAGAACAGGAGAGACAATCAAAAATTAGAACAGATATAACAAATACCATCACAAATTTCAAAAATGAACAAATAAAAAGAATAGGGAAAAAGATATATTAAATAAGAAAATTAAAGAAACAAAAACATTCCTCCCAAAATAATCCCAACCTGACTATTCTGAAGTCAGATAAATCCAATAAAACAGTCATAATGAACCACGATGAATACAGAAACAAAATACTAGAACATCTGAACGACGAACAAACCTACAAAAAATTGAACAGAGATCAGACACAAATAATTCAAAAAAGAACAATGAAATGATAAAAATTGGGAAACCAAGAACCTTTTACCTAAAAACTCTGTAATCAACTCAAAATCCACAATGCTCCACCTCCTCAAATTTATGGGTTACCTAAACTACACAAAAACAATATCCCACTAAGACCAATTGTCAGCTGTATTCAAAGTCCCACCTACAAGTTATCAAAATATTTAGCCAAATGTATTTCACCCATTATAGGTCAAAATGCATACCACATAAAAGACTCTTGGACATTCAAACAATTCATAAACACAGTAAGCCTCAATAATAACGAAAATTAGTGTCATTCGACGTAGTAAGTCTATATACCAACACACCAATGGATAAAGCGATAAACATAATTTCGGAACGATGGAATGAAATAAAAAACCACACAGATCTTCCAAAAGTAGAATTCCTAAAAGCCATTGATTTCTGCATATCCAACTCCTACTTTCAGTTTGAAAATTCTTTTTATAGTCAAATCGATGGATGCAGCATGGGAGCCCCTCTATCGGCCCTACTAGCCCAACTTGTAATGGAAGACCTTGAAAAAACTATAATGAAAAAAAAAAGAAAAAGAGTATAAAATAGTATTTTTCAAAAGATATCTGGACGACTGCATAGCTGCACTTCCTGAAACATATATAGCGTCAATGCTAAATGAACTGAACAACTACCATCCTAAAATTAAATTCACAACAGAAATAGAAACTAACAATAAAATAAACTTTTTAGACATGACGCTCATACAGAACAGAAACTGCTCAAATATAGAAACAATATGGCACACAAAGGAAACATGGTCAGGAAGATACCTAAACTATGAATCAACAGCACCAATTCAATATAAAAAAAGTGTTATATCAGGAATTGCAGATAGATCAATAAAACTTACATCACCAAAACATCGCATCGAAACAATAAAAAAAGCCAAAGAAATCTTGAAACAAAACAATTATCCAGAAAAACTAATAGAGAAAATATTTAAAAACAGAATTCATGCAGCTTACAATTCCGATAAAAATGAAAGCTCAAAAAAAGATAAAATATACATAGCAACTCCATACGTGAAAAACTTGTCCGAAAAAATCAACCATATTTTCAAAGACACAGACATCAAAATTGCACATAAGTCCACAAACAATCTGAGACCACTCTACACGAGGTTAAAAGCCAAAACTCCGAGAGAAAAAATATCAAATTGTGTTTACCAACTGAAATGCAAAGAATGTCCAGGAATCTACGTAGGCCAAACAACACAATACATCAAAGAAAGGATCAACGGCCATAAATATTCGAAAAATTCCACAGGCCTTAAAAAGCACGAACGAGAGAATGACCATAGATTTGACTTTGACAACTTTAAAATTCTGCATAAAGAAACCAACAGCAAAATAAGGACATTCCAAGAAATGATATACATTCAAAGAGAAAAACACTCAATAAATGATAGAACAGACCTGAAAAACCTATCCAAAATTTACTACAACATTCTGTAATGGTATCAAAATTGTGTCGAGGTGGCATCTGTGAATGTATTCGAAAAACATCACCAAAATAAACTAGTGAAAATAAAATATTCTATCAACAATTTTCACACATATGCACAGATGGCATTCCAGGTGATAAATTGAAAACCTGCATATACAAGAGATAATTTGAAGAATGATTCTAGTTGACAGCGTTCACAACACAATGAACATGATTTTAATTTTCTGATTTTTAATATGAATTGTTGGACAGGTAGGCTAGCATAAAATGTGGAAATGTTAAGAAACCCCTAATAATCTGATTGTACATTTTAGATGTGATTGTCACTATGTTTGTAGCACGTAAACTTGAAAAAGGCATAGTATACGCCGAAACATATGTAGTTAATTAATATAGAAAAAAAATAGATGAAGTCCTAATTTTTGATCCCGTGCTCTAATCCCAAAAAGACTACTTCTAAATAATGTATATATATATATATATACTCTTTTGAACGTTTGGCTTACAATATTCAGTTAGCAAACAATAAAGCATATAGATCAGGGGTTAGTGATGAGATGTCATTCAATTCGGCGTATGACATAAAAGCCTAGGGACGAAACCCCAGTAAAAAAAAACCTTGGCTCCCCAATAAGTGTGGAAGTACAAAAATTAGCTGAAATATATTTTAGGGACTTCTTTCTTCAAGAGTGGTCTTCTATTGATGGAGACAGAGACTTCTTCAAGTTGCCCACATTGAATCTGGAAATAAAAAGGCAGAAGCAGAAAAAAGAAATGAATAACAAAAATACGTATCATATTCGTTTGAAATTCATAACCCATTCCTAGAAAGAATTGGAAACATCATGAATACCCCTAAAACCATCTTGAAATTTATATAATGGACAACTATTGATGAGATGAGTTATTGTTTCTTTTCCTTCTCCACATTCACAACTTGCGCTTGGAACTGGGTTCCATCTGAAAAGCATGCTATTGGTACGACCATGACCTCTCCTCAAACGATTAAGAACTGTCCAATTGTTTCTTGGAAGATCAAAACCAGGAAATTTTTCAGAATGATCAGAAACGAGATACATTCATAGACTATGAAAAGGCGTTTTACGGGATGCAACATGGAACACACTTGAAGATCTTGAGGGACTCGAGAATCCATGACAGACATGAGAATCATCGATAACTCATATTGAAAGCAGAAGGAAGTAGTTGCGAGTGAATGGAAGATTAACCGACGAATGTCGCATTCAATGAGGAGTCAGGCAAGGATGTATTCTATCCGCTACAATTCAACATCTTCTCGGATATAATTTTCAAATGGGCCCTCCAAGATGAAGAGTTGGTAGTGGAAGTCCACGGCGATGTAACGATGTAATTATTAATAATATCCGATATGCCGACGATACGATCATCTTGAGTGATAGTATTCAGGTCCTCCAGGAGTTGTTGGATTGTGTAAACGGGATTGCCGAGGAAAGGTGAATATATCTAAAACAAATTTCAGGATATTCATTCGACAACCACGTCCTACGAATAGCCCATTTCCTGTATCTTGGATGCTACATCACAAAACACACAGAACCAAATAAGGAGATCAAATGCGAGATAAAATCAGCTCGTAAAACTTATGAAATGAGATAATTTTTTATCTAGCGACAACTAGAATATAAAATTACGACAAAGAATGATAATGTGTTATATTTGATCTATCTATATGGGGCTGAAAACTGGAATTCAAAGGCCGCTATAATTAAACGTCTAGAAGTGTCGAAATTTGGCTGCATAGAGAATGCTTTAAATTCTAGACAAGACCAAAGAAATAAATCATATTTAGGGTATATTCTTAGAGGAGACAGATACCGATTTCTCCAACTTACAATGAAAATAGAAGGAAGAACCATGTCGTGGCTCAAGAATATTGAAGACTGGACAGGAATACGCACTTCGGAAAAACTGTTTAAAATAGCCGAAAACCGAGAATAAGATGCTTCTCACAAATTACGAAGTCTGGTTTTAAAATCTGCATAAACTAGTTGATAAATTCATCGAGTCGACACATTCAACGGATCTACACCTTCATATACCAAGACTAGCGGTAGCCGGTTTTATCTCGAACGGCGCTTGAGTTGTTCAGCCGAAATATATTAAACATGAGGCTGTGTTTGCACAAGTTTCAACATGAATAACTTCGGAAGGTTTATATGGCGGACTTGCTGAACTAATAAAAACTGTGTGGCTGTTGGTGAATTAATAATGTACACTAACAAAGCGTACCGTCAGTTTTCCGAAACTCTGAACACAACCTCGGAATTATTTAACGTTTGAACCAATGTTCGGTCTGCATTTTTCAAGTATCCTCGGGCGATTGATATTCGATGCGAGAGTGGGTGTTGTTTGAATTTTAAAGGTTCTTAATTCAGAACGTTACTTCAATCGGGGTATTTTATGAGTTTGGGATATGTATAACTTGACAAAATATTGATCTTTCGCATTGAGGTACAGGATGGGCTGAGTTCGTTGTTGCAGGTCATGTGAACAATAATTGTAAGCGTTATACAATAAGAGGTGCCATCTGATATTGGAAGATTGTATGTGTAGAGAAAAATCCTCAGGATAATCTGTTAGGGGCGCCATCTGATAATTGGGCCCGGAATTAATTGACCGAGGTAGTATCTACTGGAAATTAACTCATACTCTCTTTGGAACAGACAAGATTTTTATATCCTCTCTATAATCCAATTTGTTGAAGAGTGAATGAGTCACAAGGAACATCAATTTCATAACTTCTCTTCGACAGCAACGTTTAGAGACATTATAGTCTCTTCTTAATGCTAATAGATACTATATGAAACCTTTTTTCATTTGTACCCCACACGTACAGGGTGTGCTGATTTGTTTCCGACAAACTGAAATGGGTGATAGATCACATCATTTTAAGCAAAAAAGTTTCTATACACATGGGTCCGGAAATGCTTCGTTTCCGAGATACAGGTTGTTGAATTTGATCATTCTTTGTCTGTAGTTATCAGTATTAACGGTTTCACCAGGTTTTAGGAGCTCGTGGCACACCACACCTTTCTGGTCCCACCACACACAGCACTGTCTTCTTGCCGAATCGATCTGGTCTTGCAGTCGATGTTGGTGGTTGTCCCGGAATAACCCATGATTTTTTCCGTTTAGGAATCATGAAATAAATCCATTTTTCATCGCCAGTAACAATCCGATGCAAAACCGATTTTCTTTCGTGTCTTTGAAGCAAAATTTTAAGTTCTTTTTCGGTTTTTCGTTTGTCATTCATTCGATTCATGTGGCACCCATTTTCCACACGTTTTGATCTTTCCTATAGCTTTTAAATGGTCAGAAATTGTTTTTTGTGCAACATTTAACATTTCTGCCATTTGCTTTTGATTCAAAGTGTCATCTCCATCCAATATCATCTGAAATTCGGCGTCTTCAAATTTTTTTGGTGGTCTTCCAAGTTCTTCGTTTCTCACATCAAAATAATTATATCTGAACCGTTGAAACCATTTGTTGCATGTTGATTGTGATAGAGCATATGCACTATATGCCTCGACAAGCATTCGATGGGACTCTGCAGCACTTTTCTTCAAACAAAAAATTAATGCTTTCCGCAAATCATCACTATCTGGTACAGAATTCGACATTCGTAACACGATGAAAAAATATGATGTTGTCTGTTCAATGACTTGATGTATACTAAATATATTTCACAATAAAGGCTCGTTCACAACAAATGTTCCTTATCGAGACATTTGTATCTTGACGCTCACTTCATACTGACATACCTGGTAGTATTCAAACAAGCTAGGTATAGGGAAACACATAGAACAATTTTAGAGTGTGTTGTTGAAAAAACTGGCCCTCTAATTGAAGGAACGGGTTTTCTATTCGTTGATTTGACAAACGGTATTTTTTACCACTCTTTATATGTGACTACTATGATTTGAAAAGGGTGGTGCAGATAAAACTATTATCATTGATTTTCCAGATTCAAACTATTTGCTTTTATCTATGGTAACCCCAAATTTCGAGCTGAAATTTCGAATATTTAGCGAAATAACGTATAATTTTGACATTCCTGTCAAAATTTCTTGAAGAAAGAGTCAGGACTTCCTTACTGTAAGGAAATGTCATTTCCTTACTGTAAGGAAATGATATTTCCGTACAGTCGTTAGTGTTCTACATATCTGATAGAAAACACATTGCTTATAAGGAATTAATTTATATTGTGAAAACATCAAGTCATTGCTGAATACATTTTTCAGATCAATTTGTTATATTTACAGTAATTTGACAGTAAGTACAATTATTGAACATTGGAGGAACACTCTTAGAACTATGAGAAACATTTTGGACAACATGCATGGTGGAAGGGTCATTTTGTTGAATATTTTATACTGTGAAAATTTTATTTGCCACCTCAACCTTATTATTAAGCGATTCTTCGATATATTCTTCAGCAACGTTTGATGACTTCCATCCGCCATGCCTCTTTAAACTAGTTATGTCTGCACCAGAGTCAACCAATATTGTTGCAGAAGACCGACGAAAGCAGAGACCAGTATATTCTGTCGGATTTACCAAGTTCAAATAAGTAGCAACTATTTTGGGCATTTTTCTAAATTGATGAATTCCTACCACTTGTCTACAACCCTTTCCGATTTGATATTTAAAGAAAAATCGGTCACTGTACATATTTTCTGGTCTTAACGAAACATACTATCGATAAACATTCAAGTAGATCTGATTAATTACAAATGATCTTGGTTTGTTGGTTTTCGAATCAGGTATGCTGATTAAAAGCTTAGATTCTAAGTCTCTATATCGTGTACAGTCATTCGGACTAACTCATCCATTCTACAGGCCCCAGAAATACCAAATATTACAGCCACCTAAAAAATAAATAAAGCTATAATCTAAATAGAAATTAAAAACTTAACTTAACTTAAACTTAATCATTAAATTTTTTTTATCTGGAGCTTCCTGGATAAATTTTTCAATTTCTTCCTTCGTTAAAATCTTAGATTTCTTTGCCCTATAACCTTGAGCTTGCCGTTTCAATAAAGAACGAAGTTTTGAGTATGTAGATATATCTACATTGTGTTTAAGTGCAAGGGTTGACTTCAGCATTGAATAATTGGTCCATAATGTTGAAGATTTCATCTTTAAACAAAGGTCTAGGAAGTATGATATTACAACATTTTCTGAGAAAGAACTCGTATTTTTACTCATGCGATAATCCATAAAACGTCTGTATGCATTTTCGTACTTTTCTCTTGATTTCTTTGGCAATAATTCTAATGAAGTAGTATTCACTGCCTCAACCAGCTCTGGAGGAGTCCCAGGAATGGAAATTTCATCATCACTTATCATTTTACTCTCGAGAACACCAGCAATTAAATTTATAAGCGTCAAGTTTGACAATTCAACCTCAATACGTTTCCATAGTAACCCAAGTAATTTTATTAGGAATAGAAAGAAAAATAGTATGTTTACCTCGTAGGAAAAGCCACATTCCTCGACTTAGCGATCTTCACAGTCGTCCAGGAATGTTAAGCTTTTCCTACCCGGTAAACAATGTACTATTTCGTGACTCTCAAAATCGATC
Source organism: Micraspis discolor (assembly GCA_030674115.1). Lineage (NCBI taxonomy): Eukaryota > Metazoa > Arthropoda > Insecta > Coleoptera > Coccinellidae > Micraspis > Micraspis discolor. The sequence continues at coordinate 120,555 of JARTUT010000452.1, forward strand.
TGAAATTCCTGAAAATAATTTAAAACCCAAAAACCGGTAAAGATATGTCTTGCGAAATAAAATGGATTCATTGTATAAATAAAAAATAGAATTTACGGGGTGTTCTATTTAAAATAACAAAGCTGTTGTCGAATTTGCATATATCTGGCATCACTGGAAATTCGGAAATTGGTATTTCAGAAATGTACCTTACTTAACCTAATATTGATCTTAAATATTTGAAAAATCTTGCATGCATAGTTGTTTCCTTAATAATTCAATTTGCCATTCAATATAAAGCCTGTCGTTTGGACGGCCGTACATACTCAAGTTGACCACGGATTGTTCCACTAGGAACAAGAGCACAAAATATCCTTGAAATGGAATTTCAACTTATTTATCCTCAACGAATCAGATTGATTAGATTACACCGGATATTATAAAATGAACAAAGTTGAAACGAACAGTCGATTCATAATTGTAAGGTTTCATTCATATAATCGTTCCACAATTTTCCCCTCTACTACTATAATGAATGAGTTCGCCGAGAAAAGAATTTATAGTTCGTTGAGCGTTAAATTCAATCGGACAGGTGTAAGGAGAAGAGGGATCTTTCAGGAATGCAGTTCTGTTTCAAGACTTCAACAAAAGAAACAAGTAAGGTTAGAGGGGAAGCCAAGACGACTTGGAACTATTTATGAAGAAATTCCCGGAGGGATATTTCAACCGCCGTCAGTTTTAAACGTATATCAACCACTGACTGTTTCGTTGAAAATTAATCTTCTCATCATCTCAGTCAAATATTTTTTGCAAAAATCGTTGAATATTATCATTGTCCCGATCATTGTATACCTTTTATTCACCTGCTTTCTTAATGAAGGGTTTCGAAATTGGGTCCGTATTCAAGTAAATGTTTGGCATATGAAGATTGTGATTTTTCAGTGACGTAACTACATTGATGTTCCTGTATCCGTTTATTGAAAGATCTTTCTGTCTGACCAATATAAACCATAGGGGAATTCGAACAAAGCAAATTGAAGACTCCTTATTTATTTTTTCGGTCTATTTCGTATTTGTTGTTTTTTATGTTTTCCTATATTGTTGTCGTTTCAAATGAAACAATGCAATTGAAATTTTGAAATATTTGACCACTGCTTTCGAAACGTCTTGTACCTATACAGGGTGTTCGGAACATGGACCGTCAAATTTTTTTGGGGCATTGGTAGGGTCATTTGCTACCTTTTCAGTCTTGGAACCTGGGTCCTTAGTATTACGGTTACGGAGGTATGATTTTTTTATTAGGTTTTTCTAAATTACCCAAAATGTACCCTTCGAAGCCCTATAACTTTTTTTGCGTGTGCTTTTACATGCATTTTTTTTATTGTATTAAGTCTACGTGTGTGTGTGTGTTTAAAAAAAAACGTATTAATTTTTACAGATAATAACACAAAATTAACACGTGGGCCTTTTATTAAAAAATAAATTATGAAAGTATGAAAACATCTTCACTCCTATTGAAATTTAAGGAAAAGTTGCAGCTATTACAAACTTAGTTTTATTTTAAAATGTTCTTTGGTTTATAACGTTGCTAACCATATGCTATTAACATAAGTCAATAAAAAAAAATAATACTGCAAATAAGGTTTTAGTCAGAAGAGTGAAGAAAGTCGCACCTAAATAAAAGTACGGATTTCGAAACAACACAGCGAGCAAGGAAATTTCACCTGCCCGTTTTAGACGCGTGTGAATTATTTTTACTATTTCTGTCCTTAGGTTGGATTGGGTTAGTCGCCGCTGACTTGACCCTACCGTCATTCGAGATTTAACTGTCTCTGCTGTTGGAAGTGTCTGTGCCGCGTTGTTCAGTTTTTTAAATTTGTATTTTTTTGTTACTTTTATCGACTTTTTGCTACTGTTGTTTCAATTTTGGTTGTTGATATGCCTAATTTCACCAACGTTCAGTATGCTGATATGGTGATGGCATATGGCAAGGCCGATGGTGTTGCTCGTGCAGCTCAAAGGATTTATCAAGCCAAATTTCCAAATTTTCCAGGCATATCAACAACCAAAATTAAAACAACAGTAGCAAAGAGTCGATAAAAGTAACAAAAACAAAAAAATACAAATTTAAAAAACTGAACAACGCGGCACAGACACTTCCAACAGCAGAGACAGTTAAATCTCGAATGACGGTAGGGTCAAGTCAGCGGCGACTAACCCAATCCAACCTAAGGACAGAAATAGTAATAATAATTCACACGCGTCTGAAACAGGCAGGTAAAATTTCCTTGCTCGCTGTGTTGTGTCGAAATCTGTACTTTTATTTAGGTGCGACTTTCTTCACTCTTCTGACTAAAATCTTATTTGCAGTATTATTTTTTTTATTGACTTACATAAATAGCATATGGTTAGCAACGTTATAAACCAAAGAACATTTTAAAATAAAACTTAGTTTGTAATAGCTGTAACTTTTTTTTTAATTCCAATAGCAGTGGAGATGTTTTCATACTTTTATAATTTTTTTTTTAAAAAAGGCCCACGTGTTAATTTTGTGGTGTTATCTGTAACAATAAATACGTTTTTTTCAAACACACACATACGTAGACTTAATACAATAAAAAAAATGCATGTAAAAGCACACGAAAAAAAAATTATGGGGCTTCGAAGGGTACATATTGGGTAATTTAGAAAAACCTAATAAAAAAAAAATCATACCTCCGTAACCGTAATACTAAGGACCCAGGTTCCAAGACTGAAAAGGTAGCAAATGACCCTACCAACGCCCCAAAAAAATTTGACGGTCCATGTGCTGAACACCCTGTATAAGTGAGAGAGATATATTTTTTGTCTTCATTATCCAATTCTGTTGGGAAGACACAACTCATTCCAATTTTCTTCTGTTTTTTAAACTGGAGTTTATCGATTAAGTTTGGAGTTTATCCATTGATTTGTGCTATGTGGACTCTACGAGTTGATTCAGATAAGTTGTTGATGTCTTTTCGTTTATCTTATTTCGTCATATCATTTTTCAACCATAACTTCATTCTTTGCAGACTTCCTAGGTAAATTTAATTCATCATTTTTTTAGGTGGAATCTGCGAAAATTTTCATTTTCTATACCCTCAGAATGTAACTGTTGAACAGAATATACGTACTAAATGTAATGCTGATATATGGGGTACTTTGAAAGTTAAGGGCAATTAAAAACATTGGCTGAATCAATAGTACACAAACGCAGGGTCGATTGATTCAACTAGTCGTTTAGGATTCCTTGTTATAATCGAACACGTTCTCACAAAAGTTTGGAAATGATTTTCAATGATTATGCTAGTTTTTATAATCATATTCCGGGGACACCGTCCCAATTTATATTTTCCTCTTTTTATTCAACGTCCCAAATTTAGACAAGGTATCTCAATTCAAAGCATCGGCAAGTAAGCATTTTCCAATATTCGAAATCAAAGCCTAAATTCGAATACACAGCAATATTTCTGAAACGAGACGCTATCCTTTCAATTGATTTCCTTTCCTCGGGAGTCCATTACGAAGGTCTATCTTACCCTCACAGAGGGTAAGAAAATAACGAACCTGGATGCCCATTTTCGATACAGGTTCCTAGATTAATGCTGGGAGGGCCAAGTGCGAAAAAAAACAGCCAGACAACAGTATATTCTGTGGGCCCTTCGTATGACTTCATTTGTTACGGAAGTAACAAAGGGAGACCCGTGCGTTGAGTGTTATTTAGGGACTCATTACGGCTTACATTTCGAGTGAAATAGGGAATGGCTGGGACGAATAATAATCTTGGTTCTCACTGTTTGCGCTCACGGACTTGTCGTTTCGTTGTTGACAGAATTTCGGAGATTAGGGAGGATGGAACACTTAGTTTCCAGTTAAGGCTTATCTTGTAATCTTGCCCGTTCACAATAATTTGTCTTTGGCGATTTTATTCTGAGAATATTCGAAACCGGTTGTTTCAATTTCACAAAAGTACTTAAATAAACGAAGTTATTTAATTGGGGTAATTAACCAATAAACGTCTTTTGAAGATGACTAGCTTCTTTACCTAAAATGGTACATTGCAGAGATTGAAGGATTTCCTGAATATCATTAACCTTGATGTACTTTTTGGCGCTCTTGTTCACCCGCACATAGCGCCTATCATTCTGACCAAATGTCTGTAATTTTCGAATATCGAGTCGAAAATGGTCTCAATTGATTGGGTTCGACTCCCCAATGAAGAATCCGTGGCGAAAGTTGAGTCTGTCCGCTGCTCGTATCCTCTCTAGCATCCAAACGAGATGAGCTAAAGTTTTCATATTTTCAGAATGGGTTAATTGTCCAAATATCTCGGTCAAGTTATGGGGCAAAATTCGCCGGATCGTTCAGTAGTTATGAGCATCTGAAATTTTCTTTCCTCAATTACTACTAGAATATCCATCCGATCAAGTTGATACTTGAAATATTGCTGAAACAAAACGGCTCGCAAAATTGCTCAAAAATCGTCACGCTAGAAAATTAAAGAAAAATCCCAAAATAAATTTTTTAATACTCAATATCTCATTTTTCTGATGTCAATAAAAATTCGTGAATATATTGAGGTGATCGGTATCTTACTCATCCTCAAATTTCATTGTAGTACTGATTTTCTTTGAACGATGGCCATCACAGATCGATATTCGATTGACAAATGCCTGGCTCATTAATCAGTGTCAGTTGGCGTAATATTAATCAAAATTTTTCATAACGGGAAATCATAGAGATAGAATTCAATCTCGGTGGCTGAAATAATATACGTTGTCAAAATTCAGAAAAGCACTGAATTAAGGGAATTTAGCTTCGAACAAAACTATGATTACTTATTTTCAATTTGAGATATAGGTTTGTTCATTCATTAGGCGTTCATATTTGCATCAGATTGTCCCATAGTGCGGAAAGAGACTATTGTTCACTGACCAGAGTGCTTATAGATTTGTTATGGTTTGTATATTTACTCGCAAGTAGCTCAACAAGAGCGCCACAACATTCTGACCACACGTCAGAATTTTGTGAATCAATCCGGAATAATTTACGAAATATCAAGTATTAAAAAAAATTAGGAATGTTTTCGAAATTTTCTATCGTGATGATATCTACGAAAACCTTCGAACCTATTCATTTCAACTTCATTGAAACTCTTCAAAGATACAAGTTGATGAGATGGATATTCTAGGATTCATCGAGTAAATTAAATGTCAATGTTCATAATATCTGAAAAATTCGACGGATTTGTCTCATTAACGAACTTGAAATATTTGGATAGCAAACCTAGCTCATCTCCTTTGGAAAATAGAGAGTATACGGCTGAACATACTCAAATTTGACCAACGGATTCTTCACTAGGAAGTGGAACCCAACCCATTGAGACCATTTTCGACTTATATCCATAAATTACAGACATTTATACAAAACGATAGTACCCTAATGATGTTGGTAATCAAAAGATGACCTTAAATCCTCTGAGCTTTCGGGTTCTCTCGAACCCATAAGCAGGGAAACTACAGTTAAATAACTTTAAAAACTAGATAATATGTTTATAAAACTAATTTCAATGAAAAAATTCTCGTAAATTAACATTATGCTTATGAATTCATCTGTTGTATACCACCACCTTTACAATTCATTAAGATTGGATATAACTTTACCTTATCTTGGATCGTCAAAATTAGATTAATAAAAAATTGTACAACTCGAAGAGGTCAAGTTTCAATTGACATATATCATGGTCAACTTGAAAATAAAAAAAAATCTGGTAGCTGAACTTATAAAATGAACGTTAGATGACGCATGTGAAAAGCAGGCCATTTGATATCTCAAGTTTCATTATTTAAATTACTTCCTTCTCCCTTTCTAGTATATCTTACTTGTCTTAAATTTTTGATTAGATGTATTATTTTGCAGTATATTGCGTGGACGGAAACGAAATCAATAAATAAATTAAAGCTGTTGTCATTAATTTGGATCTCTATAGAATGAGAGCATCTTTTCCTGGTGTTATTTTGATTTCTAATTACATTTGCTTAATCATAGTTCATCACATGTCCAGTGCCGAAAACATATTTTGAAAGACCCGAGTTTTCTTTAAAATTTCTGCAGTCATTTTTATGCTTCTTGATGCGGGTACCTTGAGAGGTCTGGATGTTTGCCCTATGTAACTGTTTTCTCATTCTGTAAAAACCATTTTGTAAACTACATTAGGTCTTGAAAGTGTAATTTTTTCACCTTCGAATTTACTGAACAAAAAACTCTTCAGTTTTTTATTTTTTCGATAATGGAACATAATTTTGGAATTAGATCTTTATAAATTGGTACGGACAAATAACATGTTTTATGCGTTTTGCCATTTCTTCCAATACGGATTGAAGTGTTGACGTTATTATCTTAATTTATTATTGTGTTATAGAAAAGTCCTTTTGGCTAGGAGTTGTTGATCAATAAATGCTCTGCTTTCATTGAAGCTTTTTAACCAAGTGTGTGCTAGTTAACTTTTTGATCCTGTCACTAAGTCCTGTGACCAAATACACTTTATGTTGGTAAGTATGAAAAGATTGGAAATTGAGGAATCTGCCAGATGCTGTGGGTTTTATGTACCATTTTGTAATAATACAGTTGTTTTCATCTCTAATATTCATGATGTCTAAGTATGGTAACTCATAATATGTTCATAGGAGAACCCGAAAGCTTGACAAAATAATTTTAGGTTTTTTTTCTGACTACCTACCCAATATCCACTTCGATTATTATTGAAAATTAATCGATAATTCGATCCATGGATAGCACTCTATTCAACTAGTTTTCTAAATTAGAACAAGTGCGTAGAAAACCACTGCAAAATTGTGTGGGACTAAGGGCATCAAATCTTACAATTTTTCGAAAAATTTCTGTTATCGCTCAACCATATGCCTTTTCTATTTTTTCATTATCATTTATAATTATTATTAACTGATTCTCTTGACCTCTCGCCTTGTATGAATTAGGACATTATTGATTTCAGGGACGCTCTGTATACCTTATTCTTGCAAATGATCAAATTTTTCTAGCCTGGCGATTTCCACAAATTTGGCAGATTCCCTTCTTCCAGGACAGAGGCAGATTCATCTCAATGTCATTCATAAATTCCCGCTTTCATACCACTTGTATACCTTTATATAGGGTTGCCATTTATAAACAGAACAGAGCAGGTAGCTTCCAACCTAAAATCTAGAATGGAAAAGATGAGTTGTACCTATTATACCTCCTATGAAAGCCTATGATGTTTAGTGATGAAACTTACAAGGACTTCAATACTTGAAAGAAACTCTTGAGAACAAATCATCTGAAAAAGTTTTTTTTCTCGATATGATCTTGTGATCAGGCTCGTTGTTACTTGCAGTAGTAACGCGAAGCCTTGTGACATAGAATCGATCCAGATCGTTTCCCTGACCTTTAGTTTTTTTTATTTTAAACAAGATATCATTAATTATGGGAGATAATCACGTAATAGTCCATAAGTAAAACTTGAAATTGTAATTGTACCCGCTTTAGCTGATCCTCAGCAACTTGATGCAGGTCATTGATTTCGAAAGCAAAAGCGTATAACGGACCGAATGTGTAACGAAAGAGTGGATCTATTCAGTTGATATGGTGATGTAACTCCGTTGAGAAACTCAAAATGTCATCTGTTTCATTAAAGAACATCCCATGAGAGGTCGATTATGTGGAACGAAATCGAATGTGACTAGCAAAGAAGAATTCAGTAATCGGTGCCTATATATAGTTCGAATTTTTCGGTCACCAGCTAGAATTAAGTCCAACAACATTGATCCAAGATTTTTTTGTGGAGTTTGTCATAGAAATTGAAAATGTCATCCAATTTGTGAATACAAAAAAATCGAAGCTGAAGATTATTTATCCATGAAATCGCACAAATGAAAATTACATCCTGCTGATAAAGCACTGCAATTATTATTCATTAGCTTAATTTGGCTTTTCTTTTCAAAAATTACTTGTGAATACGAATGTACTCAATAAATACCGGATACTGCAAAACAACTGCTAATTTGAAATCATATTAATAGTTGATATCTCGTAAGAAAATCGTCAGAGATTGACAAAATGTGGAAATTACTTCTAGCATCTTGATATCGAGGACATCCTTGAGTTTCAGCATTGTACCCTCTAATTTCAAGATTCTAGGCTCCTTGATTTCATAGAGAACCCTAGATTACGATTGTCATTGAGTTCAGGGGAATCAGCAAAACATACAAAGAAAAGATGTATTCCATCATTTTTTTTTATCCCTAATGAATGAGATGACAGTTTATGGTGTCGAATGTGATGTGAGAGTAGATGTGGAACCTACTAACCAAGATTCACTGCACAAAGAAGTAGATAATTCTGTGAGGAATTCCGATCATAATTGGAAAATTTTTTATTGTGGCTATTCTATTAGTATCACATTGTACCAGAGTATAGAAAAATACTTTAGAATATGCTCTCAAAGCTCTCGATCTTACGTCCGTGCTTTACTATATTTTTCCATATCATTTTTCACCGCCGCCAATAAGTCTAGAATCCATTTTCGGATATTTGTTCAAATTTAATCAGCTAATGCTGGTGAATTGAACTCTTGATAGATCAGATTGGAGAATGTGGAAAATTTCAATTCAATTTATTTCTTTTCCACAATTAATTACCGTCATACAGCAATAAAATTCTAATTTTTCTAGAAATGATAATAATATATTTCCTTATTCTATCAATTTGCTTCTAAAGCTTAGATTTCATGGTAATTTTAACTGACAAACTATAATTATATCAACTGGCAATTCATATACTTACAAAGAAAGATCAGTTAATGAACATGAATGAACACAGATGATGTTAATTCTGGGATTTACGTTACATCGTTTTCAATATGTGGTTACTTGTGATGCATCATTACCATTTATACAAATTGTCATAACTCAACGATTCCGTCAAGTTCCCTTGGGAAGGTTTTATTCCTCGCTGGTTTCAATCGATTCCCATCGCGCGAACGATCAGTTTTTCTGAAGACTTTACTTGCCTATCCGGGAAAGAAAGAATGGCATATCAAAAATTTACGACGGCACATGTTTACCTGGAGGCTAACACATAATCCCTGCGTGTGGCTTGAAAAGGTAAACCGAAGTAACGTCACAATACGTCTGTTTTGTTGGACTCAGGTAGATGGGCCTGCTTAAGAATGTTTAGGGGATATACCACAAACACGTTCTCGCCGAATCGGATCATTACATTGACTGACACTAAATTCTAGAATTAATTTGTTATCTTTTGTTGAATTTTAGACACCAGATCCTTTCGACGATAGGATTTTGCACAACATCTGGGATGCATGCAGAGAGAAAAATGAGTTAAGGGGTTTTTATTTCCAACAAGCTGCCCCCATAGACTGCCTTCTCTAAGGAGTTAATAGATAAAATTTGATCAACTTTATACATCATATCAATAATAATGAATCCCAAGAACTATCTTAATACTGAATGAAAAGTTGAAATCACTAGTATGTATCAGTTTTCTCTAGCGAAATATCTACTTGAGACTAGGTAATTGAGATGCCACATCTCCAAAAGTTCAAGTTCTGTGAACATAAGTGATAAAACCACATCAAGATAAAATGTAGAAAAGCAATGCAATCATCCGTCCTTGAAAAATATAGATTAGGTGATTATATCGACAATGGGCTCCTAAAGAAATGTTTTTGAGGACACTGGAAAGACATGGTAATCATGAACGATACATTTCAGTGAATGTGTTTTTATTTTTTGATACTACGATATTTCAAGTTAATATTCATTTTACCCCGTGCTGCTTATTATTATTTGAAATACTTTGATTTGAAGGTGATCTATTCACTGTATAATACAATTTGGCAGCCTTCTATTTAACCCTCTGAAATATTGGAATATTGTAACATTCGAAACATACAATTAATATCATTAAATTGAAACTCTTTTTATGTTTAATAGGAACCTAGTTTTCATATACACGGTGAGTCTTTGACCACTGCGTTAATTTCAACCATAGGTTCTTGAGATCAAAAGAAACACTTTTTCCATTACGGTTTTTCCATATTCAGCTGCTTTAAAGAGTTATAAGCATTTTAAGTTTTCACATTGGGCAAATACCTTCCACAGCATCCACTATTGAATCTGAATTGTTTAAAAACATTATTTTCCCTCTAAAAATTGATTCACTCACTCATGTTTCATCCGATGAGGTCCATATCTAGAAGGAAGATACAAAATACTAATTTTCTGGTAAAAAAAAATTCAACACCATAAACATTGATTTTTGTTGTTCTACTATAATTTCTTTCTACTTCAAGATTATAAACCATCCCTTTCTAGTGAGAAATTCCAAAAAAAACCTCAGAATTATTGGATGTTATCATCATACATTTGTAATATTCTTCTTGAGATTTCCAAATCATAAAAACCATCATTTCTATGAAAACTTCCAAGGCAAGAGGTTGTCACTGTGCTTTTTTTTTCACTCGAGGCCAAAAAAAATCATCTATGATTTTCCAAACACTGATATTTCTGAAGTTTCTTCTCCTTGACAGAGACCAGTGAACAGGTCTATGAGGTCTTTTGATATCATACTGTTAAAAATATGAAAATCTTTTTCGAAATCTTCAATAAACAATGAATGTCATTACAAATAATTATTTTAAAGTGATATTACTTTGCTTGATAATTATTTTCTGTATTGAATCCGAATAACAATTTACCTGGATAGATTATAAGTATTTCCAGATTTACCTAAGTGAGCAATTATACTTGCTTGTGTTTGATCACCTTAATTTGATTTTGAAAAATCAACTAGGTGTTCTTAAATAAAAAAATTTTTGTTAAATCATTAGTATGAATCTATTCTGTTTACACTATAATTACTGATTACTGAACATTAAAATTATTGGTTTTTATAATCATAGTATCTGTTTTAATTACGTAAACAAGAACATAAATATTGAATAATGGTTATTCATAGATTATGTCAAATTTTAATACCTTACCATAGAATATTAATTTATTACCGAACCCCAGGAGAGAAAAAATTAATAATTGCAATGTTTTTTTAAATGAAAGATAATATCCATAACCATTATTGATCTTCAGTTATAATTTTCCTCAGAATAACTAGAGTGAATTATTATCACATTAAAATATTATAACGTCTCTGTGGTGGGTATTTCTCAATAAAATAGGGTTCTGTGGTTCCTTGTTGTTTTGATTCTGTTTGAAACTGTCAACAGTTATTTGAAGCTTTCTTTCAAAAAAATGTGGAAAATATTGGAAGGATAATATCGATTGTTTGAAATTATTTAATTCAGTATGAAATGATTATGGTCAGAAAATGCATTCTATTCTAATCTTTCTTGTTTATGAGCTTATAGCTTCCAGTTTCAATATTGATTGAATTTTAATTAACCATGCATCATAACAAACATTCAGAAATATTAAAACTAAGACAAATTCTATTCTCCTAAGCTTGTGAACCAGGTTGAATTGGTGTATGAAATAAAGATAATAAAGTTACAAAACAAATCTAGGAGACTGGGTTGGAAGTTTTTAAAACACATATGAGCTTAATTTGAAGCATTCCTATGTAAGAATAGATATAATTTGATGAACCCTGAAAGTCTGAAGCTATAAAGAACCAGCTCTTCATAAACACAAGTCTTCAATTTAACGGGTCCTGACAGAAAATACATTACCTATTACTAAGCTTATTACGACAATATACCGAAGTACCTATGTGAGTGATGGAAAACTTTTTCTCTTTTTATTATGGAATATTACTCTGGATTAAATATTAAACAAGGTTGTAGACATCATTAACAATGAATACAGCAAATGTCAATTTAGATTTTGTGGTGAATGTAAGACAAAAATTGTTCAGTGGTTAATTTCATCTATAGATGTTTAGTGGTGAATCCATTGACTTGAGAGATTTCCCCAACCTTTTGTAGAAATATTTAATAAAGACATAAAATATGGCAACAATGAACAAATCTGATTATTGAAATATTTCAGCACAGAGTTGGATTTGGGAAAATAAGAAAATTTGGACAAAATTATATCGATTCAATTCCTTTCAACTTCAAATATCTCAAGAATGGTTCAATTTAGGAGAAAAGATGAGGAATGATTTTATCTGCAAAAAAGACTAATGATTCCAGGAGGTACGAGATACGGACCTTTAGTTCAAGCGATATTTGTTTTTCATGCAATTTAACCAATCTGTAGAGTAGTAATGAGAAACCCACAAGAAATGGAATAAATCTAATGATGCCAAAATATGCATGACTATTATAAACCTTCTACAAAAGATCATTTCAATTGATATTGTCGTTTGAATATTACAGGTGAAAATGCAATTTTTTTTATGAAATTTCAACACCCTATATCTTTTGAACGGGGCCAAATTTGGAAAAATGTTATTAGAAGAAAATGTTTCTTTTGACGTCAAGAATCTATGATTAAAATTAACGCAGTGGTCAAAGGCTCATCCTGTATAGTAGTACCTAATGATTTCAATATATTCTTTCTCCCTATTTTTGTTAAAAATCAACTTCCTTTGTGGGACGTTATTGATCTTATGTCAAATCAGTTAAGAGAACTGATTTTTAATTATTGTACTGAAATATATATTCAGGGTGATTATCGATTTGACGTAGGAGTGATTATCTTTATCGGATTTTATATTCTGAGGTGCTTCTCCTCAATTCAACAAGGAATTCAGAACGTTCTCCAAACTGAAACGTCTGGAATAAGATCAATATCGAATTTCCTATGAAATTGACAAATAAAATCTATCAGTTTGTTTTGATCTCCGCGTCTGAAGTAGTTTTAAATACTTCTCGAGTGCCGATACTCATGTTTGAGTTTCACTCCTAGTGGATAGCACTAAAAAATGTAGAAAAGCGTGCTTGTTCTAAACTATTTTCTAGGACTATGGAACAGCGTTATACTGAAACAATAGCCATAATCGAAGTAAAAGTATCTACAAACCCGTATTTAAAATTCAAAATATGAAAACTCTATCTCATCTCCTTCGAAAAATAGGGAATATACAGAAAGACTGTCGAACATACTCAAGTTTGACCACGCATTCTTCATTAGGAAGTCGAGCCGAATTGATTGAGATAATTTTCTACTCATATTCGGAAATTACAGACAGGTCTTCTCGCCAGTATTTTGTCCTGTGTCATCATATTCAGTTTTATGGGGTTATTAACCATTGGTTGGAAAGCTTGCTTGATCAGTTGCATCCCGTTGATGACGAGATATTGTTGATGATCGAGCTCGTGTTGAATGATTGTTTGGGCTATTACCATCATCTCTTGTGGATGTAATGTTTTCCGACGTTTCGATAAACATCTTCTATCTTTATCAAGGAGAAAAGTAAGAAACCTTTTGAAAATTATCAATTTTCAAAAAGTAAATATTGACAGAAGTCATGAAAGAAAAATGAACGATGTTATATACTCATCTGTGATATGATGATCTTTTTAAGTTGGATCGAACTATCGGCGTCCAAACTTCTGGCAGATCTATAGATGGAGCACTTATGGAATCAGGTGTTATTTTCATAAATGCTGCTTCTTTGATTTTTCTTCTTGCAAGTTTTTTTTCTTCTTTGGATATTATTGATGCTTCATCCCATTTTATACGATGATTCTCATCTACAGCATGTTGGACCAACCTGAATTGTTTTCAGAATTTCAATCGCTTGAAAGTTGCTAAAGACGTGTTAGACATAGCCGATTTTGCATTTATATTTATAATATTAATTTTAACTGGTATCGATGATGGGTCTGATATGCAAGCAAACCTGTCAACATTCTTGAAATGGTGCCTTCCAAATTAACTCAAACCGAAAAATCCTGGCCAAAGTCGATTATTAATCGATGGTATAATTGTCTGATTCGATTTCGCGGAGTTGAGTGTATGCAATTTTTATCTGAAGGTCAGACGGTAAATAAATAATATTATCTGAGTGTAATACAGTGATTGCGAAAGCGAATTCATAGAAAAAAGGGCCAGATTTGTGGAAAGACTCCTTGGATTCGGTATGGGGACAGTTCAACATAGTGAAGGAATTCATAACCAAGAAGGCATTAAATACTATTATCATATAACCTTTTATCCCTGATGTGTTTCCGATAGATTTTTTGTTGTTATAAAATTATAGAATTCGCTACTAAGGACTTTTCTGAAAACTGTTTCGCGGACTGGATTATTCTATTCGTAAGGAGTTCACTTTGAAAGTGACAAAATAAATTTGAACAGAATGTTTTTCATGCTCTTCTGCGTTAGTAAGGCATTTGTGCAATTTTAGCTGGACGTGTTTCCATCGTCATATTGATATGTTCATTTATTTCAATATTGTTCTAATTTTTTTTGTTTCGAATTTATTCCGAAACGTCCGTTCTGAAAATTGTTTTGGTGACTGATTATTTGCAAGAAGCCTGTTTTGGAGGTGACATAATGAATTTGATTGAGTAATGAACAATCTGTTTAATCGGCCAATTCCTGGTAGTTTTTTGATGGCATGTTAGTTTTCACTGTCCCTGACTGTCAGAAACAGATAAGTCGCAATTATGAATATCGCGCAGATAAAAAGCTCAACGACCGATTCGATTCTGTCTTTCCTCATAATTTCATAAAAAGACGACATATACACATATTTATAATATGATTAGATAAATTCACTTTCTCCACAGCAGGAATAAAAACGAAATATAGTTCTGTGTGAACCTCCAGCCGCCATTTTCCTTCCAGTTATCGTGACTCGAACTCGGTATAAAAAGCTTCATTATTCTGTGATTGCGATACGACGAGACGTCTCTCGATTAGGCAACGTGACGTACACCATGTAACAATCCCCTATGCGTCAATTTTCGTTCCAACAATTTAATTGATTCGGTAGATGCCGTCTATCCGCGATGGAAACTGAACATCCATCACTTCGTGTCGCTTTTGTTGTATGTGGCCCGTGATGAACCGAAAGCGTATGAAAAGGTAAGCTTGTTTGAACGCCGATAGATAACATGAACCGGCTTATTGGATCAGTTTATCGATGCAATCATCGAATTGTTTTATTTGCGTTAATGAGAAAGATAGATTGGTCAACGGGTTACGAACGGGAACGTTTCGTTTGCCGTATTTGTGGTTTCATTTAATTGCCAAAGTCTGGTTATGATTGATTCATAGTATTCCTGCATGCTGGTAACGTGATTCAGTTGAATAAAGTTTTCGACCACGAGGTGTTTAAGTACCCTTGTGAAATCAATTTTGGGCCATTTCTAACATCTGATATCTGATTTCAATGTTTTCAATACCTACGTTCCAACAAACGTCCTTTCAAGGTTTATTCGATTTAAAAACTAGGAGATTAACACAATGTTCATACAATATTGGCGTTTGCACGTCTGTTCGGAATTACGCATCTGTATTGTTTGTTTATTTATGATCCGTCCTATCTTTGAGGGAATTTGACTGCTGATAAAGCTGTTGAATGCGTTCCACCTAAGTATTAATAGTTGGAACAACGATAACTCTCATTTAGTTAGCAAACAATAAAGCATACAGATCAGGGGTTAGTGACGGAGTGTCATACAATACAATACAATTGATAAAACTCGGATGAACAACTATAGACCGATTACTTTAATATCAAATATCGCTAAGATCATAGTAAAACTGATACAAGTTCGCATGGAAACATTTATTGCCGGACATCTGTTATTATCGAAAAATCAGTTCGGATTTCGCAAGGGAATGTCAACGGAAGACGCGATAAAAAATATACCATCGTTGGCAGTAGTAATAGATTTAGCGAAAGCTTTCGACACAGTCAGCCATGAAAAACTACTTGAAAAACTTGCCAATTATGGATTCCGTGGGAAGATATACGACCTCATTCAGAGTTACTCAGATAGTATCTTTGAAGGGAAAATGTAGTAAACATGGAAAACTCACCTTTGGCGTTCCGCAGGGTACGATTTTGGGACCCTTTTGTTCAATCTCTACTTACGGTAAACTCCGAGAAAACCAAGTACCTAACATTCTCCTCAAACGAAACAGGACAGCCAAATTTGGGGGATCTACAGATAAATAATAAATTGCAAATTCCAGCCACGCAAACCACAAAATATCTGGGCATTGTCATCGATCAACATCTGAAATGGGATGAACATATATCTTGCCTTACAAAAAAACTAAGAGGACTCCTATATAGATTTAGATATATAAGAAAATCAATAAGTTCTGAGAAACACATGCGTATTCTTTACTCTGCGTTGGTCCACTCACAGCTATCATATGGGATAATAGGATGGGGTGATGTTTTTGATGTGCACAAGAAAAGTGTTGACATTATTCAGAAGTGTATCCTAAAAATAATGTATGGAAAAAAAATTACATTTCCAAGTTCCACTATCTACGAGATTTCTAAAGCACTAGATATTAGACAGATATATGCCCAACAAATAATTTTGAAGGTTCGCCAGAATAAAATACCAGTGAGACTAAAGGAACACAAATACATTACTAGAGCAAAACAAATAAATTATGAAAAGATAAGAGCTACAAAGAGAATTGGTCAAAGATGTAGTTCATATATTGCTTCAAGAATTTACTCCATTGTGCCGAAGACGTTGAGGTTGATGAAACAAAATTCAAAAAAGGAATAAAATTATGGCTGGCTGAGGGAGACCGAGCTAGGATCCATAAAATGATAAACTCTAATTAAATGAATTTCAGTGTATGAGTGAATACCTACTCCATTACGTTGGATCACAACAGATTTTGGACAGCGAAGACTACATGACTTGGATTTATTACCGATTAGGACACTATAGTACCGATGAGGACAATGAAGCACCGATAGAGACAAAAAATACTGAAGGAGACACACTGGGGATATTTGAGTTATTTTTTTGTTTATATTCAGTATATGGGTATTTGAAAATATTATTTGAGTTGAATAAGCTTTACACAGTTATCATTAGGATAACTCTACAGTTTGTTTTAGAGTTTATAAGGTTTTTACAAATAAACTCTCGTATTATTATTATTATTAATACAAAAACCCTGGCTCCCCGTCTAAGTGTGAAAGTACAAAAATAAGCTGAAATATATTTTAGGGACTTCTTTCTTCCAGAGTGGTCTTCTATTGATGGAAACAGAGACTTCTTCAAGTTGCCCACATCGAATCTGGAAATATAAAGGCTAAAGCAGAAAGAAGAATTGAATAACAAAAATACAAAATTTGAAATAGATAAAGAAAACACCCTCAAACTCGCCCTTTTGGATTAATTTGATATTGTGGTTCAAGAATTTTTTAACATAACAAGCTAAACCGTAAATTTTACTGAGGTGATAATCAATGAATACATAACCTTTTATGGTTACTCTTTCACGAAGATTTTTTTTTTGTATCCGTATGTGTCTCTTGAAGGAGAATAATCTCAGCACCATAGTCCTTTGCTAGTTTAGAAATATAATCACTCTTGTCCTTAGAAATACCCTCTATATTCAAATCTAATACACAAAATTTGTCGCCAATCTGCCAGAAGGATTCATCGAATCGGGTCTTGCGGTCAAGTGATGATTTTTCAGATCTTCTGATGTTTGAAGTCTGCTATGGAACCCATTCAAAGGGAAATCATCATCCATAATTGAGGAAGGTTGTGATATCACACTTATTTCATTGAAAAAATAGCAGAGGAAGAATAATCGACTGACATTCATCATATGATACCACAGATATATGCATTTTTTTCTTGAATCGGGCGTTTGCCAACTTTTAGGTAGAATTATACGCTTGTTCCTAATGAAACAGCGTGATTTTGTTTGGTCTGTACATCAGGGTTTTACTTCCTGTTGAAGAATCTGTAGCCAAACTTAGTTACGCTCCCCATTTTTCTAAAGAGATAAGCTAGACTGTTCATATGTTCACAGGAGACTAATTATCCTAATGTCACGGTCAAGTTTGTTAATTGGTCAAATCCGTCAAATAGTTCAGCAGTTATAATATCTGAAATTTGGTATGCTCAGTAACTCCTTGAGTATCTATCCGATCCAAAGCTAAAGAGTAAAAAAAAATTAAAACCAGTCAGATAGCTTAGGCGCTCTTGTTAAATTACGATTTATTATCATCCAATTCTCTAGAAATTGCATATCCATTTTATTACCTTATTACTCCATCAATTGGAATTGATGTCGACAGATTTTCAATGTAGAACGGTCTCACGAACAATTAAATTGAAATAGTTGAAATCAAACAATAATGAATATAAATACTCCGCAAAACTACAAAAAATATTCGATAATTACAATTTAGGGGATATTTGTGATCCAGCTGCCTAAAAACGTCTGGTAATCATTTTAAATTGAAAACTGAAACTCTTTAAAATGTGTACTGATATTGTTTATCTGAAATAGACCAACAGAAAGTTTCGCGATGTCGTTTACCTTTCTTTTAGGTATAATATCCTAAAATTGTATATTATCATATGCATAAAATTCATATCATCTCAGTATATTTCTCTGAATATAACTCAGATAATGTAAAATCTAAAAATTATGATCCACTTATTTTATTAATTATAAGTTTCACGCTGAAGAACGCCACACCATGGAAGCTTGATGTTACCTTACAAAAATAAAGAAATACTAGCGAATATGCCCATAAGTTCTGAACAATTCGTCGTATTTGGCCTAATAATGAACTTGACCAAGATATTTAGACAATTGACCTATTTTTAAAGTATAAAAACTATACCTCATCTTTTTCGGTAGATACGGTCAGTAAGTGCTTCGACAATTGGTTTAAGCGCATGCAAAAGTGTATAAATAGATCGTAATCGGGAATATTTGGAAACACAATAAAGCGATTTTCGATGATGGATATTTGTTTCTGTTCTCTGATAATGATGAAAGAATTTAGCCTTTGGCATCGTATTCTCTCTGAAAATTGATAGTTCAGTCAATCTGTACATTTGGTGCGGGTATAATTACCCGCTCGATGAAATTTGGTATACTTGTTGAAAATGATGTAACTAAGCTACCTTTGCGATGGCCTCGTTGAAATGTTAGCGGTTTTTTGAAAAACTCAAAAAAATGCATTTTTCTCGAATTGTATGCATCGTACAGAAAATTTTATTGAACAAAAAATGTAGAGGACGTTGCGATCTACATTTTTTGTCATTGGTGCAATGCTCCACGACTAAAACCGCACAAAGTAGGTGGCGCTAAAGTATCAAAAATAGTGTTTTTCATGTTTTTCGCCCTGAAAATGTTGTTTTAATGCAAATGTTTAAATGTAAAAGTTGTTCCTTACATTATTATCAACAACTTTTATTTTAACATTTTTTTCTTACAACTTACCATTTACAAGTTATAGTAATACATAGCGCTGCATATACAGCACTGTTCTGCTAACGGTAGTTTTCTAGGTCCTATTGTGACTTTCTCCGGCGACGTTGGCATAGTTCTAACAAAAGGGCCAGTTATTGAGGTGGAAGAAGACACTTTTCTTGTTGACGATGATTTGGATTTTCCTTCCCAAGTAGTACATTTAGTATCAAGGTCATGTTGGGAGAAAATGAGCAATAATAAGGCGCAAAAGAGTGATAGACGGTCGGCCGCTAGTTCCTCTTCAGAAAGCGCCAGAAGTGAATCTCCAGAGCAAGAACCACTGAGAAAAAAACTACGAAGCTCTAACAAAAGATAAATTAGCAATGCGGAACAACCAGTTAGCATAGATTCAAAACTGTCAAACAATCATTATGAAATGAAAACATGTACATAAAAACGATCACCTAGTACCTATATAAAGAACCTCTTCATTGGAAGCATAAAAAAGGTGGACTGAGTAGCCTTTTTCTCATGCGACCACTGAAAGAGTTGAAAAATTGTAAGCGATTTAGATTTGTAAGTATTTTTGCAATATTTTGTATGCTTTTTCTATACACCTGTTAATAAATACAAATACAAAACTGAATTAAACGTTTACTTGAAAATTTAAACTCAAATAATGACTTTAATTGAAGTGTTGTTTGTTTCCCTTATCCAAATTTTCAAAACCTCTTCAAAAATCTGTTTAATTGATGACATATTTTAAAAAATGAAAAACAAAACTGAAAAGCATTAAAAATTGTCTTTATTAATAACATTGAGAGTTCAACAAAATAATTCATAACGGAATGCGACTCAAAAAATCAAATAATGGATAAAACTTGTCAAAAACATATTAAAATTTTATTTATTAAAGTTTAATTGCTAAGAAAAATTAAATTAGTAAAATCTTGATTTAAACGTGCACTACCGATGTGTACTCATACTGCGTACAACAGTATATTTGGATTTTTCATTCTTCTGCAAGCTGCAGCTTCAAAATGGTAAGTTGTACAAAAATAATGTTTAAATAAAAGTTGTTGATAATAATGTAAGGAACAACTCTTACATTTAAACTTTTGCATTAAAACAACATTTTCAGGGCGAAAAACATGAAAAACACTTTTTTTGATACTTTAGCGCCACCTACTTGTGCGCTTTTAGTCGTGCAGCATTGCACCAATGACAAAAAATGTAGATCGCAACGTCTTCTACATTTTTTGTTCAATAAAATTTTCTTTGCGATGCATACAATTTTTAGAAAAATGCATTTTCTTACTTTTTTTGAGTTTTTCAAAAAACCGCTAACATTTCAGCGAGGCCATCGCAAAGGTAGCTTAGTTACACCATTTTCAACAAGTGTAAGTAATTATACCGTCAAAACGATTTATTTTTCGACAGATTGACTGAACTATGAGGTCCAGAAAATGCAGTCTCATCCTCAATGTCATTCAGGAATATCGAAGGTGGTCCACGCGGTGTATAATCCGATAATCGATCTTTTCCTGCAATTGTAATTGAATTTTCGATTGAAATGAGTTGAGAAGAAAGTTTTTCGGATAACTCAAACTTTTAATGAATCGGCGGCGATATAATTTCGAATTTATTGACGTTATCTTTATTTTCTTTTCATTGTAATGAACAATATTGTTATGTATCCATAAAGAATGTCGACGTCAATTATTTAACTTCGTCGAAATCGGTAAATAACAACACCTTCGTCGATGTAGCCTGTGCTTTGAAAGTCATAAATAGTAAACGTTCCCGTAATCTATTTCCAATAACGCCAAACGTCATAAAAAGAGGCATAAAGCCGGAACAATGTCCTTATCTCAGACCCGTAGGACCTTCGAAGGTTACTGACCATGCAACCAGCCAGACGGACTATACCGCTTTGCTGCAGGTTTCGAATATTTCCGTCGATCCGTCATCCATTTCGAAGAACCAGTTCCCGAGCAGCCCGACGTCTGCTCATAATAATGGTGTGGGCTTTGTACGTCGAAATATCTCCAAACTGGACTAATTTGTTCTTCTCGAAGAATTCGAAAGATCCTCGAAGTTGAGCGATGACGAGAAATGTTAATCTGTTCTTGTATCTATGACTCAGATCTTTGGCTACTTAAAATTTGTTGGTTTCGACTAGTTGCGTTACAAAGGAATTTCGGACGATTATTGATTCGAACGATTAGGCTCCAAATTGAATTAAGTTGTTTTTGGGATACTGAAAATTTAGAAAAGCACTGAAGTGGGGTCAGGAGCTTCTACGCGCTTGTTTCAAAGTCTTTTTTCCGTACTCCGGAACAGTCTGATACTAATACTCCTGGCCCGATGGATGGAAAAACTATGATCAATTTCAAGCGACACTTTGGTCATTATTTTGGTCTTTCTATCGGTCATTACTGGTCATTGCTGTTCGACCCTTGATCATACCTTCGAAGACCAAGACGAATGACCATAGATTATCGCTTGAATGCACGTTACCGAGGTTTTGGTCATCCGTGTTCGTATTACTTTGCGTTTAAATTTAGAGATTACCCCAATTGCGAAACAGCTTACTGTAAAGGATTACCTGCTTCGAAAAGATAGAATTAAGAAATGGGTGAAAGTTTACCGTCTATTCCAGTTCCAGTGAAGTCTAAATTTATATAATATGAATATTCAATAGTCTCGATAATACCGAATTCTATTAACTTTGCAAAATCACTTGATCCTATCCAAAAACTCACAAATCTATTCTGCTATCTATTCTGAGTATGGACTTTTATCAAAGAGATGAACGAAGTTTTGCCCAAAAGTTGCAGACATTTTGGGCTTTGTATTAAGGTGTACAAGAGCACAAAAAAAAGGTGTTAATATAGGTAGGCCTTTAATATATAGATTGAGGTAATAAAAGCAGATGATGGTACTCTTTGAATATTTTATTTAAAAAAATTAGGAAACACTGACATGAGGTCAGATGACTGGCGCTCTTTTTAAGAAGCTAGCTTGAACAGGTTCTATTAATTCTTCTTTTCAAAATTTTATGATGAAGCACACCCTCAGACTGTAATAATTATGTCTAACTTTATGAAAAAAGAATGTATTGTTTTACTGATACAGCCCTAATGTAGTACATTCAATGTTCAATAATGAAACATTCAATTGGTCATAAATATTTATTGCTAAAAAATTAATTGTGTATATATAAAAAGATGCCAGCACAAAAATTAACTTGCGAGGCAATAAAAATTATGAATAAAAAACAATAACAGCAAGTGGAAAAAATATGTTCTATTATTCTCGAGTCGGACAGAGTATATGTAATTTTCAAAATTGCTCGGTTTAATCCTCCTTTTCTGGAACATACTTGATTTCAATTACATAAACTCTTTGTGAGTTTCGGTTTTATTTCAATGTGCTTTTTCAGTTTTCAGATCAAAAGGATGACAGGTCTGATTTACAATTACCAAATATCATTTTTGACTACAATATGAAGAAGTCTTGATGATTATGAAATTGTTTTTTTTTTTCAATAATTTCAGTAAGATGAGTTAATTCCTGTTGAATGTTGTTTGATGATCCCTATATCTTAGGATGATTTCTATGGTTTCTAAATCATTATTTCACACAAATGACATTTACATCATTTGAGATTACTGCTTCTTTTTCTCAATCAATTCAGAGTTATCCTAAAAGTCAAATAAAGTTGAACATTCTCTCCATGACTTCTATTTCAATGAATCTTGTTTTAATTATGTTATTCAAATATACCTTCTGTTCCTGACTGATGCAATTTCCATCTGCTCATTTATTTCTTCTGAATATTCTGAATCACTTCATCATTATTGATTCTCAAGCTATTTCCATTTTCTATGAACTTTAGTTCACCATTGCTACATGTTTTTTTTGTGACAAGAGGACTATTCTCCAGTAATTGGAAATCAGGAGGAATCTTATGGTCTACGGTTCCCAATCATTTTCATTGAATTCTTTCTATCCACAAATTAATAATTAATTTTCCTTTGAAACTGTGAACTCAATAATTGTTTTTCAAGTTTCTAATAACTCAAGGTTTGCTATTGTTTACTATTTTCATGTTTATAAGCATCTAACCCTACTTCTTCTAATGACCAGAATCTTAACACAGCTCTGGAGATGTGTTAAGATTCTGGTCATCCCCACCCCAACAAAGGGCTAATTCATGAAGTCACGGATTATGACCAAAGCCGCTTGAATGCGGTCCGTCATGACCAACAATGACCAGAGATGACCGGTCACCCTTGGTCTTTCGCTTGAAATTGATTTATATTTTGAATCAAACTCACTGACACTGTGTCGTGAACAAAATCATCAGAGTTACAGCCATCACTACCAATTTCTGCCGCCCATTTTCTCACAGTGCCTCAAAAATTCTTTTTATTCAATTTTTCCCTTTTAAATTTCAGATGTTATTCCGCATTATTAGCCATTCCAACCAGGGGAAACGTCACTTAGATCACTAATAAGCACAGGCGTGTGGTCTTTTTGACTCCTCGATTATTTGCAAGCTGATCTGTTGAAATTACGTGCTCCATTCGCAGATTCGTTCATACTGACATATTGACTGGTACATTACTGGCAGATCTGTATCAGCCACAGTAAGGGAAAAAATAATAGTCGACATCTAGACGGGGTCGATTTGACTCAATGTCTGTAGTTACTGGTTGGTTTCTGTAATCGCCTGCATTCGAGTAAATGAAACCACTTTTTCTGGTATTTATATATACAGGGTGGCCATTTGAAAACGAAACAGACGAGATTACAGACGAAATAAATTTTTTCGATAAAAACGCTCGGACAGGTCGATTTCTGTTTCGAGGGGGACAACTTAAGATGTAGGTTACGGACGCATAGCGCTTCAACCCTTGCTACTACTACCCTCACCCCCAAATTTTGAATAGGGAAGATGAGGTGAGTGATACCTCATTTGAAAGGTATTTTTATACTGATTTCAGAACAGTAATTGTTTTTTCATTTTATGCGTAAGTTCTCGAAATTTTCTTAACTAAGTATTTGAAAATGAAGTGGAGTTTTCAAGGCACTTGTAGTGTTTTTTTGTGAAAAATCGACATTTTGAGCTTCAAAACAACCATGACTGTGGCTTCCTTCCTCCAATCCACTGACATAGAAATCTTTAATCAAGATGTCGAACAAACAAAGCGTATTGCGAAGGAGCTCAATCTTGCTAAACTCAATCTAAATTATCTTCGATATAATTTGCAGTATTTCCAATAACATGCGGTAACACTTGATCGATAGAAATCACCAAAAAGTCCAAATACGTACACATCTCTAATCAGATTACCAGGTAAGAAAATCAAATCATTAATGATGCCTCTGAAATATTCCCCCCGTTCTTTTTACCTGGTAATCTTACTGGAGATATTATTTGGACTTATTGGAAAATCACATTGATCCAATTCTGACGGAAATTATTGAAAACAATGCTGGAAATTATGTGGAAGATCAGATTGTGTTTCAGCAGGATGGATCTCCTCCACACTACGCCTTACCAGTTCGAGAATATCTGGATCAAAGATTTCCAAATCGGTGGATTGGAAGAGGGGCCCCATTGAATGACCAGCCAGATCGCCAGATCTGTCACCACTAGATTTCCCTCTTTGGGGCCACTTGAAGAGTAAAATTTACTCTACATAGCCCGATTCCATAAAAGATTTAAGAAGACATATAGTGAATGAATGTCGACAAATCACTCCAGAAATGCTGCAAAATGTGCGCCATCGTTTCGAACAAAATTTATTGCATTGTATGGAAGCTAATTGTGAACAATTTGAATATTTAATTATTTGATGTGAGTTTTTGATAAATTATTTACTTTACTTTGAAAAGTCTTATTTCTTAGATCAATACTTCAAATCGTTCTGATACCGTACAGTTGGAGAATGATTTCAGTGAATAAAACAGCTAGTCGAACATCTGACCCTAGTAGCATTAACACGTACGGTATGAGTTCATTTGCCTAGTGGTTTTGCAATTTCAAATACAAGTACGGAAATTCGAGAATATGTCAGATATACATACAGATACATTCTTGTTTGAATAAGATGTAAGGTATAAAATATTGACAAAGTTTTTTTTTGGGAATTTTCTAAATATTTTCTAGCTTGTCGATTTCTTAAAAATTTTGCTAACTCTTTTGTTACAATCTTATTCGGAATTATTTCAAGTTACAACTTGATCCTATGAATTTTCTAGCAGTTATTGAGTAGTCAAATCAACATAAATTTATAATCGAAAATGGTTTTATTGCTTTTTGAAATATTCCCCATGATTATGGATAGATATGGTGGAACCGTTTTTAAAATTTTTTCAACTACGAAGCAGATATTTCTGAAATCATTAACACCAGGACCCCTGCAAGAGCTACTGGCGCCTGTGCCCAAAAATGGATTTTGTGCCCTTTGAGGCATTACAGATCATGTCTTTTTCAAGGTAGATAGGTACCTATTTAAAATTAAGCAAGAAACTAAATCTTAGGAGTCTTAGGAGTATCTTATTTATTTGTTCGATAAAATATCAAAATGAGACAAATAGAACGAAGTTATAATAAAATAAATTATAATAAATTCTTAGCCACACCCATTTTAAATCTTTTACTCAACTAATAGAGTACAATGTAATAACCTCAAAATTGAATTACATTTTTTAAGGAACAAATAAAAGAAATATTGTGAAATTTCTACATAAAATGAATGACTACTTCTATATACTAATACTTTAATATTTTTAAAAGTATGCCGATACTGATAACAAAATAACTAATAACTAGTTATTTCCTTTATGGAATTAAATATTGATGAGAGCTAGGTGCAATATAAATATTATAAGCAGCTATTCCAGTAGCGATATGTTTCGAAACTTTGCAGTAGCAAATTTATCAATTACATCACTAAAATTTATACTACAAAAATTTCTCATTTGCTAGTGTTGATAGTCCAGAGGCAATCGTTCTTGAAGCAATGTTGATCTTAATTTATTTTAAACTTGTAAAATTATCGCTCCCTAGAAGCTACAGATACAGGCAATGTCAGACGAATTCTAACTGAAATGCTCATCAGGTATACCGGTATAAAATGAGCGTTTTTTTGTGAAAACAAAAAAATAAAACACTAATTATCAACAGGAAAGTAAAAAACATTTTATTCAAAGAATATTCCATTGTTTTCCACAC
This sequence comes from Micraspis discolor, assembly GCA_030674115.1. Taxonomy (NCBI): domain Eukaryota; kingdom Metazoa; phylum Arthropoda; class Insecta; order Coleoptera; family Coccinellidae; genus Micraspis; species Micraspis discolor. Next base: position 147,213 of record JARTUT010000452.1, read on the forward strand.
ATTCTGACCACCTTTCTGGCAATTTGTGGATACGACGCCAATAAAATTGTTCGTCTTTTAATGCAAACCAACCAGAAGCCCAATTTTCGACTTCGTAGGAATCAAAGTGCATGCTCTGCCAATGATGAAAACAAATGGTCGGAAGGAGCCAAGTCTGGTGAATACAGCGGTTGAAAAGCAGCTCCCAGCTAAGTGTTTTGATTGTTTCCTGAGCCGGTTTTGCTTTGTGAGCCGGTGCATTGTCATGAAGAAAAATTATCTTGCCGGGTCTTCTGGCCCATTCTGGTCTTTTCTCGATCTATGCATGGTTCAAATTGAACATTTGTTGTCGGTAGCGATCAGTTTCAATGGTTTCACTAGGCTTTAGCTCATGGTACTTCACACCTTTCTGGTCCCACCAAATACCGCATTGTCTTCTTGCCGAATCGATCTGGTTTGGCAGTCGATATTGATGGTTGTCCCGGAATAACCCATGATTTTTTTCGTTTAGGATTTTTCATAGCCAGTAACAATCCGATGCAAAACCGATTTCCTTTTGTATTTTTGAAGCAAAATTTCACAATTGTTTTCTCGGTTTTTCATCTGTCTTTCATTCAATTCATGTGGCACTCATTTACCACACTTTTGGATCTTTCTTATAGCTTTTAAACGGTCAGAAATTGTCTGTTGTGCAACATGTAACATTTCTGCCATTTGCTTTTGATTCAAAGTGTCATTTTCATCCAATATCGTTTGCAATTCGGCGTCTCTAACTTTTTTGGTGGTCTTCCACGTTCTTCATTTCTCACATCAAAATCATTATTTCTGGACCGTTGAAACCATCTTTCGCATGTTGCATCTGATAGAGCATGATCACCATATGCCCCGACAAGCTTTCGATGCGACCCTGCGGCACTTTACTTCAAATGAAAACAAAAAATTAATGCTTTCCGCAAGTCATCACTTTCTGGTACAAAATTCGACATTTTTAACACGATGAAGAAATATGATGTTATCTGTTCAATGAATTGATTATACAAAAAAAATAAAGGCTCATTCACAACAAATGTTCACTATCGAGACATTTGTATCTTGACGCTCACTTTATAACGGTATACCTGGTACGTTTGGATGGGTGGAAGATTCAATTGTTTTCAAATATATATTGTAAAATACTTAGGGGTCAGCTGCGTCATCAGGTAATCAAAACAATTAAACAAATAAATTTATTGAACTAATTATTGGAATCTATATCCCCATTATCCTGATGTGTTTATCGTTCTTCAAGAAATGGACGACCTTTTGAAATATCGCTGTCGCTTAATCTGAAAATGTCGCTAAAAATTCCGAAATCATTATCGTACCCCTAAATATGTCAAATCGATTTTTCAGAGAATCGTTTTTGGATCTAGAGGAGTCTCATCTCGGTGTTCATAGTTGAGCATCAAGTTGCATATTTGACTATATTTGAGCATCATCAGCTTAAAACCTATCAAAAATAAAGGCAGATAAAATATTTCGAACTAATTTGATCTCGTAGCCCTTTAAAACTATTACAGAATGGTTTTGTTTTTGAAATTTCTTCGGTATAAAAACTAAGGGAGTTTTTGATACAAAAAAATTACTTTTTAAACTCGACATGGCATTTCAGTTAATAAATAGCTGCCGATAGTATAAAGTAGGGAACACTTACCAATTTTTGAAATATCGAAATTAGAATTGCAGTCAGCAAAACAAATACATTTATTTTAAAAATTATATTCAAATGTCATTAACGTAATTAAATGAAGAGGAAACTTATCAGAATTAATCGAACATTAAAGATAATTTATTTTATTAAATTTCTGTTCAAATTTTAAATCATTCATCATTTTTGGTACACCGTTATGAATTAAATAGATCATAGATACTTTGAACATGCTGTATATTCCTTCTTGCTTCCGCTATCCAGCTGATATAAAGTATTCACTTCCTGAATCTGAAAATGTTGATAATGAGACAATTTCAGACAATTAATGGGTTTTTAGAAGCCTAAAAATATTGTGTCAGCGATTCGAATGGATATTCTGCTTTTATTATTCAAGCAACATATGGGCGAGTCCTGCAAACGGATAGGCCTATCCATATTCATTAATCTTGAGTCCTTTATTCGAACTCCCCCATCATTCCGTGAAACTGAATATAGCTAACATCTGCCGTAATCGATTCAACAGTTCTACGTAGCATTTTACCATATCTCGGAAACCTCTCGATAGAACATTTTTATTTTTGGGATGAAGTTGGATGACACCATAGAGACTTCAACTATGAAAAATTTTCGACTGCCCGACGGTCCATCATGTGGTTTTTCCGATATATATATAGCATTTTCCAATATCTCGGAAACCTCTCGATAGAACATTTTATTTTTGGGATGAAGTTAGATGACAACAAAGGAAACTCGATAGTGAAAAAATTTTCGACTGCCCGACGGTCCATCATGTGGTTTTTCCGATATATATATAGCATTTTCCCATATCTCGGAAACCTCTCGATAGAACATTTTTATTTTTGGGATGAAGTTAGATGACAACAAAGGAAACTCGATAGTGAAAAAATTTTCGACTGCCCGACGGTCCATCATGTGGTTTTTCCGATATATATAGCATTTTACCATATCTCGGAAACCTCTCGATAGAACATTTTTATTTTTGGGATGAAGTTGGATGACACCATAGAGACTTCAACTATGAAAAATTTTCGACTGCCCGACGGTCCATCATGTGGTTTTTCCGATATATATATAGCATTTTCAATATCTCGGAAACCTCTCGATAGAACATTTTTATTTTTGGGATGAAGTTAGATGACAACAAAGGAAACACGATAGTGAAAAAATTTTCGACTGCCCGACGGTCCATCATGTGGTTTTTCCGATATATATATATAGCATTTTCCCATATCTCGGAAACCTCTCGATAGAACATTTTTATTTTTGGGATGAAGTTGGATGACACCATAGAGACTTCAACTATGAAAAATTTTCGACTGCCCGACGGTCCATCATGTGGTTTTTCCGATATATATATAGCATTTTCCCATATCTCGGAAACCTCTCGGTAGAACATTTTTATTTTTGGGATGAAGTTGGATGACAGCATAGAGACTTCAACTATGAAAAAATTTTTGACTGCCCGACGGTCCATCATGTGGTTTTTCCGATATATATATAGCATTTTCCAATATCTCGGAAACCTCTCGATAGAACATTTTTATTTTTGGGATGAAGTTAGATGACAACAAAGGAAACTCGATAGTGAAAAAATTTTCGACTGCCCGACGGTCCATCATGTGGTTTTTCCGATATATATAGCATTTTACCATATCTCGGAAACCTCTCGATAGAACATTTTTATTTTTGGGATGAAGTTGGATGACACCATAGAGACTTCAACTATGAAAAAATTTTCGACTGCCCGACGGTCCATCATGTGGTTTTTCCGATATATATATAGCATTTTCCAATATCTCGGAAACCTCTCGATAGAACATTTTTATTTTTGGGATGAAGTTAGATGACAACAAAGGAAACTCGATAGTGAAAAATTTTCGACTGCCCGACGGTCCATCATGTGGTTTTTCCGATATATATATAGCATTTTCCCATATCTCGGAAACCTCTCGATAGAACATTTTTATTTTTGGGATGAAGTTAGATGACAACAAAGGAAACTCGATAGTGAAAAAATTTTCGACTGCCCGACGGTCCATCATGTGGTTTTTCCGATATATATAGCATTTTACCATATCTCGGAAACCTCTCGATAGAACATTTTTATTTTTGGGATGAAGTTGGATGACACCATAGAGACTTCAACTATGAAAAAATTTTCGACTGCCCGACGGTCCATCATGTGGTTTTTCCGATATATATATAGCATTTTCCAATATCTCGGAAACCTCTCGATAGAACATTTTTATTTTTGGGATGAAGTTAGATGACAACAAAGGAAACTCGATAGTGAAAAAATTTTCGACTGCCCGACGGTCCATCATGTGGTTTTTCCGATATATATATATAGCATTTTCCCATATCTCGGAAACCTCTCGATAGAACATTTTTATTTTTGGGATGAAGTTGGATGACACCATAGAGACTTCAACTATGAAAAAATTTTCGACTGCCCGACGGTCCATCATGTGGTTTTTCCGATATATATATAGCATTTTCCCATATCTCGGAAACCTCTCGGTAGAACATTTTTATTTTTGGGATGAAGTTGGATGACAGCATAGAGACTTCAACTATGAAAAAATTTTTGACTGCCCGACGGTCCATCATGTGGTTTTTCCGATATATATATAGCATTTTCCAATATCTCGGAAACCTCTCGATAGAACATTTTTATTTTTGGGATGAAGTTAGATGACAACAAAGGAAACTCGATAGTGAAAAAATTTTCGACTGCCCGACGGTCCATCATGTGGTTTTTCCGATATATATATAGCATTTTCCCATATCTCGGAAACCTCTCGATAGAACATTTTTATTTTTGGGATGAAGTTAGATGACAACAAAGGAAACTCGATAGTGAAAAAATTTTCGACTGCCCGACGGTCCATCATGTGGTTTTTCCGATATATATAGCATTTTACCATATCTCGGAAACCTCTCGATAGAACATTTTTATTTTTGGGATGAAGTTGGATGACACCATAGAGACTTCAACTATGAAAAAATTTTCGACTGCCCGACGGTCCATCATGTGGTTTTTCCGATATATATATAGCATTTTCCAATATCTCGGAAACCTCTCGATAGAACATTTTTATTTTTGGGATGAAGTTAGATGACAACAAAGGAAACTCGATAGTGAAAAAATTTTCGACTGCCCGACGGTCCATCATGTGGTTTTTCCGATATATATATATAGCATTTTCCCATATCTCAGAAACCTCTCGATAGAACATTTTTATTTTTGGGATGAAGTTGGATGACACCATAGAGACTTCAACTATGAAAAAATTTTCGACTGCCCGACGGTCCATCATGTGGTTTTTCCGATATATATATAGCATTTTCCCATATCTCGGAAACCTCTCGGTAGAACATTTTTATTTTTGGGATGAAGTTGGATGACAGCATAGAGACTTCAACTATGAAAAAATTTTGACTGCCCGACGGTCCATCATGTGGTTTTTCCGATATATATATAGCATTTTCCAATATCTCGGAAACTCTCGATAGAACATTTTTATTTTTGGGATGAAGTTAGATGACAACAAAGGAAACTCGATAGTGAAAAAATTTTCGACTGCCCGACGGTCCATCATGTGGTTTTTCCGATATATATATAGCATTTTCCCATATCTCGGAAACCTCTCGATAGAACATTTTTATTTTTGGGATGAAGTTAGATGACAACAAAGGAAACTCGATAGTGAAAAAATTTTCGACTGCCCGACGGTCCATCATGTGGTTTTTCCGATATATATATAGCATTTTCCCATATCTCGGAAACCTCTCGATAGAACATTTTTATTTTTGGGATGAAGTTGGATGACACCATAGAGACTTCAACTATGAAAAAATTTTCGACTGCCCGACGGTCCATCATGTGGTTTTTCCGATATATATATATAGCATTTTCCCATATCTCGGAAACCTCTCGGTAGAACATTTTTATTTTTGGGATGAAGTTGGATGACAGCATAGAGACTTCAACTATGAAAAAATTTTCGACTGCCCGACGGTCCATAATGTGGTTTTTCCGATATATATATAGCATTTTACCATATCTCGGAAACCTCTCGATAGAACATTTTTATTTTTGGGATGAAGTTGGATGACATCATAGAGACTTCAACTATGAAAAAATTTTTGACTGCCCGACGGTCCATCATGTGGTTTTTCCGATATATATATAGCATTTTACCATATCTCGGAAACCTCTCGGTAGAACATTTTTATTTTTGGGATGAAGTTGGATGACACCATAGAGACTTCAACTATGAAAAAATTTTCGACTGCCCGACGGTCCATCATGTGGTTTTTCCGATATATATATAGCATTTTCCAATATCTCGGAAACCTCTCGATAGAACATTTTTATTTTTGGGATGAAGTTAGATGACAACAAAGGAAACTCGATAGTGAAAAAATTTTCGACTGCCCGACGGTCCATCATGTGGTTTTTCCGATATATATATAGCATTTTCCCATATCTCGAAACCTCTCGGTAGAACATTTTTATTTTTGGGATGAAGTTGGATGACAGCATAGAGACTTCAACTATGAAAAAATTTTTGACTGCCCGACGGTCCATCATGTGGTTTTTCCGATATATATATAGCATTTTCCAATATCTCGGAAACCTCTCGATAGAACATTTTTATTTTTTGGGATGAAGTTAGATGACAACAAAGGAAACTCGATAGTGAAAAAATTTTCGACTGCCCGACGGTCCATCATGTGGTTTTTCCGATATATATATAGCATTTTCCCATATCTCGGAAACCTCTCGATAGAACATTTTTATTTTGGGATGAAGTTAGATGACAACAAAGGAAACTCGATAGTGAAAAATTTTCGACTGCCCGACGGTCCATCATGTGGTTTTTCCGATATATATATAGCATTTTCCCATATCTCGGAAACCTCTCGATAGAACATTTTTATTTTTGGGATGAAGTTGGATGACACCATAGAGACTTCAACTATGAAAAATTTTCGACTGCCCGACGGTCCATCATGTGGTTTTCCGATATATATATATAGCATTTTCCCATATCTCGGAAACCTCTCGGTAGAACATTTTATTTTTGGGATGAAGTTGGATGACAGCATAGAGACTTCAACTATGAAAAAATTTTCGACTGCCCGACGGTCCATAATGTGTTTTTCCGATATATATATAGCATTTTACCATATCTCGGAAACCTCTCGATAGAACATTTTTATTTTTGGGATGAAGTTGGATGACATCATAGAGACTTCAACTATGAAAAATTTTTGACTGCCCGACGGTCCATCATGTGGTTTTTCCGATATATATAGCATTTTACCATATCTCGGAAACCTCTCGGTAGAACATTTTTATTTTTGGGATGAAGTTGGATGACACCATAGAGACTTCACTATGAAAAAATTTTCGACTGCCCGACGGTCCATCATGTGGTTTTTCCGATATATATATAGCATTTTCAATATCTCGGAAACCTCTCGATAGAACATTTTTATTTTTGGGATGAAGTTAGATGACAACAAAGGAAACTCGATAGTGAAAAAATTTTCGACTGCCCGACGGTCCATCATGTGGTTTTTCCGATATATATATAGCATTTTCCCATATCTGAAACCTCTCGATAGAACATTTTTATTTTTTGGGATGAAGTTGGATGACACCATAGAGACTTCAACTATGAAAAAATTTTCGACTGCCCGACGGTCCATCATGTGGTTTTTCCGATATATATAGCATTTTACCATATCTGAAACCTCTCGATAGAACATTTTTATTTTTGGGATGAAGTTGGATGACACCATAGAGACTTTCAACTATAAAAAATTCTCGACTGCCCGACGGTCCATCATGTGGTTTTTCCGATATATATATATAGTTTCCTTTGTTGTCATCTAACTTCATCCCAAAAATAAAAATGTTCTATCGAGAGGTTTCGAGATATGGGAAAATGCTATATATATATTGGAAAAACCATATGATGGACCGTCGGGCAGTCGAAAATTTTTTCACTATCGAGTTTCCTTTGTTGTCATCTAACTTCATCCCAAAAATAAAAATGTTCTATCGAGAGGTTTCCGAGATATGGGAAAATGCTATATATATATTGGAAAAACCATATGATGGACCGTCGGGCAGTCGAAAATTTTTTCACTATCGAGTTTCCTTTGTTGTCATCTAACTTCATCCCAAAAATAAAAATGTTCTATCGAGAGGTTCCGAGATATGGTAAAATGCTATATATATATCAGAAAAACATCATGATGGACCGTCGGGCAGTCGAAAATGTTTTCACTATCGAGTTTCCTTTGTTGTCATCTAACTTCATCCCAAAAATAAGAATGTTCTACCGAGAGGTTTCCGAGATATGGTAAAATGCTATATATATATCGGAAAAACATCATGATGGACCGTCGGGCAGTCGAAAATTTTTTCACTATCGAGTTTCCTTTGTTGTCATCTAACTTCATCCCAAAAATAAAAATGTTCTACCGAGAGGTCATCTAACTTAAGCCCAAAATAAAAAAATGTTCTATCAGAGGCTTCGAGATATGGTAAAATGCTATATATATATCGGAAAAACATCATGATGGACCGTCGGGCAGTCGAAAATTTTTTCACTATCGAGTTTCCTTTGTTGTCATCTAACTTCATCCCAAAATAAAAATGTTCTATCGAGAGGCTTCCGAGATATGGGAAAATGCTATATATATATCGGAAAAACCACATGATGGACCGTCGGGCAGTCAAAAATTTTTTCATAGTTAAAGTCTCTATGGTGTCATCCAACTTCATCCCAAAAATAAAAATGTTCTATCGAGAGGTTTCCGAGATATGGGAAAATGCTATATATATATCGGAAAACCACATGATGGACCGTCGGGCAGTCGAAAATTTTTTCATAGTTAAAGTCTCTATGGTGTCATCCAACTTCATCCCAAAAATAAAAATGTTCTATCGAGAGGTTTCGAGATATGGGAAAATGCTATATATATATTGGAAAAACCATATGATGGACCGTCGGGCAGTCGAAAATTTTTTCACTATCGAGTTTCCTTTGTTGTCATCTAACTTCATCCCAAAAATAAAAATGTTCTATCGAGAGGTTTCGAGATATGGGAAAATGCTATATATATATCGGAAAAACCACATGATGGACCGTCGGGCAGTCGAAAATTTTTTCATAGTTAAAGTCTCTATGGTGTCATCCAACTTCATCCCAAAATAAAAATGTTCTACCGAGAGGGTTTCGAGATATGGGAAAATGCTATATATATATTGAAAAACCATATGATGGACCGTCGGGCAGTCGAAAATTTTTTCACTATCGAGTTTCCTTTGTTGTCATCTAACTTCATCCCAAAAATAAAATGTTCTATCGAGAGGTTTCCGAGATATGGGAAAATGCTATATATATATCGGAAAAACCACATGATGGACCGTCGGGCAGTCAAAAATTTTTTCATAGTTGAAGTCTCTATGGTGTCATCCAACTTCATCCCAAAAATAAAAATGTTCTATCGAGAGGTTTCGAGATATGGAAATATGCTATATATATATATCGGAAAAACCACATGATGGACCGTCGGGCAGTCAAAATTTTTTTCACTATTGAGTTTCCTTATGGTGTCATCCAACTTCATCCCAAAAATAAAAATGTTCTATCGAGAGGTTTCCGAGATATGGTAAACTCGTGGAGTTGTATTGAGAACGGTACATATATTTCACAAATGTGATATGAACACTATTTGAATATTGATTGGATATTATGGCATATTTGTTGGCCCTTACTTGATATCCATTTGATAATACTCGTATTACTTTATAACATCTGATATTGCGTTTTACTTATTCGTAATACGATATTCGTTGAGTTGCTGTGTTTTTGAGAAAATGCCAACATATTTCGGCAAAAGGAATTATAGAGTCCATGCTATCTACCAGGTGTACCGGTATGAAGTCAGCGTCAAGATACAAATGTCTCGATAGAAAACATTTGTCGTTAACAGACAACATCATATTTCTTCATCATGTTAAAAATGTCGAATTTCAACCAGAAAGTGATGATTTGCGGAAAGCATTAATTTTTTTTTTCATTTGAGGAAGAGTGCTGCAGAGTCGCATCGAATGCTTGTCGAGGCATATGGTGATCATGCTCTATCAGAAGCAACATGCAAAAAATGGTTTCAACGTTTCAGAAATAATGATTTTGATGTGAGAAATGAAGAACGTGAAAAACCACCAAAAAAGTTTGAAGACGCCGAATTGTATACGATATTGGATGGAGATGACACTTTGAATCAAAAGTAAGAGGCAGAAATGTTAAATGTCACACAACAAACAAATCCTGACCCTTTAAAAGCTATGGGAAACATCCAAAAGTGTAGAAAATGGGTGCAACATGAATTAAATGAAAGACAGACGGAAAACAGAAAAAACACTTGTGAAATTTTGCTTCAAAGACATGACAGAAAATCGGTTTTGCATCGGATTGTTACTGGCGATGAAAAATGGATCTATTTTAAGAATCCTAAACATAAAAAAAACATGGGTTAATCCAGGACAACCATCAACATCGACTGCAAAACCAGATCGATACGGCAAGAAGATAATGCTGTGTGTTTGGTGGGACCAGGTGTGGTGTACCATGAGCTCCTAAAACCTGGTGAAACCGTTAATACCGATAGCTACAGACAACAATTTCAATTTCAATTCGAACCATGCATTGATCGAGAAACGACCAGAATGAGCCAGAAGACACGGCAACGTAATTTTGCTCCATGACAATGCACCTACACACAAAGCTAAACCGGTTCAGTATACCATCAAAACACTTGGCTGGGAGCTGCTACCCCACACGCTGTATTCACCAGACTGGGCTCCTTAAGGCCAGTACCCTACATTGGAAGCGGATTTGGTCTGGCCAGCCAACCCGACCCGATTTGATTCTCTTCAGAGCAATCCAGACCAGATCGAACACTGCCTCCAATGTAGGAGGAAAGTACGTTTTCTTTGTTTTTGTTTCCTCCAGACCCAGCCAGACCCGTCCAGACCCTCCAGACTGTCTCGTCTGGAGAAATTCCGCTTCCAATGTAGGACCGGCCTAAGACTACAATTTGTTATTATCGATGGGACATGCATTGGCAGTTTGATACCTACGAGGAGGTTTTCTCTAAAAGACGAACAATTTTATTGACGTCGTATCCACAAATTGCCAGAAGGGTGGTCAAACTGTGTAGAAAGCAATGGCCAATACTGTGAGTGAAATGTTTTTTACTTTCCCATTTATAATTTGTGTTTTATTTTCACAAAAAAACGCTCATTTCATACCGGTGTACCTGATATAGTAATAGAACAAATAAGGTTTTACAAAAAAAAATAATTCATGACAATTGAATGATTTTGTTGATTGGAACTGTCGCCATAATCACATATTCCTTGTACAGAAATCGAGAGAATAGTCAATTCAAAACGTTTTCCTCGAACGTTCTATACGTCGATCTATGTTTTATATGAAATTGTATCATTCATTCTCTGAATTGATATTCTTGCTTGGCTGTGTGTCTCCGTTGTTATGGACACGCGTATTCTCCTTTTATGCGAATACTGTGAAATTTTTGATCCCATTCTCAAACATGGAATTTCCTCGTTTTGTTTATTCAAACGAGATGGTGATTTTGTTACATGGAATGTCGTAGAATAAATTCGAGAACTTGCGAGGTGTTTCATGGTAAATATCTTTATGAACAACCTATGTCACTAAACATTTTTAGAAGATTGTAGTATTTCATCTTGTTCGGAAAAGCAGAAAGAAAAATCATTATTAGATACTCAAGGAGGCAGTGATTCACCCAGCATCTATTCTACAGTTGCGTCGAAATACGACTGAAGGAGTGGGGGTAAGACTGGTATTGTGTAGAGCAGCGAAAAGGCATAACAAAGAAAACACTTCAATCCTCCTTGAACTGATCTTTTTTAATTGATTTTGGTTTTCATTATAACAAATAGACAAGGGAAGTTAGTGTTATATATTGTCTCATTTAAATTAACTTATTTAGGATCAATGAAACACTTATCTCGAGAGGTGGTAGAAGACTGATTTTTATTATCACTTCTTAATTTACATGCGTAGTACAGATATCACACTTGCGTACATCTACTATACAAAAGATTGTATATATTTTAAATATTCAAGATTATTTAACATAATATGACATCTTTCTTTTTTCTCTTTTTTTATCCCTTATTGCCTTATACAAACTATACTACAAAAGTAACTCTAATTCAAATAATTATTACATAAATAAAAATAAAATTCAATACCTTAATCTATTAGGAGGATTAATAATACGACCTGTTCTAGTCCTTTGTGGGACAAATATGACATCGTCGTCAATGTTCACTATTATTAGCATTGCTAGTTGTGCCATTATTAGATTTATTAAATGAATAATTATTTTTCACTTCACTGGGTAAATCATCATACTTAAATCTATCATTTTCAAAACTTATTTTATTATTACTGCGAACTTTGATTAAAAATTTTCTGTTCCTTATCACTATTTTGCCCTGTAACAATTTGACTTTGAATGTTCTTAAATCAATTTTATCAATTATTTTTCCATTCAACCATTTATTTCCCTTACCAAAATTCTTTACCTTAACTATGTCCCCTCGAGTGAATTCACAGCCTTTTCTTGTTGTTCTATCATAATACCTTTTCTGTTCATGTTGCCTTTCAATTAATTCCTTTTTTATTTTATTTTGATTTTGTAATCTAGGCTTCAAAAGAACTTGAGAAATAGGTATATTTGCCCTTAATCTCCTACTAAACATTAATTGTGCTGGACTTGGTAGATTAGATGATATAGGTGTGTTTCTAAAATCTAATAGACACAAATTTATATCACTTTTCGAAGATTCTGACTTTATAATGGTGTTTTTTAGGGTTTGAACAAATCTTTCGACTTGCCCATTAGATTGAGGATAATGAGGACTACTCGTTATATGTTGAAATTTCCAATTTCTACTAAAATTATGAAATTCTGAACTTGAAAAACAGGGTCCATTATCACGGACAACAATTTCGGGAATTCCATGAACTGAAAATATTTTTTTCATACTTTCAATAACTTTTGTACTAGTTTGATTTGAAATTTCAGCCGTCTCTATGAACTTAGAATAGTAGTCCACTACTATAATATTATGTTTGTTATTAATTTCAAATAAATCAACTCCAACTTTTCTCCAAGGTCCAATTGGAATCTCATGTGATTTCATTGATTCTCTTACATTATCTCTACTATTTGGTAGACAAATTTCACAACATTCAATAAATTGATCAATATCTGAGTTCATTGTGGGCCAAAATAGAAACTGCCTTGCATTTAATTTAGTTTTTTCTCTTCCTAAGTGAGCATAATGTAACCTCTGTAACATTTCATTCCTCATAGATTGAGGAACAAAAATTCTATTTCCTTTTAAAATTAAACCTTGCCCAATGCTCAATTCCTCTTTATATACCCAATATTTTTTGAACTCATCTGGTAATTTATGTTTTGTCTCACGAAATCCTCTAATAATTAGTTCTCTTAATTCCACTAGATGCTTATCTTTCAATAATTCAGATTTAAAGAATTCGTGTTTATTTTTTGTCATAGGTATGTTTTCAATAATACTACAAATTTCTTCATCTTTTTTCTCGAATCTAACATCAAAATCTTCATTATATGCCCGGCTTAATGCATCTGCAAAATAAATCTCTTTATCTTTTTTGTACACAATGTTGAATGCATATGATTGTAGCATTATACGCATTCTTTGTAATCTAGGTGGTGTATCAATCAATGGTTTCTTGAAAATGCTTATCAATGGTTTGTGATCAGTTTCTATTAAAATATCTTTTTTAGATCTACCAAATATAAAATAGTTGAATTTGACACAAACATATAAAATAACTAGTAATTCTTTTTCTATTTGAGCGTAATTTTGTTTCACTTTTGTGAAAGCTTTAGAAGCATAAGCAATAGGTTTGTTATCCTGCAAAAGAACAGCACCACAACCATTCTGACTAGCATCACATGAAATTACAACTGGTTTATTATTTGAGTAAAAATTCAATACTGGAGCGGTAGTCAATTTATCTTTTAAATTTTGAAAAGCGTACTCCTATTCTTTTTCCCAGTGGAAACAGTGGAAATGAACATCCTTTTTAATTAAATTTCTCAATGGTTCTGTTAATTTAGAATAATTTGGAATAAATCTATTTACATAATTTACAACACCCAAAAATCTCTCAACATCCTTTACATTTGTTGGTCTCTGAAATTCTTTTATTGCTTTAAGTTTTGAGTCATCTATTTCTAATCCTCTCTCAGATATTTCATAACCCATAAATTTAACAGAATTCTTACAAAATTTGCACTTATCTAAGTTTAATTTCAAATTTTCTTCTCTAGCTAAGCCTAATACAGTTTCAAGAATCTTATTATGCTCTTCCAGAGTTCTGCCGTATATAATAATATCATCAATGTATATTTCTACATTTTCCACATTCTCAAAAATTTCCCTAATTCTTTTCATGAAAACCCTTCAGCTGAAAAGCTGAAGAAATCCCGTATCTTAAAAATTTATATCTACCAAATGGTGTATTGAAGGTACATAATTTAGTTGATTTTTCATCTAAGACTACTTGCCAGAATCCATTACTACAATCTAATATTGAAAAGTACCTTGCAACATGCATTTTACTTACAATCTCATCTAGACAAGGTATATAAAAATGTTCCCTTCTTATAGCTTGATTAAGATGAAATGGATCCAGACAGAGTCTCAGATCACCATTTGGTTTTGTTGCTAAAACTAAACTACTAACCCAGTCAGTAGGTTCATTTACTTTTTCTATAACAGATATTTGCTCTAGCTGTTGTAGTTTTAATTTCAGCTTCTGGTGTAAAGCTAAAGGAACTTTCCTTGGAGGCTGAACTCTGGGAGGCACCCTTTCATCTAATTCAATATGGTGTTTACCTGATAAACACCCTAAACCCTGAAACACATCAAAATATTTATTGACTATTTTCGTGAATATTTTATCATTTAAGGATATTTCTTATATTTCATTCATGAAAGATCTCTTTATTAAATTTAGTTTGATACATGCATGAGCACCTAATATTGGAATTTTATCAGTATCAACTATGTGAAATTCAATTTGTCTTGCTTCTGTATTTTCTTTATGAATATTAAGGGTTAATTTACCTAAGCTTTCGATTTGAGTACCTGAGTATCCAGAAAGTTTAACATTTGTATTTTTTAGATCATTTCTCGATATTCCTAATTTCAAAAAATAAACCCATGGTAGAATTGAGCCGTCCGCCCCTGTATCTAGCCTAAATAGTACTTTAATTGTGTTATTTACATAAAATTCATCAATCCATAATTCCGAATTATAATTCATATCTTCATCGGAGTTTGTACTTTTTTCAATAGGAATGTTCCCAATAAAAAAATTAGCCTTAAAATCTTCATTTTCATTATCTGTAATTACTTCTAATTTTTGAATTTGTTTTTTAAAATTTTTACATTTCTTTGCAAAGTGATTTTTACAATTACATTTTGAGCAAAATTTTCCATAAGCAGGGCATATAATTTCTTATTGTACTCACTACACATATATTTTATTAGGTTACGACTGCGCCATGTTATATTGTCTCATTTAAATTAACTTATTTAGGATCAATGAAATACTTATCCCGAGAGGTGGTAGAAGACTGATTTTTATTATCACTTCTTAATTTACATGCGTAGTACAGATATCACACTACTATACAAAAGATTGTATATATTTTAAATATTCAAGATTATTTAACATAATATGACAGTTAGTTGCACTCGTTTGATTGTTTTTGAAGACATTTTCTTGGAAAACAAAATATATCGAACATGATATATTTTTTTCTCTTGAGCATAACGTCGATTTCTTATGTTTGAAAGCAAAACGAGCAACTTGAATGAAGTTCTTCAGTGGCCTTCTGAACTAACTCAGAATCATGGGTCGTACATCAGGTTATGTATCATGAAACAAATTACAGTTCTCAAAATGATATGATTATTTCCCCGTAACAGTAAACAAATGTAAATACCATCTCGTTTGAATGAACAAAGAGACGATTTTTCATAATTGCAAGCAAAATAAGAGTAAGCAAAGATTGTTTCATATAGAAAAGTGCACCCACTTCCGTATTCTCAACAGCGAAGTTGAAGCCGACCTAGAACATGAATTCATAAAATAAAATGCACAATTTCATATGGAACATCATATTTCTAGAGAACGATTGAAAAAACAACATTCTTGAATTATTAAATTCGATATTCTGTCGATCGTATGCGGGAAAATTTGAGTGGCACCTGGAAAAATTCAGTTATTGAAGTTTGGCATCTCTCCGAAATATGAAATTCTATTCCATTCATTCTATAAATTGTAGTACGAGGCATGACCATTAATTTTTTTTGGAGTACCTGAATTGTTCTTTATTGTGGCTAGTATGGAAGCTACGGCATCTATTGCGTACTTCTAGATCTTTGGATAAACAAAAATTTCCAAAATGAAAGTCAGTCTATTTAAGGCTTACAGTAAATTTGTGGTAATTGTAAAATTATAGTGAATTACTTTAACGTTTATTTAGTCATGAAAGAAAAGAGGATGGCCCATTCGCTTTGTTCAAGTTTCGAGTCATAAATATTTAACAATGTGACGCATAATAATGAAGTATGCATGGCTTTTGTAACTTTTTTATGCTTCCATCAGGAACAAAAAGGTAATTTCGAAATGAAACAAAACTTTCTCTTTTCCGACTTCATTTTCAGCAGCAGCACTGTCAAATTTCCCAAAATTCACTTAAAGTTGCGGCATTCGTTAGACACTGTAAAGAATCGCCTATTTTGTTCGAAACTCCACGAAATCTTGAAATTTATCTTAGATTGGTATTCTTTGCCAAATTGCAACCAATTGTTGAAGTTGCTGCAGCAGGAATTTTTATTCGGTAGTGTCTTTTATAGGCTGCATGATGCGACGTAATATATACAGGGTGATTCATGTCAGTCGAGAACAATCGGGTTGATCGATTTTATTGAGGAGACATATTCTGACGGATATTTGAGACTTGAACGTGCAAACTACGAAGAGAGGGCGCTTCAATACATCCTAACTGAATAGAGGAGATGGATTGAGTAATAATCCATTTAAAATGTTTTAGTGTCATTTTTACAATGAAAATCGTAATATTGATGAACCATTTTCGCCGAAAGTAATTTTTTTCAGCTCACACGACCTTTAATATTTATCATCAATTCTATAAGAATGGAAAGATCAGTTGATACTCGTACATACCGGGTCTCCGCCGTGATAATACAGGGTGGCCATTCGAAAACGAAACAGACGAGATTACAGACGAAATAAGGAATGCTCGGACAGGTCGATTTCTGTTTCGAGGGGGATAACTTAAGATGTAGGTTACGAACGCATAGCGCTTCAACCCTTTCTACTACAACCCTCACCCCCAAATTTTGAATGGGGAAGAAGTTATTTCAAGAAATAAAATGGTGATGTTGATTAGCGTCCGCGGTCACACAATTCTACTATGCAAAATGACTCGCATTCGAGAGTATAATCGTCATTTATCTGATATTGTATTCCGTACATAATTCCAATGGGGAATAAAACATTCATCAAGATGAGACCCATTTTCTGTTGATTGTTCAATCAACAATTTTAAACCAAGTAGTTAACCTTTCCGGCAGACTCCCTATATAACCTTTCGGAATTATTCATGGACAAGTATTTTCCTCTTTTGCCATAAATGTATTGGATCCGTCAGAGAATCTTCAATATTAAAGACACAAAGACTGTATTTTTCACCTTATTTAATTACATTTTTCACTGAGAAAAGTTTATTTTCGGCCGCTTCGTATCTCTTTGAATAAGAACAACTCGTAGAAATTTTCAGGAAACTACGCGATGGAATTTTCAAAACATGACATTAATGTTTTCGCGGACTTGTTCTAGTTTCCAGTATTCGTAGAACAGCGAGCTATCGTTCTGCCCAAATGTCAGTAGTTCTCGAATACCGAGACGAAATTCGTAAATTTTCCAAATATCTGAGTCAAGTTCGTTGTTGGGCCCATTCCATGAAATAGTTCCGTAGTTATGGGCATTTGAAATTTGGTTTCCTCAATAAATCGTTCGAATGAAGTTCAAAAACCTGCCTGATTTCGTGAAAATCCTCATATTGGAGAATTTTTAAAAAACTACGGAAATGTTTTTTGAAATATTGGATTACTCATAAGATATTCGTTAGACCGCAATAAACAATTGTGCATATATAGAGGTTATTGATATGTTTTTTGTTCTGAATTTTCATGTTCGTAGGTAAAACCCATGAGGAGATATAGAAGTTCCTTTTTACGTGCCGATTATACATAATCAAACTGGAAGAAGAGGACAGCTATCGTTATGCCGAAATGTCTATAGTTTTCGAAAGTCGAGCGGAAAATGGTCTCATTCTGGTTCGACTGTTCGACTACCTGATGAAGAATCTGTGGCCAAACTTGATTATAAGTCTGATCGTGTACATCTCTATCTATCCGAAGGAAATGTGCTAGAGATAATTAATTTCAGAAAAGATTAATTGTCCATATATCTTGGTCAAGTTCGCATTGGGCCAAATTCAGTAGTTATGAGCATCTAAAATTTTCAGAACAAGCACGTAAACGCTCATGACGTCTTATCAGTGCTTTTCCACATTTTTCATTATTGGCTGTGGTTTCTGGGCTTGAAATGAACCGTAAATGTCACCCTAGTTTTCGCATATTCGTTGGCGGAAGTAGTTTGAAGTTTCGTTGCTTCTGACCCCAGCGTAGGCATAATTTTGTCCTCAATGTTCATTAAGTGGTCCTTTGAACCCTTTGGCCATTTCGCGGAGATGACTATTTTAGAGGTTTTCAGATGGGAAATTGGAATATTTACCCTATATTGACAAATATATGAGGAAACCTCCTTGTTCAAGGAATTATTTGAAAAGCAGAAAATTTCTATAATTTGAATGATTTCCGGACCGAGGTTCACTGGATTCAGTTCGTTGCAAATGACTTCTAGTATTGTTGAATGATTGTTTGGGTTATTACCATCATCTATTGTGGATGTAATGATTTCCGACGTTTCGATAGACATCTTCTATCTTTATCAAGGAGAAAAGTAAGAAACCTTTTGAGAATTATCAATTTTCAAAAAGTCAATATGACAGAAGTCATGAAAGAAAAATGAACGATGTTATATACTCATCTGTGATATGATGATCTTTTTAAGTTGGATCGAACTATCGGCGTCCAAACTTCTGGCAGATCTATAGATGGAGCACTTATGGAATCTGGTGTTATTTTCATAAATGCTGCTTCTTTGATTTTTCTTCCTGCAAGTTTTCTTCTTTGGATATTATTGGTGCTTCATCCCATTTTATACGATGATTCTCATCTACAGCATGTTGGACCAACCTGGATTTGTCGCTGTCTAGTACTCGTAGAAGCTTCTCATGTTCTTTTATTCGTACATTCAGAGGGCGTTTAGTTTCTCCGATGTAAGATCTTCCGCACTCGCAAGGTAATTCATATATGCAGTTCTTTGTCCTTTGTGTCTCATTATTAGGCTTAACTTTTGTAAGTTTAGCTCTGATAGTGTCTTGAGTTTTGAATGCAGTCGTTATGTTGTATCTATTTCCAATTCTTCTCATTTTCTCCGACAAACCTTTTACATAAGGAATTACGGTTTTAATGGTCTGATTTATATCTGTTGGTTCTGGTTGACTTTCTCTTGTTCGTCTAGCTTTTTCTAATATCTTTTTGGGGTAGCCATTGCTTCTAAGAGTTTTAGAGATGTTATTTATTTCTTCATTTTGGTCTTCTTCAGTGCAACAAATATTTATTGCTCTATCAAATAAACATTTTGCTACTCCCAATTTAGTGTTTAGTTGGTGGTTCGAATCAAAATGTAGATATTGTCCTGTGTTCGTTGGCTTTTTATACACATTGGTTCTTGGGATTCCATTTTGCTTAATGTACGAGTACATCTAAGAATGGAAGTTGTCTGTCCTTCTCGATTTCAATTGTGAATTTAATTGATTCCTCTTGATTGTTTAGATATTGAAGGAATCCATCTAAAGTGTCTCTTCCATGTTGCCAAATAATGAAAGTATCATCTACATATCTTTTCCACAGTTTGGGTTTAAGTACATTTTTTTAATGCCTTCTGTTCGAAAATTTCCATATATAAATCAGCTAAAATTGGTGTCCAAAAAAAGGAAAATGGAGAAACTTATGAAGGAGTCAAGAAAATATGAACCCTTAGATCATTCAAAAACCGTGATCAATTTATCTAATAAGAACTTAAGTGAAGATCAGATATCTCTCCTCAACAAGGGTCTCAAGTTCTCTATAGCCCCTAAGACGATACCAAAAATTGAAATCATGTTGGCGGCAGAAGAAACTGCACAAAAATTCGAGAACCTGAAAAAGCCGAAGAGTACAGATGGAAAATCAGAACCTTGTTGGACAGAAATAACAAAACACCTCTACCCAATATAAATAAAGTTGAACAGAGGGCCTTAAAAGATCTTAACTCGGATAGTTCAATAAAGATACTTCCAGCAGACAAAGGAAACGCCTCTGTAATTCTAGATGTTGGCTCTTATAATAAAAAATCAATGAATTATTAGAAGCAGGAAAATACAAAAAACTAAAAAGGACCCTACCACCACAGTTGAAAACAAGATTTACAAAATCCTTTATAAATATCGAAATGAATTTCCAGATCAATTCATTAGATCAAGACTTACACCTCACTTCAGTAAACCACCACATTTATATGGTCTACCAAAAATACACAAAGCAAATATTCCTCTAAGACCAATTGTGAGTTCAAGAAATTCAGCATGCCACCAATTGGCTAAATTTCTGCTGAAAATTATATCACCATTAAAAAGTAATTCAACATCGATGATAAGAAACACGAAACACTTCATAGAAATAATGAAACATCAAAATATCATGGAAGAAGACGTTATGGTCAGCTTCGACATTACCAGTTTGTTCACTAATATTCCAACAGATAAAATACTTATCATAGTTAGGAAAAAGCTTGAAGAAGATCAAACCCTTAGTGAAAGAACTACACTAAGCGTGAATGCAATTATGGAAATGCTTTCTATTTGTATTGAAACAACATATTTCCAATTTGAAGACATCTTTTAAGCTGATTTATATATGGAAATTTTCGAATAGAAGGCATTATAAAAATATGCACTTAAACCCAAACTGTGGAAAAGATATGTAGATGATACTTTCATTATTTGGCAACATGGAAGAGACACTATAGATGAATTCCTTCAATATCTAAACAATCAAGAGGAATCAATTAAATTCACAATTGAAATCGAGAAAGACAGACAACTTCCATTCTTAGATGTACTCGTACATAAACAAAATGGAATCCCAAGAACCACTGTGTATAAAAAGCCAACGAACACAGGACAATATCTACATTTTGATTCAAACCACCAACTAAACACTAAATTGGGATTAGCAAAATGTTTATTTGATAGAGCAATAAATATTTGTTGCACTGAAGAAGACCAAAATGAAGAAATAAATAACATCTCGAAAACTCTTAGAAGCAATGGCTACCCCAAAAAGATATTAGAAAAAGCTAGACGAACAAGAGAAAGTCAACCAGAACCAACAGATATAAATCAGACCATTAAAACCGTAATTCCTTATGTAAAAGGTTTGTCGGAGAAAATGAGAAGAATTGGAAATAGATACAACATAACGACTGCAGTCAAAACTCAAGACACTATCAGAGCTAAACTTACAAAAGTTAAGCCTAATAATGAGACACAAAGGACAAAGAACTGCATATATGAATTACCTTGCGAGTGCGGAAGATCTTACATCGGAGAAACTAAAAGCCCTCTGAATGTAAGAATAAAAGAACATCAGAAGCTTCTACGAGTACTAGACAGCGACAAATCCAGGTTGGTCCAACATGCTGTAGATGAGAATCATCGTATAAAATGGGATGAAGCATCAATAATATCCAAAGAAGAAAAACTTGCAAGAAGAAAAATCAAAGAAGCAGCATTTATGAAAATAACACCAGATTCCATAAGTGCTCCATCTATAGATCTGCCAGAAGTTTGGACGCCGATAGTTCGATCCAACTTAAAAAGATCATCATATCACAGATGAGTATATAACATTGTTCATTTTTCTTTCATGACTTCTGTCATATTGACTTTTTGAAAATTGATAATTCTCAAAAGGTTTCTTACTTTTCTCCTTGATAAAGATAGAAGATGTCTATCGAAACGTCGGAAATCATTACATCCACAATAGATGATGGTAATAGCCCAAACAATCATTCAACACGAGCTCCATCATCAACAATATCTCGTCATCAACTTCTAGTATTGCCCTCGAATTACCAAACACCCTGTTGTAATTGATTAATGCAGAAACTTGTGTTGCCTGAAGAAGCCAATGAGCATAATAACGAAGAATACCCAATAATTCCTTTTTTTTGTTTCGCTAACCTTCTGTTGAATTGCCTATAGATTTTTTTTTTTATAATAATTCTAAAGTTGTCAAATGGTCTATTCCTGTTGAGAGCGTGTGGCAGCACTGCATTAGCTGCTATCACGGCGTTGAATGGAAAAAGCCGAGATTTCAACGGTTCCCGCGATAAAGCACAACGAGAACGTTCATTTTGATAAATTACTTTTTAATTGTCGTCACGAGCGATCTTTGTGAGTTAACGACTCGATAAAGCCCGTATCGGGCAGTCCTCGAAAAACTGCGGAGAGGACATTCGATGCCGGAAAACGAAGTGAAAAAGATTAAAAAAACTGGAAGAGTTCTTTCCCGGAAAATTAATGAAAAGCTGAAGAGATTAAATCGAGAAGGCGCCGGAAGTAGACGCAGGTCTTGGCTGCGTAGACTTGCGTTAGATCGCAGAATCTGGCTGGAGATATAATTCTTCATAAATCACGGCCTGGATGGAAGATTAATTCAAAACCGCGTTTCTTCAACTGGAACGAATATTATGACATAAAATTCTGTTACGTATGGTGAAAGTTTATGCAGAGACATCACAGTTTAGTTGAACACATTTCGATATACAGGATGTATTCGTGAAGTGAATGTACAGGCATATATCACAATAGCATTATTTCACTGCTTATGAAAGGAACACTCAAGAATTATTGTGTGCTTGGGCGGTAATTGCAGATCAAATATACGGAATTGACCCTGCTCTATAGCTGCATGGCGAATCTTGAAAATAAAATCTGAGTTTTTTGTGTAACTTATTGGTTGTATAATATTCAAATAAATTCTTTGATTGAGAACAAGCTTCTATAATGAAAATCCATGATATTAGCGATTTCAGATTAGTATCATTATATACAGAGTGTTCCATCTAAGACTAATATCATTCTGTATATTTCTTATCCCATAATGATTGAAAAAATTTCCAAAAAAGTCGAATGGTTGTTTTGGAGGCATCTTTAAACATATATTTGTGGCTTGAACGAGCAACCCCTAAATGGCGGCGCTTCAACCCCTCGAAAAATCAATAGGAGAGAGAGGTAGTGTGATACTTCATTTCAAAGCTTCTTTACAGTAGTGTATGAATGACGTAATTTTGATAAATCGTTTATGTTAAAAATCAATTTTAGTTCAAATGGAGCACCTTGAAAGTTATGGTTATTTTTTTGAATTAATAATAATTGTTTCATGCGAATGGACATAAACAGTGTGTAAATAATTCAATATTCGAGCTCATTCAAGCAATCAACTTGATTTTCAACGCAAGATTAACATATATCGTTTTATCCAAATGTCTTTTTATTTTCAAATAACGAGCCGAAAATGGTCTCAATCGATTGTGTTAGACTTCTTGGTGAAGAATCTTGGGTTAAAATCGAGAGTCCGACCGCAGACTCTCTATTATTCGAAGTAGATGAGCTGAATTTTTCATATTTTCAGAATTGGTTTGTTAATATCTTGATTTGTTATTGGGCCAAATC
Source organism: Micraspis discolor (assembly GCA_030674115.1). NCBI lineage: Eukaryota > Metazoa > Arthropoda > Insecta > Coleoptera > Coccinellidae > Micraspis > Micraspis discolor. The sequence goes on from JARTUT010000452.1 coordinate 171,046, forward strand.
CGTTGGATAGTTCAGCAGTTATTAACATAAAAACTTTGTTTGCTCAATTTGTTACTTGGTGGCAACGAATTGGTTTGAAAAATTTCATTGAAATCATCACGCTAGAAAATTTCTCGATAGTTCCTATTTTATTTAGATACAAAGATTTAGATACAAAATCTGCAAATTATATAGGGTTTATTAATATCCAGGACATTCTCGAATTTCAGAATTCTACCGTTTCATTTCAAAATACTGACATCGATATCATCAATATAAGATTAAAAACAGGAGTGGGCCCTGAATATGATTTACCCTTGTCACCTTATATCTATCCGATAAATAATTTTCAAACTATTGCAATCACTTATTCCCTATTCCTTCCCTTTTCATTTTTTTCAATAACAATTGTCTTCTTATTGTCAATAACTTTTGATTTGTACCATCTAACATTCGTAGAAGAAATTATTATTATTAACTTCATCTCATGAACTTTCTTAACATCATTCTAAAGTTTTTGTATCCTCTAGTGGTTTCACTCTACAAATATGAATTTTGAGAATATGCCAGATAACAATAATCCTCATATATGCAAAATTTTTGGTGAGATTCCATTAATATCTTATCAGAATCTAATCGAATATTTAATAAAAAAGTTGGTATATATATATATATATATATTCTTTTGTACTTTTGGCTGACAATATTTAGTTAGCTAACAATAAAGCATATAGATCAGGGGTTAGTGACGGGGTGTCATACAATTCGGCGTATGGCATAAAAGCCTAGGAAAAACCCCAGTAAAAAAACCCTGGCTCCCCGTCTAAGTGTGAAAATACAAAAATAAGCTGAAATATACTTTAGGGACTACTTTCTTCAAGAGTGGTTGTCTATTGATGGAGACAGAGACTTCTTCATGTTGCTCACATCGAATCTGGAAATAAAAAGACAAAAGCAGAAAAAAGAACTGAATAACAAAAATACGTATCATATTCGTTTGAAATTAATCCATTCCAAGAAAGAGTCGGAAACATCATGAATACCCCTAAAACCATCTTGAAATTTATATATGGGACAACTATTGATGAGATGAGGTATTCACAACTTGCGCTAGGAACTGAGTTCCATCTAAATAGCATGTTATTGGTACGACCATGACATGTTCTCAAACAATTAAGAACTGTCCAAATTTTTCTTGGAAGATCAAAACCAGGAACTTTTTTAGAAGGATCAGAAACGAGATACTCATTGAACATTTCGTAAGAGTTCCACTCAGTCTTCCATAATTCTTTATCACTTATGTTGATATTGAAGAACGTATTATGCCATAATGGTTTACGTGACTTCAATCTGGGAATTCTATTTTGTGCAATATATGAAATAATTGGGAAAATAATGATATTTGTTCAAGAATTCAGAGCTGCAGTCTTATTCCTAGTTTTCAGTTTTAGGCTCAGATCAATTAAATGAGCCTTGTAATTGAGAGATGAATCTAATTTAACTCCTAAGTATTTAGGATAAAAATTACGTTCGATAGGAGAATCATTGAAAGTTACAGCTAATTTCCTATATTTTTCATGATTATTCAGATGGAAACAAGATACCTCTGTGTTGTTGGGATTTGGACATAATCACCACTCAATAAAATAATTCTTTAAAATTTCCAAATCAGATGACAGTATGTTTTCCAGAGTATGGAAATCCGAATGTTGGTAAACAATAGCAATGCCGTCAGCATAAACAAATTTCTGAGATGATGACGTGGGTAAATCACTAAGATATAAATTGAAATGTAAAGGGCTAAAACTGATCCTTGAGGAAGACCGTTTTTCAATGTTTTGAAATTGCTACTCTTATTGTCAATAAAAACACGAAACCTTCTATCAGATAACATATTTTCTAATAATCGTACCATTTTCCCACACTTCAGATGGGTCTACACCCATGGATTAATTTTCAAACTCTATAGTTTGAAAATTAATCCATCTTTCCACTCAGTGTCATATGCCGGCACTGTGCTTCTCAATTTTTAAAGATATGCTCCAGCATTCGTTCAACTCTATTTAACAGTTTCCGCGAATAACATACGTAAAATAATGACGTTGTTTTTATGGAACTATAGACTGCTGATGCAAGCCGAGGTGCATTCAATAAGTCAATACTGCTTATTCAACAGTAATATTATCTTCAGAAAAACGTACATAAGAATTAATTAATTGTAATTGCAAGTCCTATAATATGATCACAAAGAACGATATGAGGAATAAAGAACTATAGGTGTATTGTCTTACTGGCCATGGTCCAATAATCTGGTAATTGAAAGATTGTTACAATAATTAATGTTTTGCATGAAAACTTCCATCAAAACATCATTTTACAAAACTTCGTATATCTCTTCGAGTTATACCTGATTTTTTTTTTGCTTGAAATTTTCCTTATTTTGTGTAACTCGATCTCAAACTGTATAGATCGCTTTATCTAAAAGTTCCAATTGATTAAATGTATAATCTACCATTCACAGTTAATTACTATTAAAAGTATGCTTCTACACATAATGTGCGTTGTAGAAACAATAAAATGGATTATTATTTCCTGGTTACCTACTCGAACAATGGGCTCGCATATTTTCTACGTACTATAACTTTCAATCCAAGCCATATAAGAGCTGATTTCTATCGTTGGCTCCATGAATCTCCATATTAACATCCTACACCCACGATTCGAATCTGGGATGACTATCATGCTAAAGAAACATCCGATGAAAGCACAATAGATGATATGGCACATTTTTCTGTTCATAATCGTTGTTCTTAATAAAATCTAATGAAAATAAAATAAAATGTTAAGGAAAATAAGCAGCTATTATAAACACTGACGTGAGATCAGGAGCTTTTGCGAGCCTGTTTTCTAAGGAATTTTCCCGTACTCTGGAAGAGTGTATCAGTTTTATGATAAGATCGAATTCCCTTCTTTTAAAAGCCAACCGGAGGTAGGTGTATATACTCCATCGAAAAGATTAAGAATATCTTTGTAGTTACCCATATCAATCCCAAAAATCTGCAAAAGCTCCTGGACTCACGTGCTTTTCTAAATTTCACACATTATTTCATCGTAAATGAACCATTTCGATTAATTTTCCTAAGAATGAAACTGAATTAATAAGTCCGACCGATATCAATCGAATACGTATCTATAAAAGCATCGAGAATTCAAATTTCTGACAGACTATCCAACATTCATCCTTTCCGAAAAAAGCGTATTTTCAGAGATAATTTGGCGTATATTCTTTAAATTTTGGTCGAATGGACTGTGCTGGAAGATAGGAAATTTCATGTAGTTTCTTTTCCGACTGCCGCCCCCAAGTTTCAATGAGTCATTTACAACGTAAAACTATAATTTTCGTATTTCTTCAATTTATCAATCAAAATCAGCCGAAAGCCAAACAAAATTGGTATGACTGAGTAGGTATTTTCAATACCTTTCAAACGAGCTGTCACTTGCCATAGGGTCCCATTTAAAATTATTGGTCACAGTGGCCTTGTGACGTCATTTATGACTATTGCGTCACCTGTTATGACCAGTTGAGAAGCCTACATCCGTTTATTTCCACCCTCCAAATTTCATTATTATAAGTATACCCGTTCAAAAGATACGAGGGGGGAGGGGACTTTTGACTAGCACTGTATGGAAGACGGAATAATGTCAGGGAATTTTAGCGTTATCCTAATTTTTAACCCACTATTGGATTTTGAAATAATGTTATGGAAGTTTCAGTCTATCGAAGACTCAGGGTGGCTTGTAAGTCAGAGAGTTAACTTTTGGTTTAAGAAAACTGGTCTAAAAGCTTACAGGATAGTTAACTAATTTTGTGTTTTAACATAGAAAATGAGAAAAAGTTTAGGTGAACAACTATATTATTATTTAGATGTTGGCAACTCTGACATTTCTTAGAAAATTATCCTCTAAATTGTAAAGAAATTTGAAAACACTGATTTCAACATAAATAATATAATAAGATCTTGAATACAATATTCTAGAAATTTTAATGATATTTCAGTTTTTTATCTTCATATTTATTTTTGCTTCATTATAAACTGCCGGTCAGTATGGAAAATATGAATAAATTGATCAGTATGCAAAAAATAAAATGAATGAATAAATACCGAATTTACAGCTTTGGAGTAGTTATAGACAAAAATAAATGAAATTTTTTCTCTTAGATAAAATGGAAATAACGTAGAATTAGCGAGCATATGTTTCACACACTCTGGAACTGGAAAACTTAGGAATTGAAATTGAAATAACCGAGCATGACCAGCGTATGGCTAGAATTAAAAAAAAACTAATTATCAAGAGCAATTCAACATGCATAATCAAAATGAATGGACCACTTATATTAAATCATTTTCAAATCGAAATATTGGTCTCATATTGTTTACGAACACTTTAACATTTTCTACAATCTCTTGAATTATCATTTGAATCATAACTTAATATTCGAGGAACTAGAATTTTTTGTCCATCAGATGATTTATATAATGTTCAAGAATATTCCATCAATTTGTATTAATTGAACAAAATGGAAATTGTTATTACTAGAGATCTCCAAAGTACTCAGAGACCATATCTGTATCAAAGAATAAACGAGAAATTGTAATTTATCATTTATTAATTGAATAGTTTATACAGGGTGAGTCTTTGACCACTGCGTTAATTTTAACCATAGGTTCTTGAGATCAAAAGAAACACTTTTTTCATTACGGTTTTTCCAAATTCAGCTTCGTTGAAAAGTTATAACCATTTTAAGTTTCAATTTCACATTGGGCAAACACCCCTCTGTAGTCCAGTTTAGTTTAAATGAAAATTACCATCCACAGCATCCACTATTGAATCTGAATTGTTTATAAACATTATTTCCCCTCTATGAAATTATTCACTCACTCATGTTTCATCCAATCAGGTCCATATCCAGAAGGAAGATACAAAATACTAATTTTCTGGTAAAAAAAATTCAACACCATAATCATAGATTTTTGTTGTTCTACCATAATTTCTTTCTACTACAAGATTATAAACCATACCTTTCTAGTGAGAAATTCCAAAAAAACCTCAGAATTATTGGATGTTATCATCATACATTTGTAATTTTCTTCTTAAAATTTCCAAAGCATGAAAACCATCATTTCTATGAAAACTCCCAAAGCAAGAGGTTGTCACTGCGCTTTTTTTTTCACTCAAAGCCAGAAAAAATCATCTATGATTTTCCAAACACTGATATTTCTGAAGTTTCTTCTATGAGGTGTCTTGATACGGTTAAAAATATCAAAATCTTTTTCGAAATCTTCAACGACAATGAATGATGTCTCTACGAATAATCATGTTACTTTGCTTGATGATTATTTTCTGTACTGGATAGATCACAAGTATTTCCAGATTTAGGTGTGCAATTATACTTTCTTGAAGAAATACCTAAATTTGATTTTGAAAAATCAACTAGGTGTTCTTTAATAAAAAATTTTTTGTTAAATCATTAATATGAATCTATTCTGTTTAGGCTATAATTACTGATTACTGATTTTTATAATCGGAGTATGTTTTAATTACGTAAACAAGAACATAAATATTGAATAATGGTTATTCATAGATTATGTCAAATTTCAATACCTTACCATAGAATATTAATTTATTACCAAACACCAGGAGAGAAAAAATTAATATTTGCAATGTTTTTTTAAATGAAAGATAACATCTGTAACTATTATTGATCTTTAGTTATAATTTTCCTCAGAATAATTAGAGTGAATTATTATCACATTAAAATATTATTATAACGTCTCTGTGGTGGGTAGTCCCAAATAAAAAAGTGTTCTGTGGTTCCTTGTTGTTTTGATTCTGTTTGAAACTGTCAACAGTTATTTGTAGCTTTCTTTCAAAAAAATGTGGAAAATATCGAATATCGATAGTTTTGAATTATTCAATTCAGTATGAAATGATTATGGTCAGAAAATGCATTCTATTCTAATCTTTCTTGTTTATGAGCTTATAGCTTCCAGTTTCAATATTGATTGAATTTTAATTAACTATGCATCATAACAAACATTCAGAAATATCAAAACTAAGTCAAATTCTATTATCTCTTAAGTTTGTGAACAAGGTTGAATCGGTGTATGAAATAAAGATAATAAAGGTATAAAACAAATCTAGGAGACTGGGTTTGAAGTTTTTAAAACTCATATGAGCTCAATTTGCAGCATTCCTATGTTAGAATAGATATAATTTGATGAACCCTGAAAGCCTGAAGCTATAAAAACCAGCTCTTCATAAAGACAAGTCTTCAATTTAACAGGTCCTGACAGAAAATACTTATTTCAACGGTCAAAATATACCGAAGAGTGATGGAAAACTTTCTCTATTCATTATGGAATATTATTCTGGATTAAATATTAAACAAGGTGCTAGACATCATTAACAATGAATACAGCAAATGGCAATTTAGATTTTGTGGTGAATGTAAGACAAAAATTGTTCAGTGATTAATTTCATCTATAGTGTTTAGTGGTGGAACCATAGACTGGAAAGATTTCCCCCAACCTTTTGTAGAAATATTTAATAAAGACATAAAATATGGCAACATTGAACAAATCTGATTATTGAATCATTTCAGCACAGAGTTGGATTTGGGAAAATCAGAAAATTTGGACAAAATTATATCGATTCAATTCCTTTCAACTTCAAATATCTCAAGAATGGTGCAAATTAGGAGAAAAGATGAGGAATGATTTTATATGCAAAAAAGACTAATGATTCCAGGAAGTACGAGATACGGACCTTTAGTTCAAGCGATATTTGTTTTTCATGCAATTTAACCAATCTGTAAAGTAGTAGTGAGAAACCCAGAAGAAGTGGAATGAATCTATTGATGCCAAAATATGCACGAGTGTTATCAAAAACCTTCTACAAGAGATCATTTCAATTGATATTGTCGTTTGAATATTACAGGTGAAAATGCAATTTTTTATGAAATTTCGACACCCTATATCTTTTGAACGGGGGGCCAAATTTGGAAAAATGTTATAGGAAGAAAATGTTTCTTTTGACGTCAAGAATCTATGGTTAAAATTAACGCAGTGGTCAAAGACTCACCCTGTATAATACTCAATAATATTCCGTAATTTTCAATTTAATTCGACAAAATAAAAATAAAATTATCATTAAAGATTCTTATCAGTTGTATTTGATGCGACGTATATTCGACTTATCCAAATTGTTATTATCATTTCTTGAATGAATATTAGTTCACCTCTATTTGTTGACAATAAAAAGCTACTAGGCATCTAGGAAGTCTGCTGATGTTATGTAATTCACTTTACATATGCATATTTTTTCATTTGTCGTACTCTCCAATCGTGTTGCTCAATATCTCAATGTCGACTAAACTTGTTTTTTTCATTTGTTGAACTATTTGAACGTCAAATCAGTTACACACATTCATACGTGCAATCGGTTCTTTAATTTCCTCAATTGGTCAATTCATTATATCTTCAGAAAAAGCAAGCATCATTCCCCTCCTAAATTTTTTATTTTCTCATCATGAAATTCCGTGTAACTGTTGGAAACATTCTTAATTTCGAAAGTGCAAGAAGGTCTCCATCGATAGTTAAATTCAACTAACGCGACCTTCCTCTTTTATTCATCTACTATATATTTAAGTTTCCCTTACTTCAAAAAATCCTCTCATTTATTTTCAGTTTATATTGCCGAAAATTTGACTTCAGGCTATAGTGATTCTGTCATTATCCCAATTAATTCTATGCACCTTGTCATTAAACCAACTGTAGAGAGGTTTAATCCAGCTCCTCGACTGGTTTAAAATTTCATGAGTGAACCAAGTAGTTAACTACAAAATTGCCGAGTTACAACACTCCATTTTGGTTAAGTTTAAGTGGAATTTAGGTTAACCAATTGTCTTACAACCCACCCTTAAAGCCAACCATGAATGATGGCAGTTTAATCATCACCCAGAAGATTTAATTAAAAATGAACTATCTAATCATAGCTGAATAATGTATTTTATTTCTATCATAGAAAACGTAATGATAGAACGAGTGTAGCATCAAACACGATGATCTGTGATCCAAACCATATCAGAATGACAAAACTTGAGTGCGCGTGATTGAAAAACAAGGTTTACTATGTAAAACTTCTTGCACTATTCGTCCGTAAATTTTTTCATGCGGTAGTGTTAATAGCGCACATTATCTCAAAATACAGAATACTCATTCCCTGAATAGCGTACAACGCAAATGACGCTTGACGTTATTTCATATTCCATATCTCCAAATTGATTTTGTGACAGGAAGATATGAAGGACTTAAAAGGGTTTCTGGTCGAGTTGGGGTGAATCTATTTAATAGTTTCGGAATTTTTAATATTTCATTTCAATTTGGATAGAGCAGTGATCTTTTATACATTAGATGTTTGTTTAAACTTGATGAGCTCTGTGCAGACGGTGTTCAGAAGTGTAAAGATTGAATTTACGCAACATGTTGACGATATGTTCCGTAATTTTTTTCATTTTAACTGGTTTTGTTATGTTCACCTATGAGAAACATATGAATTCGAGCTTTGGGTCAAAGTTGTCAGTTCATGAGCAACAGTTAAGATTATTATTATCATATCATTCAAAAAATACTTTCTTCGTGTAATACCAGGAAAGGAGGTGTACTAGTTATGAATCATGGAAATTGTACATCATTGGGATTCGTCTGAAGCAGCTACAGATTTACATTTCTTTGTTGATATATTAATTCGATTTCTTCACAATAGACTTACCAATCCCAAAATTAGCTAGGTCAAGGTAATGTCTACGACTGGCGACAGTACACCACTTGAGAGGTATGAACGCTCGGCATTATGAAGAGGAGGCATAAATTATGAAAATGTTGATCATTTATTCATTCTGTGTAGGCGTTAGGGAAATTTCAAGAAAACAGTGTACGGGAAAATTCTGTTAACCGTTTTGCATATGAGAGAAAAAGAAGGCAAAAATAATTGCAAATCAATTTATTTTCGATCAATAATTACTTGTGGCCTCACATTTTATGTTCGAATTGTTTCCCCCTCTTCAACACACATGGGGCATCGTATAGTCACGGCAAAACAATAAACGACCTGAACGCGGCGTGTCGACTACGGTGTCAGTATTTACGAGTTGACGATAAAGTTTATGCACTATTTGTCTGATGTGAACTTGCTTTTTTGAAAAGCGCTGGAGAAATTCTTCGAAAATTTCAGCATAACCTCCGTCAGGTTTTAGGTAAGAAGTCAGCAAACAAACACGTTTTTCTTTCTTCGCGCGCAGCCATGGCAACGAACGCATTCTAAACGTACACAACAACACCACTACACGCGGACAACTCAACTCGCTAATTTTGAATATCAGACAGTGTTAACTTCTGCCGCACTCTGTATATCGGTCCTGGTTTTGAAGTAATTGAAATCCATTATATTTCGACCATTCTCGGCAAAAACTTCATTTCATATCATCTCACATGCGGGGTTCTTTGTTTGCAATGACTATTATGCAACAGACTTCATACTGAATAATCCGAGGAATGATAAAAATCCTTATAGGAGAGCAGGGATGTATTTTTTAGAAAGCAGATATGTTGCAAAAATGGCTCATCAATTCATTATTCATTATCTTTTAGGTATTGAATATTTCAGAACCGAATTTCTGCAGCTCTGATTCACATTGAATTCTAAGTAGCGATGTGCATTTTCACCAAGATAGCAAAAAATCTGCATAGCACATTGAAAAAAGAGCCAAATAATATGATGCAAGCATAGAAGACGCCAGAAGGTCGAAATAAATATTTCACAGAATGGAAGTGTGAAATTATGCAAGTGGCATATTGTGTTGCTCGCTCCTTGGATTTTTTTTGTCAACGCAATCATTTATACAGGATATTCTTAAATAAGTGACCGGGATATTTGGACAATTAACCTCTTCTAAACATATGAAAATATTCTTAATTAAATATTATGACTTCATCAAATCGAAATTGGCTTATACGAGTGTACATATATATATATACAAGGTGTCCAGAAAGGCTATCGGGTATTTGTAAGTTTAATAAAACAAAAAATATTTGTAAGCAATAAAAAAGTTTATTGTTTGTTATAAACATATGAATTGGAGGATTATTTGGAAAAGATGATGTTATCCAAATGATGACCGTTGCGTTGCTGGCACTCTTCTAAGCAGGAACGAAGATTGGCGATAACACGCCAATTATTGCTGCCAGTTGTCACACTACTTCAAGAAAAGAAGGAAGAAAATATTATTGGTTTGTCAAGTTACAAATAAATCACTTCTTATTCTCGTTTTGGTGGAAAATGTAGTGAAATGAATCTCAGGTGGTGGGTAAAATGAAACTATCTAGTTGCTCTCCAATTATAATCTTGTCTTGTAGCTTTGTTGAATATCCTCTTAACGAGATAGGTCAGAACAACTGAAACTATTGGGCTATATAAACTGATCAACAGATAGTACGAGTTTGGATTATTTATCGTTGTCTGAATAAGCATAGGTTAATAAACGCTTAATGAAATTTATATCAACACAATTCATATGAACTCATTTGGCCAATTGTATTATAGACGTCTATAAGTACTTACAGTTCTGTTCCAAATGTGCAAATTAATATGACAGAAAGAATAACTAATCAAAGTATTAATGTTGTGCTCGTAGAGTGTTTTCCAAGCCCTCGTAGTGGGTATTGATGGTGATTCAGCAAGTTGTAGGATACTTTCCAGAGCAAAGACAAAGGGGTTGCAGCAAAACCTTGTTATTAGGGTTGGTTGGTTGGTTGGTGGGCAGACTATGATGATCGACAGTGGGGACTGAGAAGTAGATCTACTTCCTCAAGTTGAACAGCTTACCGAAGAATCCAATAATAATGACTGAGTTGCAGGGATGGTGTCAGATAGGAGGAAATAAGAAGCCTAAAAACCAAGACAACAATTATCTTACTGAAAACCTTCCGTTTAGTCTCCTTCGACTTACCAAAGTTGGAGTGTGGCTTAATATAGAGATCTCCACCTTATGGGGTTATAACGAAGATTTATGTGAAAGTAGCTTTCAAATCCTCTCAAAGAGTAGTTTTGAATAAAATCAAATTATTCCCAAACTATAAACTAAATTTCAAATAAATTCTTCTTTGTTTAGATCCGCAAATTGCGTTAAGATTCGCCAAAAATAATCTATCGAAAGAAAATGGAAGATTCCAGAAGGAAAAACGAAGCTGTCTTATCTCTTATCCTTTTTTTTTTGTTATAAGAATTTAGAATATTGGATTTTATAACATTGGCAACACTGATTTAATTTTAGGTTGGCATGAAAATTCAATGACAACAATATAGTCACTCAACCATAGAATACTTTTTACTTGTTCTTTATCTTAACGAACTTTATGCCGTAACACAGTTCTGGGCTCATGTTTTGCTTCCATGCAAAATAGTCAAGCGGGCTAAGGTAGGGACTTCTGGAAGGCCAGTTGATGACCAGTTGTATACCTGTACAGTTTTCCTCTCCGGTCGACCGGAGCGTGTATGCCCGCCCTGCATTAGAGTATCCATCGGATCAACTTTCAATTTGGAATAAATTGAATTAGTTTGAAACAAATAGAGTCAACAAATTTTGCAGAAATTGACGCTCTAGAAAATTTTCAAAAATTATCGTAAATAAACAATATTTGGTGTATGTATGGACGTTATGATACCCCAAGTATTTTCAAATTTCATTGTCGTAGCATTTCTTCACCAGAAAATATTATTTTTCGAATACTTCAGGGTGAGCAGTCACAGATATTAAAGTAAATGTTAATTAATAACGTTGACATTCACGTTCCGTGTCGACTATAGGCTCATCAGAATCATGGTGTGGCTATCGAGAATGAAACTGAATAAAATTTACCATCTCCCGGTACACCCTTATTCCTCTCAAACTTATAGAAAGAACCAGAATCATTCGTCTGAAAATACGAATTTTGTGTGAAATCGGAAATGAGAAATGTCAAAATGTTCCTCAGAAATTTCAATTCTCGATGGTGTCACAGATACGTATTCGATTGGTGGGACTTATTTAATTCAGTTTCCGTTGCATTTGTCAAAATTGTCTAGCCAATTTCGTGTTCTAAAAAAGTTTTATGTAATGCTCGTGAAGTAATTCAGAGGTTTCAGAATATTCGATTCCGAAGAATCATAGCTTTTAAGCAATTTGGATTCGAATATATAAGGTATTTCAAAGGACAAAAAATGTTTGCCTGCTCACACGTTCTTAATATTCTGATATAATAATGAAAGAAAACCTTATTTACCGATAGATACATCTTCCTGATTATGTTGGCATATGCATTCAAATGATTATATTTTGATGTAGTGCAGTTTTAAATGGAATAGGATTGTCGCTAAAATGAAACCGAAGGTAAACTGCTAGTTTGATTATTTTTCAATTCAAGATATTTGTAATTTGGAAACTGATCTAAAAAGTTTGATTATGTGTCTAATTTGGAATTTTTTAAGAGGAATTTGAGGTATAAGTTTGTTCGTTCATCGGCGAGGATCTATTAGTATCACACTGTTACAGAGTATGGAAAAAGAGTCCAAAACAAGCGCACCTCACGTTAGTGCTTTTCTCAGTTTTGTTCATTACTTTCATAAAATCATCATTACACTGATTTACGACTTTTTCAAGCAAAACCTGAATTTAACATTTCGTTCATCAAATCCATTCCGTCTCCCTAACTGAAATAATGAATACGATTTGAAGGACATAAAGTTCGGTTCTTCGCTCAATAAAATCGAGTTGATTGAACCCATCGCTTCATATAGGAGGAAGTTGCGTATTTTCCAGATTGTTCCAGTTCTAATCGAAATGAAGTTGGCAGAGTGAATTTTATACAGTGTTGATATTGTTCGAAACGGAGATATCCAAGTTTATACATTAAGTTTATGATGACTTCACACTTTGTGCCTCTTGATGTGAGTAATGATTTTATCTTCATTGCAGTAATGAATTGTTGTTCGTTCTGTTATGAATTCCATGATACTAATGAGTGCGACTCTTCTCTTCAGTAATGTGAATAGCAAAACTTGATTCTGAGAATAGAATTGGAATGGAATGAATAAGCTTGTTCAATGATTACGGAGCCTCCACTTGAAACTTTTTCCTAATGTGATCACATTGTGATGTGGAACCTTAATGTTGAACGTACACTTATCCGAATCGAGAGATACGACCATATATATCGTATTGTAACGTTTTTCTCTAACAATAATTACAAGTCCCAATTCAATTAATTTATTCACAGCACTTCGAACAATAATTTATGTACAGAAGTTATATTCTCAATAAACACGCGTTTTCTGCATGATCTACAATCAACTATGTCTCTTGGTAGCTCACTTATGTTTTTATACCGCTATTTGACAACCTGGAGTGTTCAGGAACTATCCAGCTATTTCTCGAATACTCATCTTCGAACCTCATAAACTGTGCAATTTTTATATTTATAGATCGTTAATGTCACGCATATCGTAGTTGATCGCTCTCCAGCTTCTGTCAGCGCACACTACCTGTACCTTAATCTCTTTGTCGTCATCAAGCAAAAATAGGTTCGTATTCGATTTGTTACTGTATTGAATACGTAAGAATTGTGATGGGTAGTGACAATAGTGTGCGAATCGAGTTGTTTAGGAGGACCGTGCATTTTCGATGACGACCCTCGGTTATTTTTTCGATGAATTCAAACGGGACCGAACATCGGTACTCGTTGAGGATCGCTCAGGACGTCCGAATGAGGTGACTGCTGCTATCGTATTGTCTATGTAGTAGTGTGAGCTCTGGAGAATTAGCGGACCATCGCATAGGACCATTGGTACTTATCGGTAACAAAAATTTGAGTTCAATTTGTTGAGATTCTGGTGTTGTGTCCAGGCGATCCCTCTTGTTCGAAATATATTTCCTTCAAAGATATCAATGTTATGTTTTCCAGTTCGGGTTAAACATTTTGCTGTATGATGTTGAGATATATATGCATTAGCATCAAGTGTTTGATTGTAGAATGCAAGAAAAATATAAATTTTATTTCTCATGTAATAGGTGACATATGATTCATTCTTGAAATCAGCAAAAATTTTGTAGCAAGATGAGAGAATTTCCGAATATAGTTTACATTTGAGAAATCATAAATTCTGCATATTTCTCAAAAATGGCGGGATTAAAAATTTCAATCATATTATATCAGATTATACTCCTGAAAGAGTACCAGTAAAATGTAACAACAGATTTCGAGTACGAGCTCAAACAAGAGAGTTATTCAACTTTAATGAAAATGGCAATTTCTCAATTCTCGCTGATAACTCAAAATCTGTGAACAGAAGGCTGGATCTGTTTTCATATTTGGACTACGTAAAGAAAAAAACTTGAGGATTTGATTTCAGTTTTTTGCTAGCTGCTTTAGTTCTCGGGATCCCTTCAGTACACAACGAATTTTGCCTACACTGTGTGCACCAGAAACCATGGAATGATCGAAGCAGTGGGCTTCTTCAGGCGAACGTGCCCCGAAGAAGGCGAAAGTAGTGCAATCGGCCGAAAAGGTTATGGCCACTGTTTTTGGGGGTTAACAAGAAATTATCCTTGGAAATAGGAAAGACAATAACAGGGCAATGCTACAGTGAATTATTGGATCGATTCGACTACACATTCAAGGAATAACGCACCTTTTCGTATCGAACCAAATTGTTTTTCTACAACAACTCATTCATCAACAGTTGCCACTACAAAATTGGACGTATTACTACCCCACTGACCATATTCACCAGATCCGCCCACAAGTGACTTCTTTTTGTTGAAAAGATGGCTCGGCGGAAAGCGATTCACTTTAAATATGGAAGACATCGCTGAAACGGAGACCTATTTTGCAGTGTCAGAAAAATCACATTCTTGAATGGCATGAAAAAGTTGAAATATTGCTGAGCTAAGCGTATAGAGCTAAAAGGAGAATACGTTGAGAAATAAAAAAAAATTTCCCTAAGTTGACTTTTATTTTCAAACGCGGGTACATATATCCATCATCATCAATGCTTGGTGGTTGAAAGCTTGAAGGCGTTAGAAGACAGTATCGACCATCATTATGAATTTGGTTTTGGTTAATAGTCTCTGTTTACAATTGAGTTAACATTTTAACATTTTTGAACCTTATAGATCTGCCCTCAACTTCAATTTAGGACCAGATTGAATCAGCGATCTTCTTAACTCAACTTTGAGAGGTTGTAATCGCTACACTGCGAAAGGTAGTGTTCCTATCCTTTTTATTTGACAAAATTCCCTTCAGTTACAAAATTAACGGGCCCGTAAGATTCTGTACAATCTTGATTTTTATATAAAAGCTTCATGTTGATGTGTAACACCCTGTACAATATTTCTACTGATTCCGAGACATCAAACATCCTAAACGTGACACGTCTACTGAGTAATACGAACGACTGTCTGGATCAGACATCAGACGATTCTCAACTCCCAGGCTGCATTCGATCTCCCAGTGCGCTTCAGTGTGGCTTTGATTGCGGGTCATTAAAACACGGTTCCCATTCGCGCGCCACTGACCGCCCACAACCTTCAAACAGGTTGTTTATAATTCCACTCGAACAAAGGAAGAGACGAGAGTGTTCTTTGTTAACCCTGGTGCGATCTGTTGATTTCTTATCGGGTTTCTCGTCGTGCACGAAACGGCGGATGTTTTCATTTTATTCTGGTCCTTCGATATGACAAGGGATACTACGCTCATGGATTCCTAAGTGTGGTTGATAGAGAGAGTTATTGGGGATGTTTATGTGTTAAAACCCGGTGGTGTGAGGTTGTTTCGATAATCTCCAATTTTCTCAGGTAAAAATCCATTATCGCATACCTAATTGAAATGTTGAACCTTTTCTGTATTCATCGGCACCATAGAATAGAATCTGGTGTTGCCGAATCCACGCAATTTTCTGTAGATATACGGAAAAATGAAACCTCTACGAAATAACACAGTTTGCCAAAATGATTGCATACTTTAGTGAAATCTTAAAATTCTCACTTTTTAAAATCAGAATATAAATGATCATCGTTGATTTCAAGTTGCCGTAGCTCTTTTATGGTATATTGGCTTACATATTGTTTTATTTGTTATACATTTTTTCTGTTGAAAATTCAAAATACAGAGTTGAAGCTGTTTTTTTTTCTATGGCATTAAAACTTTCAAATATCATTTTTCACTTTTAATTTTGAGATGAGATGGTACCAAGTTTTCTATTCTTATCAAGTACTGATTTTTCTTTAGATATGAACAATGGAATTGTCCGCATTCCATCACACAGTAAATTTGAATGGATTTTACACATATGACATGCAGGCTAGATATATGTGGGAACTTTAGGCTGATCACAATTACAAATTACTGCTATCGACAAGTCAGTATTCTTATATGTTGTCATTTACATCCAATAACTGTCAAATAATCTTTATGTGATGTCACCAAAAAATGTCAGATGTCACAAGGTAGGTGTATGTTATAAGAGGGTTGCCTCTCTTATATTTCGAGATTAGAGACAAAAACAAATATTGATAATCGAAAATCGCTTTATTGTTTGTCAAAATGTTTCACATTGAGATCTATACACTTTTGCATGCGTTTTAACCAATTGTCGAAGCACTTTTGCCACTCTGATTGAGGTATCTCCAAAACATGCATTCTGAACGCATCAAACGCTTCTTCAGTTGTCGAAAAAAGTTGACCTCTCATTTTATTTTTTACGTACGGGAATAAAAAGAAATCATTCGGTGCCAAGTCAGAACAATACGGCAGATGACTCATCAAATCGATGTTTAAAGAGCTCAAAAATGCAGTTGTCCGTGCCGATCTGTGAGAACTCGCGTTGTCTTGGTGGAGGGTCCATCTTCGGCGGTTCGTTTTCCTGATTTCTTGAAAGCGAACTGGCAAAAAAATGGTTATGTATCACTCAGAATTGACTGTTTTGCGTTGTTTGCGTTGCGTACTAGTGGTACGATTGCGACATGTCCAGTTTTTCCGAAAAAAACATGTGACAGTTTGCTTGGAAGTGCTTCCTGTGCGAGCAACTTTTGTTGGATTTGGCTCATCTTGCAACTCTCATACAGTCGTCTGCTGTTTAATTTCGGGTTTATACGCGTAATTCCACTATTCATCACTTGTAACGATTCATTGATAGTGGCACGACAAGGACCTTTGAAAGGTAAACGAAAACGAAAGAAAAATTAATAATGAAATTCTGATAATAAGAAAAAATGACTCGAAAACAAGGCGAATGTTGGAGTATCGACTTCTACCTACCTGGTTTCACAGTACGGCTGAATCAACGTGTCCAAGCACTCACGAGCGAGAATAGTCACTTTTTCACCAGAGTTCTAATTTGTAGAATTAACGAGAAATTCATTTATTGCGAAGAAAAGTGTTGCACTGCACCGAACGAGCGCGGCTTCAGTTCTCTGTCTGTTCGACATAGGTCATAGGCTCCAACATATGTTACGCGTTAATCGGAAAATGAAGTGAACATATACAGAGTGTATCACTATTGAATCGAGCAAGCAACAGATAGAATTTCTTGTTTCATATCACTTGTTGTTCGATCATTGGTTTTTCACATTGTGGGTGTTTCGAATTAAATTTATATTCAGTGATTTATGATATCTTCATGTTATTAGGACATGATTCTATGATTGTTCGGATGCTGAAATTTCGAGCTGCTGATGCTAATCAAGTGTCGCAACGTGTTGATGACGGCTTTGGAGTAGGTTCTATTGAACTGGTTCGGTAGCAAAAGATCCAAAAAGTGGTGAACCAAGAAAATCGACCCACTCAAGACCGACTAATCATTATTTCCGCAAGAAGAAATCCTCGATTTGTTGAATGCTGTAAAATAGGCTTCATGACTGATTTTAGCGTTACCATAGAATCTATACAACGTGGATTGGGAGAGATTGATTTCAGATCTAGACAAACCCAAAGAGCAGTACCCTTAGATCTGGAGCTTGAGCGACTAAGATTAGAATGGGCAGAATATCCTGTTAATTGGAATAAAGAATTCCATTTCTTGTATGATAATGCCAGACCACGGCGGGTTGTCTTGGTCGTGCATGCCCGCGACTAGCATTTATCGCCATTTCCGTGTTCCCCTGGTTTAAACTGCATTGAACTTGCATGGAAGATGCTCTGAAGATGGTTTTATAAGCATCAACCCTCGCCTTAACCATTAAATGACCTCACAGAAGTTAACCACGATTTATTTTCCATAAGTAAACGTTTGAAACTCTTATAGGAAGTATGCAACGAAGGTGTCAAGCAGTCATTGATGCACTCGGTGGCCATACTATTGCTTTTATAAGTTGATTATATGTGTTTCTTATTCTTTCTAGTTTTGTTTGACGGACAGAGCTGATTGAAATGGTACGCATGAATTGAGTCAAATTATGGTTCTGCTGATTTTGTAATTATTGAGTCTAAGTATATCTTACTCAGAATGGGGTAGCCCCTTCTTCCTTCTTTTTGTTATTATACCCCAGAGTTACTAAATTTTTCAACGTTGAAATAGGATGTCAAAAGTCCTAGCTGTATAAATCAAATGTTTAACAAAGTTTGGATATTTATGCAAATTTTGCTATTAACGTGCCTTCTCACCCCCACTTGTTTATCCAATAACTTTCCTAAACTTAGTGATATGCTCAAGTAATGATATCACTTACATTCATTCCCTACGTCATCTGTGAAAACAACCCGAATGTCGTAAATGGGCCATTTCCTTGTTCTGAAGCGCTGGGGACCGGACTCGACCTAAAAGCAATAGCAAAAACTCCTCTAAAAGTATCAGCTTACAAATTCTCGGAGACGCATATGATTCTCGGTGTGGCCAAGCCCATCATCATAGGACCCCCTGCTCTTTAAATATCCGAAGCCAGAGATCCAGTGGCCGATGATGCATCCATCTCTCAACCAAGAAAAACTTATTGTGCATCGATGTGACTAGGTAACTTTGATATATCGACAGTAGATTCATGGCTCGAGATTTTCTCTTTCTAGTCCTGTACTTGAATTATCCAATTCGGAAAACGGAATTATTCAATGCGCCCCTAAATTTACCATGACTACGTCTTTTATGCAATGTAGACATAAATAAATGAGTTTGTCAATGATAAGTTGGCATTGCGTTCAGAAACTTGTTTTGTTTTGACGTGCAGCGCAAAGACCATTCAGGGAGTTGTATACAAAGCGTCCAACACCCGCAGACAATACGTTCAGATATACACTGCTCAACAATTGATAGGGATCACTTACTTTTTCTAAATTTATTTCTGAAATATTCGCTCCAAGATTATAAATTTAGTCAGATATCAGAGTATTTTCAGTTGATAATATGGTTCACTTGAGAAAAGAATGAACAAATGGAAAGTTGGAGAGAAAAAATGGCTTTATTAGGAACACTCAAAATTCTGTGTTTGAATAACATAAAAATTTTATGATGAAACCACAAGAAGGCTGAAATTTCGGTTAAGCTAGTGCCTAGTTGGTCCCCCACGAGCTCGTCTTAAGCATTCTATCCTACGAGGCATACTTTCAATCAAACGATTTATAAAATTTTGGGGCATATTCGTCTAAATATCCCGTAAAGCGTTAGAAAAGTCCTCCAGGTTATTGATCGGTTGTTCTAAGGTTGACAATTGTCTAGACATCTCAGACCAGACATGTTCGATGCAATTCATGTCTGGAGAGCGAGCTGGCTAATCAATCTTATCAATAGCATGAGTTTCTAGCGCTTCATTAACCAGACGACTACGGTGTGGACGGGCATTACCGTCAATTAAAATGAAATTCTCGCCCGAGGCAGCCGCAAACGGAACAATTATGGGTTCAATAATCATATCGTGATATCTCTGGCTGGTCATTGTGGTGTTCTGCAGAACAACCAACTCTGTGTGTTGGTTCAAACAAATGCCTCCCCATACACATATAGAATCTCCGCCAAAAGCTGTTGTGGCTACCATAAACTGTTCTGCACACCTTCGACCTCTTTCCCTCCAAGCAAGAATACGTCCATCGGAGTTGACCAAACGAAATCTAGACTCATCCGGAAATAAACATCGGCTGCAATCTTCAACTGTCCAATTGCGGTGTTCCTCAGCCCATTGCCGTCGATGAACCCGGTGTTCCCTATTCAAACGGGGATGTTGTACCCTCTTACGTGCTCTCAAACCACGAACATGTAGTCGTCGTCTTACAGTCTGGTTCGAAATTAGAACTCCTGTTGCAACTCTCAGTGATCTATTGAGCCACGACGCCGGGTAAGTGGGATGTCTCCTAGCATTGAGGATCAAAAGACGATCTTGGGCAGCTGTTGTACTGCGCTGCCGACCTCCCCCATGAACATAAGCTACTGAGTCGTTTTGGATGAACCTATTCCAAGCCCGACTCACGACACTTTGCGAAACATTCAACCGCCGGGACACTTCTCGCTGAGACAAACCTTCCTGTATCCACCGTATGATTTGGTCCAGTTGCACAGGAGCCAAACGTCTTCTCGGCATGACTGATAAGCTGATATTGTTCTAATTTCTTCAATTATTGTCACCTTATGTGTTTGAACGAGAGAAAAAACAGATTTAATAACAAATACCACATTGCTTTTCACTCCACCTGTAACAGCCTACAGATAACAATCGATTTTGTGAACAAGAGCCGATGAAGTGAGGAAAAATTTGATGTAATCAACTCAAAACATCTTAATTTTTCCTTAGAGAACATATAATGTACAGATATTCACGAGATAACTTGAAAAAAATACAAATGAAAAGAAGTTCATAGGTGATCCCTAGCAATTGTTGATCAGTGTATGTGAATTATTGTGATATGAGTGACACTACCTTTGTTATTTTCAAAACAATGGATCAAAATCAATTTCGTGTTTTAATTGTACACTGCTTATTTATAGAAAAGATACCGTTCAAGCAGAGCAATGGCTTGAAAAGTGTTATGGGGACTTTCGTCCATCAGAAACAACAATAAAATGTTAGTTTGCTGACATCAAACGTGGTCGTAGAGAGGCCGAGAATGCAGAAGGCAGTGGATGTCCAAATGACGCGGTAACACCAGAAAACATGAAAAAAATTCACAAAATCGTTTTAAATGATCGAAAAGTGAAGTTGCGTGAGTTAGCTGACATCGTAAAGATATCTAAAGAACGTGTTGGCTTTATATTGCGTGAACATGCTCAAATGAGCATTAGAAAGCTCCGTTCAAAGTCGGTGCTGCGTTTGCTAACTGTTGACCAAAAACGAGAACGTGTTGATGCTTCTAAGCAGTTTTTGGCCACGTTTAAATGTAACAAACCGAAATTTTTGCATCGATATGTGACAATGGATGAAACATGGATCCGTCCGGAATCTAAACGATCGTCAACTGAGTGGACAGCAACTCGTCCAAAGCGCCAGAAAGTACAATAATCGGCTGGAAAGGTTATGGCCTCGGTATTTTAGGATGTCCGTAATATCCATAGACTATCTTGAGAAAGGAAAGACCATTAAATATTATATAGCGTTATTGGAACGAAATTGCAAAAAACGACCGCATATGGCCAAGAAAAAAATTTTGTTGTATTCGCCAGATTTGTGAGTTATACTAAGTTCAATCTGAATAGCCACATATGGACCACCCTGAATCACTGTTGCTAATGGTAATCTCTTTATTGTCTCTGCAAGAGCCTAAACGTTCATCGAATTCAAATGAAGACCATGATGATTCGTTATTCAATGATACGATCCTTCGTCGAAATGACGAAATAGCGACCATATTTAGAATTTCTCAATCCATCCGGTTACCTTTGCAATTCCCCGGCTGCTTCTTAACCGCGAGCGATGAATATTGAATGGCGATTCTGATTTTATCGTTATCCGCTTTCGATAGAAACGGAAATCATAAGGTTTTCGTCGATTGTTTTCCATTGGTTGGTTGTTTTATTGATGAGCATGCCATGTTATTTCATTAAAAGGCATACTAATTTCGAAGACAACTGCTTTCGATATTATGTAATTGCTTATGTTATATTACGAGAACCAATGCATAGAATGAAAAAACAATTACTGTTCTGAAATCAGTATAGAAATACCTTTGAATTAAGGTATCACTCACCCCATCTTCCCTATTCAAAAATTGGGGTTGGGGGTTGTAGCAGCAAGGGTTGAAGCGCTATGCGTCCGTAACCTACATCTTAAGTTGTCCCCCTCGAAACAGAAATCAATCTGTCCGAGCATTTCTATCGAAAAAACTTATTTCGTCTGTAATCTCGTCTGTTTCGTTTTCAAATGGCCACCCTGTATAATTGTTCATAAATAAAAATCTAATATATTTGGATTATGAAAAAAAGATTGGACGGAATTTACTGAATGAAAATTCCTATCCCCGAATCTGACCTTCATTATTATTAATTTTCATTTAATGTTAAAAATTGCCGTCTGTGTAACGTATTGAGGTTGATCGCATGGCGTCGCAAGTTGCAATAAGATTTTTTAGGGTATATATATAGTAAATTTGGAATTTTAAATAAATTACAGCAGAAACCTACCCTTCAAAGAACTGATTTCCGTCAGTGTTTTTCTTTAAAGTTGATTTTCCAATTAACTAGACTTAACAACTTCTTCTCGAACTTCCCTGAACTTTGTAAGTTGAAAAAATGCCATAAAAATGTTTGCCGCCGTGGGGGTGTTTCGCATACCCACTAAATAAGATAAGTGTGTAATAAATGTTTGAAAGAATTCAATATTTTATCAATAATCTCTCTTTTAGTTTAACGAAAAAGGACAATTCACAGTACTGTTTTTTTTTTCATTTGTCACTTAGGTACGAACCGTTTTTATATTAAGGAAAAACATTTATTTTCAGAGAAAGAAAATATAGCCATTTGTTCATAAACGAATGGACTTTTTGTTGAGAAACTGCTGATCATGATTGAAAGTTTCATCTCCTTAATAATAAATTTTAATCGTTTATGAACTTTTTTTCATATTTCTATTGTTAAAATAATTAGTCGAGATTTTTTTAAATCGTAATAAACATTCAAATAAAGATATTTTCACTAAGGATTCTATTTCTTCTGATAGATTTGAAAATCATCAATCCCTTTGGATAAAAATACACTCATTTCATTTTCATCTAAATAAATTTTCCTCTTTAGTTTGATGCACATGGCCGTTTTTTGATTTTTGAAACCACCAGAAAAAACGAAGAAGAGCTAATAATTGGTTCATAACAAATTGTTGATTTAATGAAACATAAAATAGGAAAAAAATTCTTTGGTCGTAATTTGTGGGGAACTGTAAATTATAATTAAAAATATTGATTGAAGTATTCAAACAATATAAATATGGAAAAAACCTTTATAAACGATAAAAAATTATTGTTGATAGAAAAATGTTTTCGTCATTAATATCATCATTATCTTGAGAATCTGTTTAAAAGAATTTTCAAAAATATTGATGTCCATTTATTACTAAAAGAGTTATAAATATAGTTATACATTTTTTCAAAGTGAACGGTTAGTCAATCGGTAAGTATGTGACAAATAGAATAATCATATTTTGTGATTTAACGAAAAAACTTCACCGTTATTGTGAGAAGTTTTTTCGTTAAATCACAAAATATGATTATGAGCAAAGTAATGAATTTATTTAATGTTTCATCACACTCTCTTACTTTATGGGTATGCAAAAAAGGCTCCATCTAGCCAAAAATTGTTTGCGGTAATTACTCGAATAATATTTTAATTTACAATTATCAAGGTGTCGGTATCATTTATTAATTGACAAAGGTATAGTTGTAAAATTTTTTAGATTCTTCGATCTAATATATTATTATAACTTGTTGCTCGCGACAAATTACATATCAATAATGGAGGTATATTTCCGGGTATAAGAACTTTCTGTTTGTAAATTTCCTCCTTTCTCAGGGTATTTTTTCAAAAATCCAAAAAAAATGTTAGTTTACTAATCACAAGCCAAAAATATAAATCACTTTTTTCATCATTTCCCATTGTTCATAACTTTTGAAGTTTTGGCTGTACTAAACCAATTTCGTATAAAAATGATCTAGGCATAATCCCGGATTGAATGAGCCATAGCACATAATTTTAGTAATATGCCCAATGGATGACATTTCCAACTGGATAATTACATCAATATCTTTGGGAAACTTACACCTGCTCTAAGTATTCATCATAAGGCGATAGGTCTTCTTTTTTTCCCAACAAAGATTTCACTATGCATGTTTTGTGTTCTGTCATTATTCATACCCTGCGATCACAGGATTATATACAATTTGTTACATGTTTGAATTTTTGAATGTTACATAAATTTCCGGTATGACTAGGTTATTTTCCAACATATTTTCAAACGTTCTTGTGAGATGAAATTAATTAGTTTCTTTAGATTTCAAAATAGAGTAGATCACTGAAAGTTTAATGTTTTGTACGAATTACCGATTTCACCCTGTAATCCAACCCTGTCGGTGTATTACTTTCTTGTTCAAAATAAGGGAGAATACTGCCACTCAAGCTGGTTCTCCATCATTAAAAGGGAGTGAAAAAGTCCGCCAATTATCAAAAATGCAGATAAGCCGATTTCTATTCCTCTCCATTCGAAATGTACTCATTTGCATAAAACCGGCTATTGCTTTCTGGTGGCAGATTCAACTCCGACCGAACGGAAGCGCGTCATTTATACTTATAGGGTTACTGCAATTTCCGCCGGTTGTTTCCTAACCCCCCTGGTCTTCCACGCTCCCTGTAATTAGGAATCGGTCACGGTCTGCGACATAAGCCTCCAATTTTCCTTTCATGACTTCACAAACTTGACTCTGTCATTTGGTTGAATTCTTTTGAATTATAAAAAAACTTAAGATTTTTTATGGCGGTAGAACTATACTATAACTTCATTTTTCCAAGTTTGTACTTTTCTGTGGGAGTTTTTCTTCTAGAGGTCATTTTCCAAACGAAAGAAATCTAATGTAATTTTTTGAGAAATCTAGTCTGGTCATCAAATGCCTTCTGATTAGAAATTTGTTCTAATTTAATTGATTTTGATCGATTCAAAATGGCATGTAGATTATGGACAGCTTGGAAAAATGGCAAACATTTTATGTAGCCTGAGTCGATGATATTGAACGAGTTTTCTAAGGTGATAGTATATTGAAAAATGTGTATAGGATGTTGAAAAATAAATTAAGTATGACCCAAAATGCATACTGCGGAAGATATATCTGGTGTCCCAAGGTGTGTAGCCTATTAAATTATTATGTGAACTATTCATGCAAAATATTTCAAATTTTGTATATCAATATAAGGTACATTTCTGAAATATTTTTAAATTTCTACTGTTACCACATTTTTGGCTTTCTTATTTTAAATGGGACATCCCGTATTTCTATATTATTATGATTCCCCATAAAAAATTAAATGAATTCGTTCTATTATTCTATATCAATCCTCAACTGTTTTTGTATTATGAATTATTTTTAAAAATTTTGAATCAAATTTGTGAGTCACAAAAATGGCTATATCTTGCTGAATATTAAAAATTTCAATTTGAAATTTGTTTTCAAAGCATATGGATGGTCTGAAGGTGGGTGGCCTATTAAATTATTATGGGAACTATTCATGCAATATATTTCAAGCTTTTTAGGTCAATATTATGGTAGGTTATCTAAGGTACATTTTGAAATACTTTCAAACTTCCTGTGTTGCCAGGTGTCGGCAGCAGCTCTGTTATTTTAAATGGTATTTCAATTCTTTTCATGATTTTCCATAAAAAACTTCATTTAATTAACTCCACTTCACCATATCTATCTAGAACGGTTTCTAAGATATAAATTATATAAAATCTCGAAACATATGTGTCGTATTCTATTTCATTTTTTAATTGATTTTTTTATAGTTTTTTTGAACTGTTTGATATTATGATTAGAATGAAAGATTCTCTCTTATTCATCGAAAAAAACAGTATTTTCTAGAATAAAGAAAGGTATTGATACTTTTCAATTGTCGATTTTTGAATCAATTCAAAAATTGATTTGTTGAAAAGTCAAAAAGTTGAAGAATGCAGATACGGATTAATGAAAAACATTTTGTTGTCCTGAAATTTTCATCACGATTTCTCAATTAGCAATCCACTAGTTGATCCTGAATTTTTTGGAGCATTTATATCGCTATTGCGAATACTGTTTAAATCAGAGAATTCTTTTCTGCCTATAGTTTTTTTTTTTTTCAAATGAATCCAATATGATTTCCATTGGAAATTTCGACGAATATTTAATTTTTCTTTGTTGTCAACAGGTTTGTAGTAATTCAATCTTCATCAGTATTTTTCAATATAACCAAGTCAGTACACGAAAACTCCACCTCATGGTTTTCCATATTTGTCAGAAATGTATTCATATCTGTCCCGTATCTTTCGTTCATTTTTTTGTATTATCTATTTTGATATGCTGACATCTGAAAATAATTGACTATATTTTGAAACAATACTAATATATCTTTTTTTTTTTTTCAGGTGAGTGCTCGAGTTAAATTCCTCTAATAGCTTGAATTATTGCAAAGTCTGAAGGTATGAAATTTTATTAAACTTCGTAGAATAAAAGTCAGGTTCAGTATTCAACCACTGCATTGATTGGAACTATAAATTCTTAAAACGCGAAAACCACCTTATACAGTGTCCCGTAACTCAACTTTAAGCGGTTACTGGGCTATATGCTAGGTTATACCAGTTCTAGCAAAAATAATAAAAAATAAAATTAAAACAATTGCACCTAACAATGGATTTGTGACTGTAATCAACAGCATGGTGATTTAGGATTACGATTAAAAAAATCATTGCAAAATTGAAAAATTTGTGATTCTGATGTCTAGCAAAAACGTATATCATTGACTGACCTACAAGAGCTTTCGCTACACCTTATACCTCTCCTCAATGTGTAAGCCATTATAGTGAAAATGTAAATCTCCAGTACAATAGCATAAAATTTATCTTTATTTCAAAAATAATTATTTTGAAATTAAAATATAAAGCAGTGGGGTATATTTAACCGGTGCTTCAAGCAGGTCTACTAACTACTGCCCATAAGCAAGAAAGCTGACGTCTCATCCATTGAGCCCTCGCTTGCTCTGGAAATAATTGTCCGTCAACAACCAAAATAGTATGTCAGAACTGCATCATATAAAAATTTGAGGAGTACTTAATTTGAAAAACACATCTCCTATTACGAACCGACGAACATAATCGATTAGGGTCACATTAGTGAGCACTTTCTCCCAAAAATTAAAAAAATGCAGACATTTAGGAAAATCTACAAGCACTCCGTTCAATGAACAGAACATATATTGCTTGTTCTCGAATATGCCATGATGCTTGATCAAAAGAAAATTTTCAGTGGAAAATTGTTCAGACTTCCATGGTTGTTATGATATTCAGCCCAGCTTTAGTGAAAATACCAGAACTTTTTATTTCTATTCAAAACTTGGACGTTTCGTGATGTATTTTATATCACAAGTAAGTTTGGAGATTGTTTCCATTTTTTCAGATTACAAAAATATGCCTACAAAAATGAATTAACTTGACCTCAAAGACTTAAAAGTTTCGTTCCTGATTCTTGTCTGTATCATTACGTGGGTGTAAAAAAACTTTTTTTTGAATTTTAGAATTTTCAAATAACATCATTATTTTCTAAAAGAAATGGTTGCATGTCAATAGCTTGAAATAAAATCCGAAATTGTTACCACGAAGTTCACCCCTTTCAGTAAAAGGAAATGAATGTCAATAAACTACTATGTCGAGAATGTTTCAGCATCAAGAGACTTCACGCTTCGCATGTAAACAGAACTCATTATGCAGATATTGCTATTGTTTGATACCTAACTTTTTATACTGTCGCAATTTCCTCGAAGTTTTCTGTCTTTCCGATTCTCTGAAAATTGAATTCGGTGAAGTTCACGGAAAAAACTATTCAACATTGAGACGCCAATCATTAAATATTCCAGAAAACTTCGAATCGGTATACTTTATTCTTTATTTTATTTTTTGCCGCTTGTTCTTTGTGGTTTCATTTAACTGCAAACTATCATTTTTTCCCGGAATTCAGACCGGCCATATATGCAATTATATTCGAAGGAGATGAGCTAGTCTTCATAAATTCAAAACTGATTAGGTATTTTCAAATATCTCTGTCGAATTTGGTAATGGGGCAAAATCTGCTTAATATTCTAAGAGTTACAAGTATCTAAAATTTCGTTTTCTTAGTAACTAGAAAAATGTCCACAAAAACTTTCTTCATCTTGGCGCAAAATAACTTGGAAATATAGTAGTTTTTGATTTGATGATATATCAGGAGTTTGTTGATTGTTTTTCTTTATCTATTTCAGTTATTTTTGTATTTGACTTTATAACAATCTTGGAAAAGCTTCCTCCGCATGTCAGTGTTTTTCTACATCTAATTCAATAAACACCATGCTAACTCTCGATTAATTAATTATACAGGGTGGCCATTTGAAAACGAAACAGACGAGATTACAGACGAAATAAGTTTTTTCGATAGAAATGCTCGGACAGGTCGATTTCTGTTTCGAGGGGGACAACTTAACGTAAGATGTAGGTTACGGACGCATAGCGCTTCAACCCTTGCTGCTACGACCCCCACCCCCAATTTTTGAATAGGAAAGAGGGGGTGAGTGATACCTCATTTGAAAGGTATTTTTATACTGATTTCAGCACAATAATTGTTTTTTCATTTTATTTCCTATCCGAGCATTTTTATCGAAAATATTTATTTCGTCTGTAATCTCGTCTGTTTTGTTTTCAAATGGCCACCCTGTATGTCTTATTCTTGCATCCTATTGTAATTCAAAAAAATATTGAAACGCATTGACGTGAGATCAGGAGCTTCTGTGCGCTTGAACTGAAGAATTTTCCAAGACTCTTTAACGGTATGATACCTACAAACCATCACGAAAAATCAACAAACCTATATCTTGGATTCGGAATAACCACTCAGAGTTTTTCTTCAGTTTTGTTGGAATCCCAAAATTCATTACCATGTAAAAAATTTCTTTGCAATAGAAAATCATATAGAAAGTGATATCTTCCTTTCGTTAAGCTCATGTCCTCAGAAATACTTTATTTCTTCAAGTCCAAATTACGACAAAATAGCCGGCTGATAACTTAATGTTATCGATAAGAAATAATTGAGATCTCATTGAGGAGAAAGTATGTCTTATGAGAAATCGATTATTAATTTCTTTTTAGCTAGGCGATTTTGACAAAATTTGGTACGCTTTTTTTACTTCACTGTTATTCGACGATTTTCAAGTTTCAGGTCGATCGAATTATTATTCTAGAAGTTCAGGAAACCAAACTTCAAATGCCAAAAACTAGTGGACGGATTTCGCCTAGTAACGAACTTGACCAAAATATTTGGACAACAAACCTATTTTGATAATATACAAACTCTAGCACATCTCCTTCGGATGATGGAGTGATTTACTACATAAATGTCATTGAATATTGATATTTTTCTAGGAAAAATACAATGAGGTCTGGAAATCAGAATTCGAAATGTTCCATCTATACTATTTTCCTATTATGAAGTTCAATGATTTGATCGAATAAAAGAAACTTTACCTATTAAACCTATTAAATTATTATGGAAACTATTCGTGTAAAATAAATTAAATTGTGTATCTAAATAAAAGGTTATCTATGGTACATTCATGAAATACTTCAAAATTTGCAGTGTTTCCAGATGTATGATAATTTGGCAACAGATTTCTTATAATAAAGGTGTTTTTATTTTTTGTTTTCCATATGAAATTTGATTAAGTTGTTTTACTTTCCTTTATCTAACTTTTACGGTTTTTGTGTTATAAATTATTTTTGAAAATTTCTGATCAAATCTGAGAGTCAAAAATATTTGGCTCATTATTCAAGATTTCAATAAAAAATTTGGTTTGACCTTAGATCACAGTTTGATCTGCGCCACCGTTACCGAATCCAAGTTGTCAGTTATCCAGAGTGGTCAAAAATTACTACTTATTAACCCATCAAATTGTAAAAAAGCTGTTTTTTCAAATTAGATACCCAGTACATATGTTTTTTTCATTTTCATAATTAAACCGATCCACTCCACTATTTTTCTTTACATTTCTCTGTACCTATCTTGTTTATATGGTGAGTTATCTGTATTTATTGAATCTCAGGTAAGTTATGCAAAAAATTTTGCAAAACATTTGGAATAGTTGTTGTTCGCCCTGTAAACTTGAATAATGCTTTTCTCAAGATAGATTTGAGTCACAGATACGTAGATTTATTGGCAACTCAGAGATCACAGAGAAAATATTAATACAAAGACTTTAGGGCATATTGAACCAAAATGAAATTCAATAAACGCAGATAACTCAGAATCCAAACATGATAGGTATAGGGAAATATACAGGGCGAGTCTTTGACCACTGCGTTAATTTTAACCATTGGTTCTTGAGATCAAAACAAACACTTTTTCCATTACGGTTTTTCTATATTCAGCTGCGTTGAAAAGTTATAAGCATTTTAAGTTTTCACATTGGGCAAATACCCCTCTGTAGTCCAGTTTAGTTTGAATGAAAAATACCTTCCACAGCAGCCACTATTGAATCTGAATTGTTTAAAAACATTATTTTCCCTCTAAGAAATGATTCACTCACTCATGTTTCATCCGACGAGGTCCATATCCAGAAGGAAGATACAAAATACTAATTTTCTGGTAAAAAAAATTCAACACCATAAACATAGATTTTTGTTGTTCTTCTATATTTTCTTTCTACTTCAAGATTATATACCATGCCTTTCTAGTGAGAAATTCCAAAAAAAACCTCAGAATTATTGGGTGTTATCATCACACATTTGTAATTTTCTTCTTAAAATTTCCAAATCATGAAAACCATCATTTCTATGAAAACTTCCAAGGCAAGAGGTTGTCATTGTGCATTTTTTTTCACTCAAAGCCAGAAAAAATCATCTATGATTTTCCAAACACTGATATTTCTGAAGTTTCTTCTCCTTGACAGAGACCAGTGAACAGGTCTATGAGGTCTCTTGATACGGTTAAAAATATGAAAATCTTTTTCGAAATCTTCAACAACAATGAATGATGTCACTACGAATAATCATTTTGAAGTAATGTTACTTTGCTTGATGATTATTTTCTGTACTGAATCCCAATAACAATTTACCTGGATAGATTACAAGTATTTCCAGATTTAGGTGTGCAATTATACTTTCTTGAAGAAATACCTAAATTTGACTTTGAAAAATCAACTAGGTGTTCTTCAATAAAATATTTTTTGTTAAATCATCAATATGAATCTATTCTGTTTAGATTATAATTACTGATTACTGATTTTTATAATCAGAGTATCTGTTTTAATTACGTAAACAAGAACATAAATATTTAATAATGGTTATTCATATATTATGTCAAATTTTAATACCTTACCATAGAATATTAATTTATTACCAAACCCCAGGAGAGAAAAAATTAATATTTGCAATCTTTTTTTAAATGAAAGATAACATCTGTAACTATTATTGATCTTTAGTTATAATTTTCCTCAGAATAATTAGAGTGAATTATTATCACATTAAAATATTATAACGTCTCTGTGGTGGGTAGTTCCAAATAAAAAAGTGTTCTGTGGTTCCTTGTTGTTTTGATTCTGTTTGAAACTGTCAACAGTTATTAGTAGCTTTCTTCAAAAAAATGTGGAAAATATTTTAAAGATAATTTCGACAATTTGAAATTATTCAATTCAGTATGAAATGATTATGGTCAGAAAATGCATTCTATTCTAATCTTTCTTGTTTATGAGCTTATAGCTTCCAGTTTCAATATTGATTGAATTTTAATTAACTATGCATCATAACAAACATTCAGAAATATCAAAACTAAGTCAAATTCTATTATCTCCTAAGTTTGTGAACAAGGTTGAATCGGTGTATGAAATAAAGATAATAAAGGTATAAAACAAATCTAGGAGACTGGGTTCGAAGTTTTTAAAACTCATATGAGCTCAATTTGCAGCATTCCTATGTTAGAATAGATATAATTTGATGAACCCTGAAAGCCTGAAGCTATAAAAAACCAGCTCTTCATAAAGACAAGTCTTCAATTTAACAGTTCCTGACAGAAAATACTTTACCTATTTCAACGGTCAAAATATACCGAAGAGTGATGGAAAACTTTCTCTATTTATTATGGAATATTATTCTGGATTAAATATTAAACTAGGTGCTAGACATCATTAACAATGAATACAGCAAATGGCAATTTAGATTTTGTGGTGAATGTAAGACAAAAATTGTTCAGT
Organism: Micraspis discolor; assembly: GCA_030674115.1. NCBI lineage: Eukaryota > Metazoa > Arthropoda > Insecta > Coleoptera > Coccinellidae > Micraspis > Micraspis discolor. The sequence continues at coordinate 203,530 of JARTUT010000452.1, forward strand.
GTTTAGTGGTGGAACCATAGACTGGAGAGATTTCCCCAACCTGATGTAGAAATATTTAATAAAGACATAAAATATGGCAACATTGAACAAATCTGAGTATCGAATCATTTCAGCACAGAGTTGGATTTGGGAAAATCAGAAAATTTGGACAAAATTATATCGATTCAATTCCTTTCAACTTCAAATATCTCAAGAATGGTGCAATGATGCAATGAAAAGATGAGGAATGATTTTATATGCAAAAAAGACTAATGATTCCAGGAAGTACGAGATACGGACCTTTAGTTCAAGCGATATTTGTTTTTCAATGCAATTTAACCAATCTGTAGAGTAGTAGTGAGAAACCCACAAGAAGTGGAATGAATCTATTGATGCCAAAATATGCACGAGTGTTATCAAAAACCTTCTACAAGAGATCATTTCAATTGATATTGTCGTTTGAATATTACAGGTGAAAATGCAATTTTTTTATGAAATTTCAACACCCTATATCTTTTGAACGGCGCCAAATTTGGAAAAATGTTATAGGAAGAAAATGTTTCTTTTGACGTCAAGAATCTATGGTTAAAATTAACGCCGTGGTCAAAGACTCACCCTGTATAAATGAAAATCGTAGATTTGGTTCCAAAATAATGAATGAATATACTGGTTCTCTAATACGAAACTGAGTTTTTTACTATTTTGTGAGTTCACAAATGGAAATTTTTTTTTACCACTGTGTATAACTGACAACTAAGATTCGAAAATGGTGGCTCAGATTAAAGTATTATCTAGGATCATACCAAATTTCGAACTGAAATCCCGAATATTGAACGAAATATTGCCATTTTTCCAACTGTCAAATTTGATTTAAAACTTTTAAGAATAATTTATAACTCAGAAACCATTATAAATAGAAATTTTTATATGAAGATTCTTACGAAAATATAAATTTAGAATAACAAAGCTGTTGTCAAATTTGCATACATCTGGCAAAATTAAAAATTGGAAAAGTATTTAAGAAATGTACATTGGATAAAATTATATTGATCAAAAAAGTTTGAAATATTTTGCATGTATAGTTTCCATAATAATTTAATGAGCCACCCACCATGGGACACCCGTTATACTATCTTTGGGTTGATTCTTAGGCTGATAAAATATTTTATTTAACAGAACGTCTGCAACTTTCCTTTATGCACGAATATTTGTTCAGTTTTGAAGAATATCTAATGAGCTTTTGAGTATTTTAATAAAAGTTCAGGTTTTTTATGTTTCTCTGACCTGATGATTTATGTCTCTTCAGTTACTTTCTCAAGTTACAAATCGATCATGTTGATATTTTTCGATTTAGGTTTTGTTTGGTCTCTAACGACGTTAGTTGAGATGTTTCGACAATGAACCTCAATCTCCTCCGAAAGCCAAGAAGCGTACGTCCTACCGAACTACGTATTCCTCGTCCAACTATCGTTTGTCAACATTTTTTGCGCGACATTCGAAAATTAAAGACGTTTAGGCAAAACGGTAGATCCAAGCGCTCTAAAAGGCTATCCACTTGTACGAGGATTGATCCATAAATGAAATGACTATTAATCCATCTCAATAGCGTTTAGCCATATAAAAAATATTGTGACAGACTTGATGATTTAATCAACTGATGGAAATATTCACACCCAAAATCGATACAAAAGACGATATGTTTGGAATTGAGTCCTCGAACGTGTTTATACTCAGGAATTAATTATGTATAGCCTCGAATTAATCAATTCGCTACCGAAAAGGTCTTGTTGACGAATACTGATTCTTTTTTTCCATGCAAGTTTCCATATTGTGATTTTGTTCAGTTCAAGCTGATAATTAATAAGTTTTCGATTTATTTTTTAGTATTACATAGATGTAATTTTATCAAATTTTACTAATAGTTTTATGTATGCATGCTGTGGGTAGGCAACGAATTATTAATTTTTTGGGGATTAGATGAACAAGATATTTCAATTTTTTTTTATTTTTACAAACCATGTTTGTCTTTATTTTTTCAGTTGAAACACCTCTTCTTTTTTTTGCTTTTTGATAGAATTCGTAGCAGAGAAGATTTTTTCATTTTATTTCGATATCAAAGTAATCAGTTGTATCTCAACCGGCCATGGCTTGTAGAAACAGAATATTTTTTTTTAAATGTGATTGTTATTGGGGCTATCCGTCTAGTATATTTTCATTTGAACATGGTTTTTCCTGGTTTTGCGAGTAAAAATTGTTGTAGGTTGATCAAGTGTTTATGTATGTTTTATGAGAAGTATCAACAGAAAAATCGGGTGTTCAAGGGGGATGACCTATTCAATTATTATGAAAACTATTTATGTAAATATTTCAAATTTAGGAGATCGACATTTACTGTTGTTATTTGAAGGTATTTTTCTTTATAAAAATCTTTACATAAATTAAGTTCTTTTATTCTATCTTTGAAGATTTTTGAGTTACAAATTATTTTTAGAAATTTCAGATGTTATGACCAGGGTGTCAAAAAATCTCTAGGATAGATAGAAAACTGATAAATAATTGGGATTTGCTCACGTATTAAAGATACAGGCCGTTGAAGAAAAAAAAAATTATACACATTTTTTAAAATTGCAGAAACTACTGGCAACATTGTAATGAAATTTTATACGAATATGTTTCGGAAGCTGATACATCCAATGAATTCGTTTTTATGTCTTACTCTCGTAGAGGGCGCTAGTTTTCACGGTTAGTATCAAGAGAATTGAACATAACTTTTTTAGTATTAGATTTATTGTGCAAAATTTCAAGCGTACTTAAACATCATTCAATTTCACGCAAAAAGGTACTCTTGGTAAAACTCGATACTTTGTGCCGTTTTAGGAGTATTTTGATTCAAAAATTATGAAGTGATAACCGATGTTCGTATGAAGTAATGATAAAAATTGTATTTATCAAACAAAAAATCAGAAAATTTAAAAAAAAGGCTAATAACATAAATATGATTTCAATTAGAGTAGGTAGGTGTTCAAAATGTCCTCCGTTTTCACGAATACACAAGGCTATCCTTTTTTCTAAAGAATCTATTAATCTTCTAAATGGTTGGAAGTCAACTGTGAGATCATTAAAGTGACGTTGTATTCTATCTTTCAAATCAAAGATTTTAAAGATAGAAGACTTGCAAATCTTGTGGTGAATTGACCTCTGCAGCATAAACTTTTTCTTTAAGATACGACCAAACTGTGTAATCCAAGGAATTAAAATCACATGACCGAGGAGGCCAATGAATCGGAGCTTCTGCACCTCTACCAATCCATCGATTCGGAAAATGGTTTCTCAACACATTACGACACCTTCTATCAAAGTGCGGTGAAGCTCCATCGTGCATAAAAATAGATTAAATTTTCTAATTTACCGAATAAGTGATTTCTAAGAAGTCAGGAAAAATAAATTAATTAAAAGTCCATAATAATAATAAATTAATTAAAAATTTCCAGGTAGAATGTGATAACCTATTTATTTGTTGCATAAAGTTGATGCCCAAACATTAACTTTTAAATGTTGGTAATATGCTACCCTTTTGACATGTGGATTCACATCACTCCAGTAGTGTGCATTATGGGAGTTAAACATACCTTGTCGCGTAAAAGTGGCCTCGTCCGTAAAAAAAATACATTTTAAAAAATTCGGATTGAGGGCTGTCCTTTCTTGTAATGTTTGACAAAAATCCATTCTAACCGGTAGATCGTCTGTTGATACATTGATACTTTGGGCATGTGGTAGAAAATGAAACTGTAGGAAATCTCCCGGTACCCGCCATTCTCCTCAAACTTGAAAAATGATTGATGAATTTTATGTAAAATCGGACCAGACAATTGTCTAATAGTCCTTCAGAAATTTCCATTCTCGATGTGATATTAGCGATGGAGTTGATATGCCTGCTTTTGGTTGGTTTTGAGAGAAGGGAATTTGAGCTTATAACAAAACATACAGAAAACTGTGAGTGGTTATTTTTAATTTAAGATATAGGTCTGTCATTCATCGTGGCGTCGTAGAACAACAAAACCTCCTGACCTCACTTCGTCTCTTTTCTATTTTTTTTATTTTTGATCTATGAGCGATACGTAATGAATTATTTGTTCCATGAAACTTTCATGTTTAAATATCAACTATCTTCCAAGCCTTTCATAAGGAGTTAACTGTAGACTGAAAGATGAAAAGCAACTTGAAGAAAATCGCAAATGGAAGCAATCAACAGATATCTTGATGAATTGGTATTGCTAAACTGGAAAGGCAACGGCTAAAAGTTACAGGTACCACTTGAACGTTAATGTGGCTTATTTCCACTCTCCGTCTCGCTTTATTTGATTTTCATTGTTTTGCCCAACGAGCAGTTGTTCGTAGATCCGCCCTTTCCGTCCCTTTTTCCTTTCTGTTTGCCGAAGTAACAAGAACCTTTTGCTCGTCGATTTCGTAATTTTCCGCATACAGGGCTCTCGACAAAACGAGAACAAGGAGGCAACAACCAGGAAGATTGGCGTATTTTTTTCAGGGAATGGATTAATTTCGGTTAATATCCTGAATTTTCATTCTCCCCGGGTTTTTCCGGCCGCATTATTGCCTTTTGGTTTGAAAATGAGATATGCTGACAGAAACTGACTTTTAACAATCATATTACTGTTTTTTTATATATATATAATCAATCATTTCCATATAAGAGGACATATTAAACAAAAATATCTAAAATTGACTATTATAGTCTTAAACTTCTTGAAAGTATCAATATATATATAAAACCTTCATTTATTCTAGAAAACACTGTTTATTTGATGAATAAGAGAGAATTTTTCATTCTTATCATAACATCAAACAATCAAACAACTGCAGAAAATTAATTAAAAATGAAATAGAATATAACACGAGATCTGTGTATTTTTTCGTCTGGCATTCATATTCTATTAACAATAATTTATTATGGAAGAACATAAACAAGAAACACAAAGATCAGAATACACACAGGTATAATGGAAAGTATGGCTACATACGGTTCAGACCTTTGGATTATAAATAAAAAAGATATCCCTAAAATAAAAGCAATAGAAATTAATTGTTAGCGTAGATGTTGCCGGCTCACGAGAATAGACAAGGTGAGGAACACTGAGATCAGGGATAGAATGTGTGTAGACGTTGACATGATAGAGAATATAGAATACAAAAGACCGAAATTGCATGGCCATGGCCAGAGAATGAATAATCAACGATGGCGAAAGCGACTATTACAATGACAACCAACCAATCGTAGGAGAAGGGGAAGATCTAGGAAGTCCTGGAAACAAGAGGTGAACTGTACGGAGGGTAGAGGACTGCAAGCAGGTGACTGGAAGGATCGTAGGATGGAAGATACGGCCACAGCTGTAGAAAACTCGTCAATACATTTATATATACAGGGTGAGTCTTTGACCACTGCGTTAATTTTAACCAAAGGTTCTTGAGATCAAAAGAAACACTTTTTCATTACGGTTTTTCCATATTCAGCTGCGTTAAAAAGTTATAAGCATTTTCAATTTTCACATTGGGCAAATACCCCTCTGTAGTCCAGTTTAGTTTGAATGAAAATCACCTTCCACAGCTTCTACTAATGAATCTGAATTGTTTAAAAACAATTTCCCTCTAAAAAATGATTCACTCACTCATGTTTCATCCGATGAGGTCCATATACAGAAGAAAGATACAAAATATTAATTTTCTGGTAAAAAAATTCAACACCATAAACATAGATTTTTGTTGTTCTACTATAATTTCTTTCTAGTTTAAGATTATAAACCATCCCTTTCTAGTGAGAAATTCCTAAAAACCCCAGAATTATTGGATGTTATCATCATACATTTGTAATTTTCTTCTTAAAATTTCCAAATCATGAAAACCATCATTTCTATGAAAGCTTCCAAGGCAAGAGGTTGTCACATTGCTTTTTTTTCACTCAAAGCCAGAATAAATCATCTATGATTTTCCAAACACTGATATTTCTGAAGTTTCTTCTCCCTATGAGGTCTCTTGATATCGTACTGTTAAAAATATGAATAACTTTAACAACAATGAATGATGTCACTACGAATAATTATTTTAAAGTGATGTTACCATAGAATATTAATTTATTACCGAACCCCAGGAGAGAAAAAATAAATAATTACAAAGATTTTTTGAATGAAAGATAGTTATCTGTAACCATTATTGATCTTTAGTTATAAGTAATTTTCCTCAGAATAACTAGAGTAAATTTTCATCACATTAAAATATTATAACGTCTCTAAGGTGGGTAGTTCCCAATAAAATAGTGTTCTGTGGTTCCTTTTTGTTTTGATTCTGTTTGAAACTGTCAACAGTTATTTTTGTAGATTTGTTAAAAATAAATTTGGAAAATATTGTTAGGATAATTTCGATAGCTTGAAATTATTCAATTCAGTATGAAATGATTATGGTCAGAAAATGCATTTTATTCTAATCTTTCTTGTTTATGAGCTGATAGTTTCCAGTTTCAATATTGATTGAATTTTAATTAACCATGCATCATAACAAACATTCTAAAATATTAAAACTAAGTCAAATTCTATTATCTCCTAAGTTTGTGAACCAGGTTGAATCGGTGTATGAAATAAAGATGTGAAAAAATTCCTATAAACGTACAAAACAAATATAGGAGACTGGGTTCGAAGTTTTTAAAACTCATATGAACTCAATTCATTCCTATGTTAGAATAGATATAGTTTGATGAACTCTGGAAGTCTGAAGCTTTAAAGAACCAGCTCTTCATAAAGACAAGTCTTCAATTTAACAGGTCCTGTCAGAAAATAGATTACCTATTTCAACCGTCATCATGAAAATATACCGAAATACCTATGTGAGTGATGGAAAACTTTTTCTCTATTTATTATGGAATATTACTCTGGATTAAATATTAAGCAAGGTGCTCGACATCATTAATAATGAATACAGCAAATGGCAATTTAGATTTTGTGTGGTGAATGTAAGACAAAAATTGTTCAGTGGTTAATTTCATCAATAGTGTTTAGTAGTGGAACCATAGACTGGAGACATTTCCCCAAACTTTTGTAAAAATATTTAATAAAGACATAAAATATGGCAACATTGAACAAATCTCATTATTGAATCATTTCAGCACACAGTTGGATTGGGGAAAATCAGAAAATTTGGACTGAATTCCATCGATTCGATTCCATTCAACTTCAAATATCTCAAGAATGGTGCAATTTAGGAGAAATGATGAAGAATGATTATATCTGCAAAAAATACTGATTCCAGGAAGTACAAGATACGGAACTTTAGTTCAAGCGATATTTGTTTTTCATGCAATTTAACCAATCTGTAGAGTAGTAGTGAGAAACCCACAAGAAATGGAATAAATCTATTGATGCCAAAACATGCATGACTGTTATCAAAACCCTTCAAAAACAAGAGATCATTTCAATCGATATTGTCGTTTGAATATTACAGGTGAAAATGCAATTTTTTTATGAAATTTCAATCTTCTGAACGGGGCCAAATTTGAAAAAATGATATGAGAAGAAAATGTTTCTTTTGACGTCGAGAATCTATGGTTAAAATTAACGTGTGGTCAAAGACTCACCCTGTATAGTCCGATATATGATCAAGCAACTCAACGTGAATCTGTTATTCAGAAAATCATTTATCCCCTGTAGAAAAAAATCATTTAACGAAATGGCATCGTATTGTACCCATAACTAATTTGGCTGTCATGTATATGAATATTATAAACCCAATAGTGAGATATGCTGTCAAAATTGTGATATTAATACCCCCACAGGGACATATATACCTCGGGTAAGACACAGCGAAAAACGCCGAAGGTATGAGAAACTGCTCCCTCCTTGTTTATAAATAATAAGTTGCGACGTGAGGCCGTGTTTTTTCCGATGAGGAAGTATGACGGATCTGAAAAATGGCCACTTCATTGAAACAGTGGTAACGTGGAAATCTGACGCGACGGTTTTCCCGGGCTCGAAAGCCGACGACCTGCCGTAGGGATAGTCAGTGGCGTTCGTCGGCAACAAGTGGCTGTATTGCATTTCAATTTGACATTTCTCTTTAATGGATTGTCCCCAACTTCTTGACTCTGACTGTTAGGTACTGCTCTACTAGACAATTGACATTTTAAGTTGTTTATTTTGGTGAGGTGCATTGATGAGGTGAAACGGTTTCGCGATTAGGTTTTTCATTTATTCATTAGGTTGGCCAAATTTTGTGAAAATGCTCAGGCTAGCAAATTTATATAAAGTACATTTGGGTAATATTATTTTATATTACATCTTTATGATCTTTTAAAAAACATATGCGTTTTGTATTTGATCTTTTAATTTCGTGAAGAGTGATCCAATTGTTTTAACATTGTATGTTGCAATCTTTATATTTTCATCTTTGAAACATTTTTTTATTTTTCCTGTCAGATCTCTAATATTTGGTAAACTGGCATATTTTGTTTGATCTACTTGGTGTTCCCGGTTGTCATCTACCTGTGTTAGTGTCATTCTTCGTGGTATCTCCTCGAAGTTGTCATTACCTGTCTGATATAACAGTTTGTTGATCATTTGTTTTGGATATCCGTTGTCTCGAAATAATTTATTCAATTTTTTAAGTTCGCATCCACCAAATGTGGGTGGCAAATTTTAAGATTCGATTTTTCATTTGTTTTATATTGTTTACTTTTATTTGAATTGAATGTTCAGAGTTGTAATGTACTACCCTTCCAGATGCTGTGGTTTTTTGATACCAATCAAGTTTAATAACATTATTTACTCTACACACTCTGGTATCCAAAAATGGTACTGTTTTATTTTCATCTCTCTCTACAGTGAACTGAATGTGCTGATCAAATTGGTTAAATATATTCATCACTTCGTTCACCCTTTCTGGTGGAATTATAAGTAAGAGATCATCAACGAACTTTTTATAAAAATATTGGAAATGACAGTTTATTAACTGATTTATCTAGTAAATGGTCCATTACAAAGGTTGATAAAATGGGGCTTAATTTAGAACCCATTGCACAGCCAAATGTCTGTACATAATACTTTCCCTGGAACATAAAACAATTGTTCTTCATAATAAATACAACAATCTCTAAGAAAAGTCCAATGGGTATATTACAATGTTGTTGTACCTGGTTCCATTTTTCTTCAATTACTTTAATCACCAAATCTTCGTGAATATTGCCAAACAGATTTACCACGTCTAACGATAACACTTCGTGTCCGCTTGGTATGTTTATACCATTAATACAATTTGCGAATTCAAATGTGTCCTTTACAAAATATCTATTTTCTCTATCATATGCATTCGTTAACACTTCTGCTATATATGCTGCCAGTTTTGATGTTGGTCCTTGTACGGTAGATATAATGGGTCTAAGTGGGTGTCCTATCTTGTGAACTTTGGGGTTCCCATAAATTTTTGGGCACACTGCATTGTAACACCTCATCGACTTCTCTTGTTGTCCACTAATTACTTCCATTTCACAAAGTTTGGATATATAATTGTTACTTTTTCGTTGCAATGTACTCGTGGGATCTCTTGGTATCTCTTTAAAACTTTCTGTGTTTAGTATATCATTCATTTTTGTCACATAATCATCTCTATTCATGGCCACAGTGACTGAGCCTTTGTCACTATTTAAAATGATGATGTTGTCATTGGTTTTAAAAATTGTTTTGCAGCTTTATATGGTCTATCTGTGTCATATGTTGTGTCAATATTTTTGTGAATGTAACCACCTATAATACATGCGATCTTTGACCTATAAACTTCTCTATTTTCTTCTGGTGTCTTCTGTATGATGTCTTCCACATCTGAGATTAAGTTGTCTATTGATAACTGATTCACTGGTACTGGTGTGCTGAACTTTGATCCAAGTGAGAGAAACTGTTGAACATTTTCAGGTATTTCCATGGATGAGATATTTTTGAACCATTTTTCCTGTGTTTTCCATTCGACTCTCTGCATTTGTGACAATCTATCTACTTTGTCTATGTTTGTTCTCTTAATTTTGTATATATTTTTAATTTATATATATTTATATATATATAGTTTATCAAGAGCTCTAAATCCATCTGACCGCATGTTAGTGCTTTCTAAATTTTTTACTAAGAAGAAGCACTCGAAAAGAAGGATTACATCTCATTTGAGAAAATAAGAAGCACTCGTCATTTTCATGATCTAGCATAACATTGATGAAACAAAGAAATATCTGGGATCCCGAGACTGACCCATGTCGAATGCCCAAAGGTATACCGAAACGGTCCGATATATGATTAAGCAACTCAACGTGAATCTGTTATTCAGAAAACCATTCATCCCCTGTAGAAAAAATCATTTTACGAAATGGCAACGTATTGTACCCATAACTAATTTGGGTGTCATGTATATGAATATTATAAACCCAATAGTGAGATATGCTGTCAAAATTGTGATATTAATACCCCCACAGGGACATATATACCTCGGGTAAGACACAGCGAAAAACGCCGAAGGTATGAGAAACTGCTCCCTCCTTGTTTATAAATAATAAGTTGCGACGTGAGGCCGTGTTTTTTCCGATGAGGAAGTATGACGGATCTGAAAAATGGCCACTTCATTGAAACAGTGGTAACGTGGAAATCTGACGCGACGGTTTTCCCGGGCTCGAAAGCCGACGACCTGCCGTAGGGATAGTCAGTGGCGTTCGTCGGCAACAAGTGGCTGTATTGCATTTCAATTTGACATTTCTCTTTAATGGATTGTCCCCAACTTCTTGACTCTGACTGTTAGGTACTGCTTTACTAGACAATTGACATTTTAAGTTGTTTATTTTGGTGAGGTGCATTGATGAGGTGAAACGGTTTCGCGATTAGGCTTTTTCATTTATTCATTCGGTTGGCCAAATTTTGTGAAAATGCTCAGGCTAGAAAATTTATATAAAAAAAAAGTTTCTTTGGGTAATATTATTTTACTTGTAAGATCTTTATCGAATCTTAATAAAAAACATATGCGTTCATGACGGTTATTGTTGTATTGCTTAGGGATAAGTAGGAATAATTCATATTGATTATCAACTTTCATACAACTGAAATGAAAGCTTAAAATTGAATAAAATTAATCAAATTTTAATGAAGAGAAAAACGAAATGCATATATAAATCTCAAACAATTCAAAGCAAAATCCCAATAAATAAATAACACCTAAATAACTATGAAGAAATTTAATAACGATGGAATTTTAATCAAAATAGTTTCATTGTTCGACATAAAGATAAAATTATTTATTATATTATATATATTATATATATATTATATCTTTTTTATCTCTTTTATCGTTACTATTGTATACAACACAGGGAATAATTCTTCCATTTAGGAAATAATTCTAAGGCTCTACTTCATTTTAGAGTTAGTTTGTCAAAGAAACATCCGTTTCTGTAGTTTTTTACTCTTAGTCCAAGAAACTTCAATTTGTACCTATGTTGTTTACCTATTCATTTCACCTGTACATAAGTGTAAGATCTGGGTAATAATACTGGCTCTAATTCTTCTCTGTAGATGAAGTTCATAGGTACATTTGTTGGTGAAAACAGAGCTTCAGAGCATTATGGTTGTCTTTATCAACTACCTGCAAGATTATCATATATTTTATAAAGATATATTTCATGTGATTAATTTTAGGGAAATTCTGCATGGAGAATTCAATTACGATATTCATGTTTTCTAATGATTTCAAACAAACAACTCCTCAAGTTAAAGGTGTAATTATGTTTTCTGTCATAGAATAGAGTATGTCATAGAAATGATTAAAATATTCATAAGAATTTGAAATGAAATATTCAGTATTGCATATTCAAGAATTATAACTAATCTCATATCATAGCAACGAGTACGTATTGATTGATTTTTAAAATTGATTCTGAAACTTCTCCATAGATAGGTTAAAGTGGCAGTTCTCTTGTTCTATGTTCTATTATGAAACAGTTACCTTCTCTAACCTACGCTACGATTTATTTGAATTTCAATAGTTGAATGTTTTCAATAGCATGTTTAAATACACAAAGCAAGTGCTTTGTTATCGAATTAAAACGGAAGAATCATTTACGTTTAATTTTCAGCATTAACAGATAACTTAAGCATTTCTTCGTTATTTTAATGTATCCACAGAAAAGGTGAAATTTTTTGCATAATTCGATAGCCAAATTTTCAGTGACCACAAGGATTTCACAAGAAAAAATTTGTGGCATCTTGGAATTATTTAGGCTCAGTGAATTTTTTCAGTCGGGGTAAGATCCAGGAAAAAACAATTTCACTATTTTCTTTCCAAACTTCAATTAATTCATATATACACTGTGTCCGTGAAGTATGGAAACAATTCATTTTTAGCTGAACAGATCATTTTAAGAAATAATCCTGAAACACGTCGATTTAATTTACCGTATTTGAGATTAATAATTTAATATACAGGGTGAATTACTTTCGAGTAATGATGTCACTTTCTTTTTTTTCAATCAATGAATTTTGTCTCCATTTTCTGATTACTCTAGCTGAGCTGATTCCTAAAATGTATCACATGTTGATCCCAATTGGTACAGGTGGGACAAAAATACAATCGTTTTGTGCGTGCATTAAGTAACCTGTAATTTCTTTATTAGTCAAATTAAAAATATTATCATAAATACTTATTGTATTTTATTTGTACGTGGATCTACCGAATGGCCTGCGAGATCACCAGATTTAAATCCTGTGGATTATTTTATGTGGGGCCATCTTAAGAATATTGTTTATAAAACGAAACCAGCAAGTATTGAAGAATTAAAAGAGAGAATTCTAAGAGAAATAAACAATATTACTTAAGAAATCATACACAAGGTTCAATAAGAATTTGTACACCATTTGAGTTACCATCAAATACAGCAGTTCGAACATTTATAGATCATATATTCCATCAATAGTCTTACTATTATTTTCATATTGTATTTTGTCCACCCTGTACCAATTGGAATCAACATTTGATACATTTTTTGGAATCAGCTCAGCTGATGGTGACATCATTACCAGAAAGTAATTCATCCTATATATTAAATCATTTTACAATACGATAAATTGAAATTTCAGTGTTTTATACCTTGCGGACACAGTGTATAATCATGTAATATAATGGTGTATTTTAACCGATTTTTAGGAAAGAACTTTACAGTTCTTTTATTGCTTCGTGCTCTCAAACATTGTTTGATTTTCAATTGCAAGTGGCAATTTAAGAAAAGTAAAAAAACTAATAAGAAAAAATTTATAAACAGAGAATAAAAGTATGACAATCATACATAAGTAAAAAAAAAAAACATGTATAACCTTGAAAATCCACGAATTATGTGCCCCAAAAGCTCAAAACGATTGTTTCGGCTATCAGCATTTTTTTATTTGGATATTTTTTATTAAAAAAATATATAATTTCAAAATTATGCTATGTATTATGTTTTGAATAAATTTATGTGAAATGTTCCTAAATGTTCCAGACGGGCTTAAGGGTTAAGTCTTTCGTAAGCCATGAACGATGACGGCTTAAAAGCAGAAAAACTTATTCTTCACTTAATCTTTGGTGCAAGGGGATTTGTGTCTCAAACCTCACTTACAATGCAAGTGGGCAATACTCGTAGACTATCAGTGCATTACTGTCGGTAGTAAAATAGAAATTCCAATTGTAGACGTGAATTTCTGAATGATGGAAAAATTTTGAGAAAAGTTATTTAGGATTTTTTCATGATTTACCATACTTGATTAAATCATCCTACACTTTACTCAATACCAAACCCCAGTCTGCAGAAAATAATGTAAAGTAATGTAACTGTAGTTAACCAATGAACTACGTTACGCCTATGTCTAAAACTATCGATTATTCGGTCAGGTTATCCTCGGCTGCGGTACCGACGCGAACTTCCGATTCCTTTGTTCATTCATTTGCGAGGCATCGGCCTGCGACACGACGCCGAGGTGACGCTGCCGCGTCGGCAATTCCAATGGCAACAGGTAAAACACGATATGAATGACCTGTTCCTAAACCTTGAAAACGGCCAGACGAATCAATCGAGCTGCCTGGATTATTAGTTCGAGGACCGAAGGAGAATAATGGAACTTTCATTCGATGGTTCATCGAGATATGCAAGGGATGGGTTGTAAGACAGTTAGTTAACCTAAATTCTACATAAACTATTTGTGTGATTTAATTTCTCGTCAACAAATAAACTATTTGGTTAACCCATATGGTGTGTTTTGTAGTTAACTATTGGTTAAACTACGGAATTTGAAAGTACGTGAGCTGATTTTAACCCAGTATCACTTGGTTTAAGGACAAAGTGCTATAATCCTGATCTCTGCCTAGTGTCTTGTGACAATACTTGCAAACCGTTTCCTGTGAAGCGTAAAATTCTAGGAGTTTTTCCTCATAGCCAACATAGGCCTATTCTGTTGACTTCAAGAAGTTTAATCCAATATTCTGAATGTTTAAGAAGACCTCGTTGGAATTTCAAGAAAGCGAATTGGATTGAATTTGCTAAGAAGGTAGACAGTGATAATAGATGGATTAAACCCACTCACGATAACTATCACAGATTCTTAGGTGTTGTGAAAGCCGCAGCAAAAAAGTTCGCTCCAAGAGGTTTCCGGAAAGATTGTATTCCAGGTTGGTCGAAAGAAACCGATAATTTGTACAAGGACTTTCAAAAATCACCATCTGTTGATAAATGTGAAAAGCTTATGAATTCTATCAATACAAGCCGAAAAGAGAATGGGATAGTGTTGTATCAAAAATGAATTTCACACATTCGAGTAGGAGTTCATGGGATATATTGAGAAAATTAGGTGAAGCTACTCCCCTTGCCTCATCATAATCAAAAATTGATCCAAGATTAATCGCTCGCCGCCTAGTTGATGTATCTGAATCAGTCAATATATCCCAATCTAAATTAAGGAATATGAAGAAAAAATCAATGAATTTGTGATATATGCATGTGATTCTTTTCAGACCTGCCATGTAATTGTTCTTGTTTGATAGCTTAAATATATATTTTTATTAATTTTTTACTTATTTGTCCAATATCTCATTTATAATTACATATATTGAAAAATTATGCTCCTTTTTATAAAATTTCTCCGAATAAACCGAAAAGTTGGCTCGATTGAATTTTCCTCTGAAATTATGTTTCAAACCTGGCTAATAACCACTTTTTTCACTCTCAAATGGTTACAACCTAGTTTACATGGTTGTCAGCTAAGTCGATTGTCTGTGGGCCGCTTTAGATGCGACGGTTCAAGTGGGCATTTGTCCAACTCAACGACCCCAGCTTACCAAACTGTCATGGAGCGGTTTATTTGGGGTTGAAGTATCTTTGACAAAGTTCAATTCGAATTTCGGTCTCGATTGTCCAGACGTACCTCGCCCCTCATTTCCATCTGACAAACGATTCGTCACTCCGAAACATCACGATTAATCAATCATCCTATCGCCTGATCCATCAGAGAAACTCTGGATTTTCCCCAGAACTTAGTCATCCGACAAACGGAGGGACTCTGCGAAAAGCTCACGGGGATTTCGGATGAATGGACCGGCGGCTGGGTGGGGGGCTCGCATCCCCCGTAGCCAAATCCGCCCCCTCGTTCCACATACGCCGGGAACGCATTATGACGGAACAATTATTATGAGTCATCCCGCCACTGCCGCCTGCTCACCGGCCCGGAATAATAAATCAATTTGATCTTTTCGGATAAGTCTCTCATTCTCATTTTTATTGATCGAGCTAACAAGTGGGGTGCGTGGAAAAGACGCTGAATGGGCGTCGGATGCCTAATCAGCACGCGTCGGGCAGATGGCGCGTTCGTTGGATTCGTATATACTACGGAATAGAGCGGTGAATTGAATTAGCGATTCATGGGGAAATTTCACGGAATTGTTCTATATGATATATTGTAGCCACCTGAGGCTTGACATTAATGGGTGCTGTTTTTTTCTTTGTGGAAGACTTGGGTGATTAACTCTGTACCAATTCGTACAATAAATTTATGATGGCGAGTAATAAATTTTCAGGTTTTGATGAAATTTGCTTCTTACGAGTCTTTTCAATTTTTCTGTTCTGAACGCCATTGTTCGGGTATATGGTTTCTCCTAAGGTGGGTAGTTTATTAAATTATTATAGAAACTATTCATGCCAACAATTTCACATTCTGTTTATCGATTGAATCTTATGAAAGTATTTTTTTCTACGACCTTACTTTTTTACCCACATTCCCGCACTAGTACGGTAGAGTAAAAATGTCAATTTATCGTTATTGTATGTACATTGGAATGAAGAAATTTTTGAACTGGTGCAAGGAAAAAGGAGACAACAGCTTTAGAGAATAAGTTTTTTGCTTATTTTTCCGAACTGAGTAAGAGACTGAAATCCAATACCCTATGATCGTGTTACTCGATGGTAAGTTTTATAAATCGTTCCTAAATACAAAAAGTTTGTTTTCAACCACTGAAAGCGCAGATTTTCAACAAAGAAGACATATCCTACCCTGTGATGAGATATATCTTATCATTAAGGTAGGTACAATTTTTTGCTTTAGCCGAGGATGTTCAACATAAAAGAAACTTAATTATTGTGAAAATTTCCGATTCGAAAAACCATACCTCAAGATCCTTTGTTTTATCTGTGGACATAAATAATGGAACCTTTCTGAAGCTCTATCACCAAGAATCGTCGTTTTTTCATCAATTACAAAAAAGGCATATATTCTGTTCGGTGCGTAGGCGTAAACACATTTTGTAAAATGCCGGCAGAGATTGGTGCCTATTTAGGCCTACCGTAACCCACAATGTTACCCTAGTCACAGTGGGATCACAGGATCGTCTACCTCGGCAATATTTCTAGCTGGTTCAGACGAAGGGATAACAACCAACATAAAACGTCTTGGAGGCTGGAAGACAACTGCTTTTGCTGCAGAAGAAAACAATCTCGAATAAAATTATTTCATGTAATGGCAACTTGCAACCGATCCGTCTCCGGCATCTTCATACGCTTTGCTATCTATGAGTGTTACTCTTAATAGCTAGTTACCACCAACTAACTACTCTGGACCAGCTATTCTGGCTCATTTGCAGAATGCAAAAAATTGTGTCAACATCAATAATGAATAGTGGATATTCATGGAATGTTTTGTAGGTTGAAATAAAATATAAATTTAAATATTTTTCACTTTGAATCTTTATGTGGTAGTAGGAAAAATAATGTTCCTGATTCATGCGTCAAGTGTCTTTCCTGCCCTTGACTGCTTGCCCGAAACTCCGCTTCACCTCTTTTGGGTACCTTTTGCTATATTTTAAGGTATTTGCCGGTCCCTTTGCTTGATTATTAAAATAATATATGAAAATTTGATTCATTCCGTAGAATAATTGAAATTTCCATTTGGACAGAATTTCTATCAATCCTATGAAGGCTACATTCAAGTGTTGCCAGATGTATGCAAATTTGGCAACAGCTTTGTTTCTCAATTTCATCAGTCGCAGTTGTATTGCTTGTTTTCAAAATATCAGTTTCTATAGCAGTGAAAGTTAATATGTGAGCACGTAAAGCTCTGCTGAAAGCCTTTCAGACATTTTCTTCACTGATTGTGCAGCGTATGAAGTAGTCCAAAGATCTTTCAAACCACTCCCATCCATGATAAAGCCAATGGCGCCCATATATGACATCAATAAATGGAACCCTCATAATCTCACAGCAATATTCCTAAATTCAGGATTGTCCGACTGCACAATGATAGAGTTAGCTTTGAAATAAGGATGCTGATCGAATGTTACTAAAGTTATTCAACTTTTATTTCTCTTCGTTTCTTCAACTGCATAGAGCAAAGCTGCGTGTAATGTGGTTAAACTGAATGGTGGTGCATTAATGAATGGGAGACAATTAACATGCGACATCATATATGTAACGTCTCGTGATAAAATTTCATGAAAACCCTTCCATGTTGGAATATTTTCTATTTCGAGAGATTTTGCACATAAATACGCAACATATGATTTTGGAACTTCAGGTTGTACTTTTTATATGAAGTTTTGATTTATCAACGAACTCAACACTCTTCAAATCATCAGGATTCGTGTAACTGAATGGTATCAATTATATCATCTTTTTTGAAGCTAAAATAGAAGCAGGTGGTATTTCCATCAGCCTTTTGGAACCTCCTTCATATTCAACATTATATTCTGTTGTAATGACTTGAATACCCCTCAAATAGTGAAATATTTCATGACCATCCGACGTACTTACATTGTGATCTTTGTTATCAAAAACGAATTGAATGAAAGAGTTTGGATGCTTTAATTTTGCAGGTTGCCTAATAACGGAAGCTTCATATAATTGAATATTGTGGTATGAAGCCGATACTCCTAATTTACTCATCATGTCATTTATCAAACGAGAACCTGTTTTGTGTAGACATAAGTTCCTACAGCTAACTGAAATTTGGAAATGAATATTCTTGAACGAATAATGGAAATTATGGAATGTGCTATTATATCACGTTTCACATCTTTCCTTGCACTACATTTTGCATCTAGTAAATGGAATAGGGGAGTTTTTAAACTTTCCGGAATATCAGATATAGTGCTATCCAAGAATTTACTTGAGAGGGGATAAATTTCATAGTTATAATCTTGATTTTTTTTTATATTAGCTACAACGATTTGACCAGCTCTCCGCAAAATTAAATTTTTTTGATAATTACTGAGAGAATCGGGATTGAAAGCCAATCTTCAAGAAGCTCCATTATAGTGGGAGATTTGTAAAAGAAAACCGGTTGCTTCCCACGATGTTGTTCGATGATAATGACATTACTATATTTCTCTTTAAATTTTTTTATGAAAGTATTATTGTTGAGAAAGTTTTCCCCCCATAACTAACTATATAATGATCTGTTCTTGTAAGTATTCAAAATCCCGTCAACGAGTTATTTGAGAAAATGAAATTTTGGTGGGGCAATTATTCATTTCAATGCGTCACTGAAATATCGATTTCAAACTAATGAGTTTGAAACTCAATGATTACATGTTATTGATATCCCAGGCGAGCTGTTATTCATTTTAATAGACCATGAATTTCAAATCACACTCTCCAGACAACTTGTGCTGAATCCTACCCTGTTCTAGAACTTCAGATGTCTAGGACCGCTCGGTTTTGCACTAGACGCCAAATTTCGAATTCACTGTTATCGCCGCATTAGAGGAATACCTTAATAATCAATATACAAAATCACTTTCGAGAACGGTAAAATACATAATTTGGACTAGAATTTTTCGCTCTACAACCTTTGTTTAAAACTGTTTCTTACTAAACCTTTCAGTTCGCGAAAATATCAGAAAAACCGTTTTTTTCTCTATATTTTCAAGAATTTTTCAATGTTCCTGAAAATTTAACACCTGCATTTTTACCGTATGTTTCTCTCATCATAACAATCAACATATCAAAAATGCAGCTCTTTCCGAGAAAAAGTGATTTCAGCCCTTCCTTTACTGGACTAGGTTATTTCAAATGGGACCGTATTTTATTTTTTCAGTATCCTTCACTAAGCATTGAATTAATTTTGTGTACCTTCCCTATATCTTTCTTAAACGGTTGTTGAGTTATAAAATATTTTCAGAAATTTTAGATTAATATTGAGTTACAAAAATGACCATAATTTGCTCGATATTTGAGAATTGAGATCGAAATTTGGCTTGACCTTAGATAAAAGTTTGATCTATACCAGTCTTTTTAGATCTACAGACAGTTATACAGACTAGTCAAAACGAATAATCCATTTATAAGAAGATAGTTCAAAATAATTGGATAAAAAAATGAAAGAGTGTGTTATTCTCATTCTGAAAATAAAAAATTTAGAGAAGCACTGAATTGAGGTCAGGGCTTTTGCGTGCTTAGTCTTTTTCGTAACTCTGAAATTTGATCTGAAATTCCTTGAAATAATTTATAAGTCAAAAATCGTTAAAAAGAGATATAGGGAAGTAAAATTCAATCCAATAAAATGGAACGACAATTTCGATGAATTGGAACGATGGTTCTTCGGAATTCTCGTGCCGGCTCAAAGGTATCAGAAATCATTTCCCTAAAAGTTGCCCAATTTAATTTTTTATGGGGCATCATAAAAAATGAAATTACATGGTTTTCCATTTCTCATATCGAAGCTGTTGCCAAAATACATTTGGCAAACCTAGATATCCGAAACTTTTTCAAAATGTAGCTTACATAACGTTATGCTGATCTACAAAATTTGACATTTTTTTGCACGAATAGTTTTCATAATAATAAGGCCACCTTGGGACACCCGGAATACAATGTGTTTTCTGATTGAATGTCAATATTTTAAGCAAAAAACTTCCTATGAACATATCCCTCAAATGTATTATGATTTGAGATACAGGGTGGTAATGTTTTCAAAATTAAAAAAAAATTAAACCTGATTTCAATTATGAGCATTTTTGATTTCGGGTTTCGGCTGAAAAAATGAAACCTATGTATGTCTCTGCATGGTGATATTGTCTTATGTTTGTATTAACTTTATTGTTGAAATCATGAGAAGAAACTGCTTTTATCGTTTTAAGCGGAAATCGTGCATCGCATGCAAAGAGTCAGGTGTTCAACTTTGGTGACAAATTCAAAAATGGTTTATTTCTGGAAAAATCTTTGGAATACCGTAAATGTTTGTCAAAATAGGCAGGCCAAGTCACGTACGAACGCCAATGGTGAAAAAAAAATGACACATTCCATTAAAAATTCTGATTTGGTATTGTAGATATTAATAATAAACGATTCATTATTGAAAACTTTACCACTTCGTATCACTAAAGGTAAGACTATTCATTACAGAAAATTTTCAAATGTCCTTCTTCTAACCTGAATACTCACAATCGACACTATCCTAAAAATTTATGTTTTGATTGTCTGAAGATACTCAAATATTTTTGCTTTTTTTTGGCTCGTGTTGACAGTGCGCCATCTTGCCATTGTGCATTCAGGAAGGAGGTTTGAAAATTTGATGTAAAAAACATTCATTTTTCAGTAATTGGTGCTTTTTCATTCGTTATCAAAACACTCACATTTTTAATCTTAGTGGTAAAGCCTAAGTTATTGTGAAATTACACATGCTACTCTTATTTTACAGGAATTCCATCCAAGTTTAATTCGCCTAAAGTTTAGGCCCTAAACAATTATTGAAACACGCTTTTATCATATTCCAATGAATTTTAGCCTATCCACCTTCAAAGGCCAATTTCAGCTGGAATAAACTGAAAAAGTACTATTTTTTATGATTTAGTTATCTTGAAGTATCCTGAGTTTTTGAACTTATTGTACTTTTACATCGAAGTTGAATGTATGAGTAAATCCTAGTAAATAATGAATTTCCGACTTTTAAATCATTTTTGAGTTGAATTTTTCAAATCACGCAACATGGGTCGGGTATTTTCGTATAGCCTAGGTGTGCTAGGAGTGAATTAAAATGTGTACACATTTGTTGACTTTACTGTATAGTATAATTATAATATTATGCCTCCAATGTTGATATAAACTCTTGTCAAGATAAAAACCATTTAAAGAACAGGCTCGCAAAACCCCTGACCTAACATTTGTGCTGTCCAGTATTTTTTTTGTAATTTCGAATTATATGCAAAAAATGGAGAAATGAAAAAATAATTTACTGTGTTGAATCCCCTGACGCAGATTTTCTTCTTTCAGTTCTTATTTATGAAATTAATGTATTATCACTATCGAAGAAAATGAATCCTACAGTTTGAATCGTTGACTGTTATAGACTCTTTCATACTAATTTGTATACGAACGCTCATAAAATTGTAGGTCTATCTTTTTCTGTGGGACTGTTGCTTCTGAAATTTCCCACATTCGGTCATTTAATTGCAGCACAAAATTTCATGGGGGAGACTGGAATAACCCCTCACCAAATCCTTCCCCGGATGATGCGGACTTAGAGTGACGATGCGTGAATGTAATTAAACACCGATTAGGAAGTAATACAGCCATTCTCACTGTTCTCTAATTCCGCATAAAATATTTCAGCTTAGTATAACGACGGAAGTGTTAAATCGTCCCTTAGGTGATGAAGAATTAAGGATTTGCTCGGTTTCCAACGGTTATCTTCTCGAATGTGTATCTGTATGATCTTAGGAATTTCAGTTACTGACTCAGAAATTTGATAGTTATTGTTGCGATTTCGTACTAGATGTTGAGCTTCATTCACTGCCAATATTACACGACCTAATGCTGGGATTAGTACACACAAAATAAATACAAAATGATCAATCATCAGATAGTTCCAAGTGTAGATAATACGCTGGAAAATAAATATTAAGCACTACTTCATAAGCTGAATGTAACTAATTATGAAAGAAATTCAATTAAAAAAATAAAGTGTGATGCTAAGCCTACTTCCAGATTTAGGTAATGTGAAAAAAATCAACAAACCTATATCTTGAAATAATATTACAGTCAGATGGTACATTGCTGAGATTTGAAAATGTTCTGAATATCATTGATATAACTATATAACTTTTTTGGTGGTCTTCCACGTTCTTCATTTCTCACATCAAAATCATTATTTCTGAAGCCTATTGCATATTGCTTCTGATAAAGCATGATTACCTTATGCCTCGACAAGCATTCGATACGACTCTGCTGAACTTTTCTTCAAATGAAAACAAAAAAATTAATGCTTTCCGCAAATCCTCATTTTCTGGTACAAAATTCGACGTTTTTATCAGGATGAAAAAATATGATGTCTGTTCAATGACTTGATGTATACTAAATATGTTTCATATCTACTTTTTGGCGCTCTTTTTCACCTGAACCGAGTGCTTATAGATTAGCCCAAATTTCTGTATTTTTCGAATATTTTGGTAGAAGTGGTATCAAACGAGCCAAATTTTTTCACAATTTTCATTGAAAGCGATGGTATATCTACAAAAATTCACTCGAGATTATTACATTAACTTGAAGGAAAATGGGGCCATTTGATCTCTTTACCTTAATCAACTCGAAAATACAATTTTTCAGCTCGACCTCATGTTCCCAGAGTAACTTAAATTTTTTTTTTTTAACAACTCTTGTAAATCTCTCGGCATGGCCGCTTCGATCTGCTGATCTTTCGTCCATAGAGCATGTTGGGGGCATCATGGGTTGATACTTGGAAATTTACTCCACCCAAACGCTCAGAGACGTGAACTTCAGGTAGCCTGGTATAGGATTCCTCTTGAAGAAATAGACCATCTTATTGTACCAATGCTTAGATTTGGAGTGTATAGATAATCGCGGTGTGTCAAAATTCAATCGTTTACTCCTTGCTATACTATCTATCATATCTATAGTAAACCAAGAAAAATTAAAATTCAAAAATATGAGTGTTGCAGTTTCTTCGTAAGTTAGCATTAGATATTTTCGATGAAGGTATCTTCCCTAGATTTCTTGTTGGTGCATATATATACATTGAATTCGATTCCTCTACACCCATTGCCGTTCTTAATTTATTCTTCGTTCAATAAATATTTATTAATAATTAATGGTTCGCTTTCAGGTACAAGGCTAGTTTGATGTAGGTCAATTATTGCATACAATTTGATTTTGAACGCTTTTACTATAATAAACGCTGAATAAATACACTCCAATCGTAGAACGAATGCCAGCTCAGCTTATTTAAGTTAGGCAGCTGATTTCATTATAATTCCAAGAATAAATAGAATCGATTATTCATATTTCTTCGGCTTTCGGTGAGGCACAACGAAAATTAATTTGTTTGGAGAACATCGAATACAATGGATTCAATCACTGAAATTTTCCATTGCTCGCTCAATACAGCCCTTGTAAAATGAGCGTCAGATCTATATTATTTTCTCACTTATACACGTATTTCCTTTTCATGTTGAAACAGGGGGCAAATTATACCTTATTTTGTCACAAATATAATTTTACCTGACTTTATATCGCAATGATATTGAGTTTGGAAGTCCATATTTACTGATTCCAGTTTCATAATTAGGAGATAATACCATGGTTTTTCTATAACAACATTTTCCCTGTTTCCAGCTTTAAGGTATTAGTAAAAGTAAAGTAGTATATTAAATTACTACTGCCTATTAATTAAAATACATATGCGACAATTTGAACTTAAAAAACAGTGACTTCATCTCTTACTAAGTATTATTAGTATAAATATATTAACACTTCAAAGAAACTTGGCATTTAGAGGATTATTCAAAACTTTATTCATTTAAATTCGGGGAAGATATTGACGTAGTTTTAACGAACTGTTTCTTTCAAAAATCTGATTTTCATTTCAAATGATCAATCTAGATTAATTTGATTATTTTAACAATGTACTACCCTATTTTGATTGAGCTCATCTCACTTTGGACATAGTAAGAAAAATCAAAATATTCAAGGTGGTTTAATAGAGCTGGCGAGAACGGTTTGTCGAAGTTACGTTTTTCATATTCCCAAAATCTCTCAATTAAGCTATTCTCTATTGAAGGTTCAAGCCTCAAATATAAGAACGTCTAAAAATATCTCTTGATCTAAGTTTTTGAAAATCCATTAACTATGGAATCAGAAATATACGGGGTGGCTCGTTTGAGATAGTATGTCTTTAAAATATTTAAGTGAAATGCCAGTTATTATTGGTACTGTTAGCACTGTTCTTTCCTTGGAACTTTAATAGAAATAATATGTTCGGAATAGATTCATTTGGTCCTGTTCAGAAATCTGTCTGTTGAAATTTTTGGCAATTACTTAATAGAGGACTGTTACCAAATGATTTGAGCTTGAGATGGATAATGAAATGTTTATTGTACAACATTCACATTTCAAATAGGTACTCGCACGATATTAAAATACTTACAATTCAACCACATCTAAACAGAGGGGACCTATTTAGAATGATGGAAAAGTTCTATAGAGAAGATAGGTCTGACAATTATCGAGAAGTTATCTTGAGAAGTTGAAGAGTCATATTTCACAATAAAAAAAGTCTTAACGTTGTGCTTCTCTGAGAAAGAGCGCAAACACTTAACTCAAGATCAAGAATACTGAGAGTAGGGGCGCTGTCTATAAACCAAACTCAAAGTATACAGTGATAGAGTTTGAATTTGTTTAAAACTGTCTCCCATCAGAATAACAAGAGGTGTTATTGATGAACTGAGGTGTTGAAGTTTGTAATGTAACAAAAAAGAGTTTCAGAGGGATTAAAACAAAAAGAATAATTATGATTCACAACGTATACAGGGATAGCCTATCTTATGTTTCAGAAAAACAGAAGTTGAAACACAGAATTTTCTGTGAAGAGTTGATCGTTTTAAATTGTATGAAATGAGGCTTGAGAAGAGATAAAGCTATATAGAATATATAGAGCATTTGAGAAATTGATTAGTTTTTAAGAATGCATTTGTATGATACTAACTCAATTGAGACTTCTATCATAGAATAATCAACGAATAATTCCGATGACTCGGCCACACATCTCGATTGAAACGCTTGCTATTTTGGGTTCATGTTGGTGCCCAGCTCTTCCAACGTCGACGGCTTGTTCACATAGAACATATACCAATGACTTGACGTAGGCCCAAAAAAAGATCTAGAGGCATTAAATCGTATGGTCTATTTCTTGAGATAACACAATCTTCAAACATACTCTTCAATAACTTAGTAATAACCATGTTGTATTTATATATGCCTCAATATAACCGTCAACTGAGAAGCGTATTATCTATAATATCCCGTTATCCTGTAAACACCTCGTACTTTCCAAATTATCCCTCACTTGCTCGGATATAACCTTTCAACTATTTTCCCATTCAACTTTACCTGATGTTTTTGTTTCTCAGCCTCCGAATCTTCCGGTAATTATCGGGAACTTCCTCGTCATCCGCTCGAACTTCACTGTGTTCGATAAGTTTTCCGTTCTTCCAGGTTCTCACCCTTTATCGCAATAAACGTCAAGTAATCGCAGATTAATCTTCCCCCGTACGACGTTTCAATAAGTCCGCTCAAGGAGGAAATTCTTGTTTTGAACAGTAATCTACCGAAGAATGATCGATCGTCAAACAGTTCCGAAGCGAAATTCTCACCGCGGGGCTACGAAATAGGAAACAATTACTTGAACGGTTTCGAGGGAGCTGCGAGGGGGGTCTCTCCCATTCGAAATTGACAATCGAAGCCCGTTTCCGGTCCCGCGGTGAAACTTATTCACGAAAGGAAACTCAAACTACGGGCGTCTCTGAGCCTCCAACGGGTAACATGAGAAGTATGGAAAGTGCAAGATTGGGATCGTTTTCAGACAACGCACGGTGTGGTCGCGTGATTATGGAATTCGGTTACATGGAAGGCGCGTATTTTGCATGGAGTGGCCGACTATGAAGTGAGAGAATCTGAGATCCAAACATCGACTGATCTCATTGCGTAGGGATACATTTTAATACCGGCTTGTCCTATGATGCAGTACCTCATCAAAAGAAATCTGGATACGAGACACAACAATCGTGAATATTGTGTTATTCAATTTTATCTTAACTTTTTTTCCCAGTGCCATTTTTATGTTTTCAATTCACTTCCTCTTTAAATAAATGATTTGAGACATGCCTAATCCATAGAACCTCCGCCAAAAGCTGTTGTGGGTACCATAAACTGTTCTGCATACCTTCAACCTCTTTCCCTCCAAGCAAGAATACGTCCATCGGAGTTGACCAAACGAAATCTAGACTCATCCGTAAATAAACATCGGCTCCACTCTTCAACTGTCCAATTGCGGTGCTCCTCAGCCCATTGCCGTCGATGAACCCGGTGTTCCCTATTCAAACGGGGATGTTGTAGCCTCCTACGTGCTCTCAAACCACGAACATGTAGTGGTCGTCTTACAGTCTGGTTCGAAATTAGAACTCCTGTTGCAACTCTCAGTGATCTATTGAGCCGCGACGCCGGGTAAGCGGGATTTCTCCTGGCATTGAGGATCAAAAGACGATCTTAGGCAGCTGTTGTACTGCGCTGCCGACCTCCCCCATGAACATAAGCTACTGAGTCGTTTTGGATGAACCTATTCCAAGCCCAATTCACGACACTTTGCGAAACATTCAACCACCGGAACACTTCTCGCTGAGACAAACCTTCCTGTATCCACCGTATGATTTGGTCCAGTTGCATAGGAGCCAAACGTCTTCTCGGCATGACTGATAAGCTGATATTGCTCTCATTTCTTCAATTATTGTCACCTTATGTATTTGAACGAGAGAAAAAAACAGATTTAATAACAAATACCACATTTCTTTTCACTCCACCTGTAACAGCCTACAGATAATAATCGATTTTGTGAACAAGAGCCGATGAAGTGAGGAAAAATTTGATATAATCAACTCAACACATCTTAACTTTTCCTTAGAGAACATATAATGTACAGATATTCACGAGATAACTTGAAAAAATACAAATGAAGAGAAGTTCATAAGTGATCCCTAGCAATTGTTGATCAGTGTATTTATATTTAGTTTTGTTTGATTTCAACTATTTCAATACAGTTCTTCATGGAATCATTCCACATCTGCCAACATCAGTCCCAAGTGATGATATAATAACGTCGGAGATACAATTTCTAAAGAATAATAAATAAAAAAATTCATATCCAAACAAAAGAATCTTTTTATTTCGATTTTAATCATTCCGGGGCTTCCTTAATTCAATGACAGAATTGAATAAAATTGTTCAAATGAGGTAAAATGTCATTATGAACATATACAGGATGAGTATTCAACTACTCCGATACAATTCAACGAATTGTAAATTATAGTGCTTCAAAAAACATACAATTACTCTTATTTCGGAGGCGTTTTTCAGAAAAGGAGAAATACTTAGTAATAGTATTATGAAACTAATTTAGCTATGTCCACTTGTCAGCTCTAGTCAGCAAAAAAGGTAGCATGGGTGACGCCAACCTTGAAAGCAACAGTGATTGTAAATACATTGTAATTATCTATTTTCAAGTAGTTTAATATTGTTTATTTCATTTCATCTCGGAGAACACGAAAATTTATTTTTATCATTATTCGTTATCGTTTATGAATGTGTTGGGTTGGATTTAAAGTAGAAAGGGTGCCTGAAACATCAATCTTACTTTCATATTGATTGGTGGAAGAAGTGGGTTTATCATTAAAGTCTTATTTCGCAATACTGTGTGAAGATTTTTTATATATACAGGGTGAGTCTTTGACCACTGCGTAAATTTTAACCATAGATTCTTGTCGTCAAAAGAAACATTTTCTTCCTATAACATTTTTCCAAATTTGGCCTCGTTCAAAAGATATAGGGTGTTGAAATTTCATAAAAAAATTGCATTTTCACATTCATATTCAAACGACTATATCAATGGAAATGATCTCTTGTAGGAGGTTTTTGATAACAGTCATGCATATTTTGGTACGATTAGTATTATTCCATTTCTTGCGGGTTTCTCACTACTACTCTACAGATTGGTTAAATTGCATGAAAAACAAATATCGCTTGAACTAAAGGTACGTATCTCGTACTTTTTGGAATCATTAGTATTTTTGCATATAAAATCATTCCTCATCTTTTCTCCTAAATTGCACCATTCTTGAGATATTTGAAGTTGAAAGGAATTGAATCGATATAATTTTGTCCAAATTTTCTTATTTTCCCAAATTCAACTCTGTGCTGAAATGATTCAATAATCAGATTTGTTCAATGTTGCCATATTTTATGTCTTTATTAAATATTTCCTCAAAAGGTTGGGGAAATCTCTCCAGTCTATGGTTCCACCACTAAACACTATAGATGAAATTAACCACTGAACAATTTTTGTCTTACATTCACCACAAAATCTAAATTGCCATTTGCTGTATTCATTGTTAATGATGTCTAGCACCTTGTTTAATATTTAATCCAGAGTAATATTCCGTAATAAATAGAGAAAAAGTTTTCCATCACTCACATAGGTACTTCGGTATATTTTGACCGTTGAAATAGGTAATGTATTTTCTGTCAGGACCTGTTAAATTGGAGACTTGTCTTTATGAAGAGCTGGTTCTTTATAGCTTCAGACTTTCAGGGTTCACCAAATTATATCTATTCTAACATAGGAATGCTTCAAATTAAGCTCATATGAGTTTTAAAAACTTCGAACCCAGTCTCCTAGATTTGTGTTGTACCTTTATTATATTTATTTCATACACCGATTCAATCTGGTTCACAAACTTAGGAGATAATAGAATTTGACTTAGTTTTAATATTTCTGAATGTTTGTTATGATGCATGGTTAATTAAAATTCAATCAATATTGAAACTGGAAGCTATAAGCTCATAAACAAGAAAGATTACAATAGAATGCATTTTCTGACCATAATCATTTTACACTGAATTAAATAATTTCAAACTATCGATATTATCCTTCCAATGTTTTCCACATTTTTTTGAAAGAAAACTACAAATAACTGTTGACAGTTTCAAACAGAGTCAAAACAACAAGGAAACACAGAACACTTTTTTATTGGGAACTACCCACCACAGAGACGTTATAATATTTTAATGTGATAATAATTCACTCTAGTTATTCTGAGGAAAATTATAACTAAAGATCAATAATGCTTACAGATATTATCTTTCATTTAAAAAAACATTGCAATTATTCATTTGGGTTCATTGGGGTTCGGTTATAAATTAATATTCTATGGTAAGTTATTAAAATTTGACATAATCTATGAATAACCATTGTTCAATATTCATGTTATTGTTTACTTAATTAAAACAGATACTCTGATTATAAAAACCAATAATTTACGCATGTTCAGAAATCAGTAATTATAGTGTAAACAGAATAGATTCATACTAATCATTTAACAAAAAATTTTTTATTAAAGAACACCTAGTTGATTTTTCAAAATCAAATTTAGGTGATCAAACACAAGCAAGTATAATTGCACACCTAAATCTGGAAATACTTGTAATCTATCCAGGTAAATTGTTATTGGGATTCAATACAGAAAATAATCATCAAGCATAGTAACATCACTTTTAAATAATTATTTATAGTGACATCATTCATTGTTGTTGAAGATTTCGAAAAAGATCTTCATATTTTTAACAGTATGATATCAAGAGACCTCATAGACCTGTTCACTGGTCTCTGTCAAGGAAAAGAAACTTCAGAAATATCAGTGTTTGGAAAATCATAAATGATTTTTTCTGGCTTTAAGTGAAAAAAAAGCACAGTGACAACTTCTTGCCTTTGAAGTTTTCATAAAAATGATGGTTTTCGTGATTTGGAAATTTTAAGAAGAAAATTATAAATGTTTGATGATTATATCCAATAATTCTGAGGTTTTTTTGGAATTTCTCACTAGAAAGGGATGGTTTATAATCTTGAAGTAGAAAGAAATTATAGTAGAACAACAAAAATCTATGTTTATGGTGTTGAATTTTTTTATCAGAAAATTAGTATTTTGTATCTTCCTTCTGGATATGGACCCCTCATCGGATGAAACATGAGTGAGTGAATCATTTCTTAGAGGGAAAATAATGTTTTTAAACAATTCAGATTCAATAAAGGATGCTGTGGAAGGTATTTTTCAATCAAACTAAACTGGACTACAGAGGGGTATTTGCCCAGTGTGAAAACTTAAAATACTTATAACTTTTTAACGCAGCTGAATATGAAAATACCGTAATGGAAAAAGTGTTTCTTATGATCTCAAGAGCCTATGGTTAAAATTAACGCAGTGGTCAAAGACTCACCCTGTATAAATACAAGAATAGATAGCTTGTTTCTTATAGCTTCAGTAGCTTTCGAATTCCCTCTCTAGATAACGAACTTAACCTATCCACATTTCCGTAATACGCAACCGGATAGTCTCGTAATAGTGGATTTCTGTTACAGGGTTCGCAAAAGAATCATTAGTCCGTATGGAAACGGTATTCCGTTGCGTTTATTCCTCACGAAAATTGTACAGAGCTCTCGGAAATACGACTTCGAGAACCTATTAGGTTTCCGGTAGAAGAATGGAGGCATAATGAGCAGTTTCCAACCCTTAGACTTTGTCGTACGGAATTATTGCTCCCAGCGCGTAAGCCTGAAATCCCCGCTTCGTTTTGGGAATTACCCCCATTGACTGTGTCTTTCTTGACATTTGTGATGATTCTGCAATTGGATAACCGTATTACAACAGAAAACATGTTATACTCACAGAATGCTGATGAATCTCTGTAATCGAATTTAAATATTTATTACATTTATCATGGATCAATGAAGATTAAGTGACAAGAAAAGGTAATAAATCGAATATCATCGTCTTCTTGATTAATATTGAGCGTATGTCACGAGAGGTATAGATGAGTTCCACTTTTTGCTATTGTGGTATTTTCTTTCAGTTTTCACGGTTGCATAAACATTGGAGGATTTTATTTTCATGCTTCCAGAATATATCACAACCTTGAATTGAATGGTGTTTCAAACTGTTACTCACTTATAGAAAACATAGTGTGGCGGCTAGTAAACTTTTATCTTGGGTTGAAAGATGCATAGAAATGTTAGTCTTCCATACTTTACTTTAGGGATTTTCAATTTTGAAACTTAATATAAAAGTTCTCTTGAAGCTTCACGTTTTTTCCGTGACCTAGAATGTACCTCAACACATAGCCGCATATGGGATTGTCTCATGATCCGAAAAACGCAAGCAAAACTAGCAGTACACTTCCTTCTGAATATATTTCAGTTAATCATTCGAATTCAGAAACCAAATATCATTGCAGGACCCTAGAATTCGCCTGTCCAACTCCATCAAACCCACATTTCTAGGCAAGCTTGTCAACAGTAGACTATCCTCGTGAGATAAATTGATCATCACAAGAACAGAAAATTATAACTAACCTACATTCACAAAAAGCTTCTAGTCTTTCTCATGAAACAAAAGAAAATTTAAACTTAACATAGCACTCCAATAACACATATTGAGAACTATTTGGAACCATAAAGTGAAGATGATAAAAAGCAATCAAGATATTCATCTCAATATTAAAACAAATGGAGATATCCATCCATAAATAATTCCATTTGCCGACCCCTGATATTTTGTGTTTAGGTCTATAAGAAGTACGAAACCTGCCAAATTTCCATATACTTAGGCAACATTCATCTGTTACACTCTTCTGTTTCGAATGAAAAGCATAAACTGCCCGATTATGAAGAAATATAAAATGTCCAATAAAATACAGTGCGCATCAAAATTATGGAAGAAATTAATTTTCACATAAGAAAAATATTTCGGAACCAAATCCTTAAACAGATTAGTTTTAGTTTCACTTTCACCAAATATTTATGCATTTGTGTATGATTTTTGTTGCATCCTTTGCCATCCCTTTCAACCCTCTGAATTTTTTCAATAGGGAAAGTGAATCATGTGCTACTTTTTTGGCAAGGTTCTTGTATTTAGAAGAATCTTTTTTTATTAGTTCAAAGAGGTTGTCAGTATGTGCACTGTGTTTTGGCTCATTTACTTTTAGAAGATGGTACCTGATGAAAGTCGTCCAGTTTTGTTCGTGCACAACTTCGGTGAATAATTTCATCAGGAACAATAGTTTGAAAGTGAATAAACGATGATAAAGTACATCTACTAAAAACTAAATTTTTAAGCATACATTTTTCTCTTGAAATTTTTTGCATCCTTGTAAAAAAGATACAGAGACCCTCCAAGAAAAGTAACACATAATCCAAAGTCTCTATTCAAAGAAATTAGTCGGTTGATGACGATGGCAAATAAAAATTCTTCAAAAATACGTAAAAATTTAGTAAGAATTGAACTGTTACAGGGTTTTGTTGACGAATATTTTTCTTCTGAGAAAATGAATTCGTTCCATAATTTTGATGCGCAGTGTATTATGATTATAATTATATTAATCATATTCATCGATACATCTTACCAAATATTCGAGTAATAGAATAGCTGATCATTTGTACGTAGGTATATACATTTTTTGTATTAGGTTATACACATGCACTTTGTATTGGATTAGGAGTGTTTTTTTACAGTTTAATATAGGGTGTCTTTGACAACCCTATCAATTCCAACAATTCATTTATGATATTAAGAGAAATACTTATTCTTCAATCCATTCCACATAATTTGACAGTAAAAGGGCGTTGAAATTGGATGAAAACTTAGCGTTTTTCCTAATATCTTCGGAGTGGCCAATGCGATGTATTTCAAATTCGGTTGGAAGTTTAGGTTAACTTCCATATATACTTGGTAATTATGAAAGTGGTTCACTTCCTTTCGTTTTGGTTCGCTGTGACTTAATTTACTCATGAAAGGACCAAGGAAAGCTCAAAACTAAATATCTAGCTGTAACGACTGGTATCTTGCTTTTTTATGAATGCCTGGTCATTATACAAGAAAAATTATTAGATGATTGCCTAAAAGCCACGGTTTTTGGCAATCATATGATATTTTCCAATGTTGCCAGCCTTTTGTTTATTTAACTATAATGGCTAAAAAGTGCGCTTGTTATAACCGGAGATGCCCGTGTGCATGTGCATCTTGACTAGACATACAAAAATTTCGCGATATCTTTCTTTTATGAGAAAATGGTTATATCCAGAACTGTAAATCTTCAGAACAATGGTGTATATGCATAAAATTCATTGACATTTTTTTCCAATTTTCACAAATAAGAGTTACGGCAAATTGCTGCTAATAATGTTCCAACTTTGAATGATCATACTCCAGTAGTATTTGTTTATTGACAACAGAAATGGTATCATCATTTTTGTATGATGGAACAGCATGATATTAGAGAATTGTGAATTGAAAAATAATTTTTTTTCTTATAACTCCAAAATAATTTGGTCTTTGGGGCTCCCTTTGGTAATATAAGGGAATTTGTTTTTAGGATAAGAAGTTATGGGGGTTCAAAAACAAAACCAAGTTTGTTGATTGTTGATTCAGGATATATGTTTTTTGATTCTTGTCTATTCATTGTTTCTCAGTTGCTTTGTATCGACCCATTTTTGGCGCTCTTGTTCACCCGAACAGAGTGCCTATCATTTTGCCCGAATGTCTGTAATTTTGGAATATCGAGCCGAAAATGGTCTCAATCGATTGGGTTCGACTCCCTGATGAAGAATTCGTGGCGAAAGTTGAGTCTGTCCGGCCGGCCGTATCCTCTCTAGCATCCAAAAGGAATCAGCTAGAGTTTTCAAATTTTCAGAATAGGTTAATTGTCCAAATATCTCGGTCAAGTTCGTTATTGGGCCAAATCCGTCGGATGGTTCAGTAGTTATGAGCATCTGAAATTTTGTTTCCTCAATAACTACTAGAATATCCATCCGATCAAGTTGATACTTGCAGCGTTATTGAGGGAGGCTGAAACGAAACGGCTTGCAAAATTTCGCAGAAATCGTCACGCTAGAAAATTTTTAAAAAATTCCCAAAAAAAAATTTTCAATACTCAATATCTCCTAAGACTTCATTTAGATTCAAATAAAAATCCGTATATATATTGAGGTTACCGCTATCTTACTCATCCTCAAATTTCATTGTCGTAGCTTTCCCCTTTCTGAAGATATGATCATTTTCTTCATTTACTCAAGAGAAAAATAGAAATGTCATGAAGTCCGAGCTTTGTCATTGAAAGATTTGCCATCACAGATCGATAATCGTTTGACAACTTGCGGACCTATATATCAGTGTCAGTTGGCGTAATATCAATCAAAATTTTCATAGAATTCATAGAGGTAGAATTCGATGTCGATGACGTCAAAATTCAGAAAAGCACAGACGTAATATTAATCAAAAAATTTTTTATCATAGAGAAAGAATTTGATGGCGTTGTCAAAACTCAGAAATGCAATGACGTAAGTTTTTAGGAGAAGCATAGAACAAAATTTGGTGAAAATTATGAGTAGTTATTTTCAAATTGAGATAAAGGTTGTTTATTCATTAGGCTTTCATATTTGCATCACATTGTCCCATAGTACGGAAAAAGACTATTGTTCACCCGATCAGAAAGCTTATAGATTTGTTAAGGTTTGAATATTTACTCGCAAGTAGCTCAACAAGAGCGCCAAAGCAATGTGACCTCACGTCAGTGCTCTCTAATTTTTTTTTCAAAGCTTTGGAAGACACTTTGAAAAAAACAGCAAACACTCCAGGCCTAAAATCATAGCAATTCAATGTTTCTTATTTCAGTTTGAGAAAATCAATTTTGAAGAGATATATATGTATATTCTTTTGAACTTTAGGCTTACAATATTTAGTTAGCTAACAATAAAGCATATAGATCAGGGGTTAGTGACAGGGTGTCATACAATTCGGCGTATGGCATAAAAGCCTAGGGAAAAAACCCCATTAAAAAAAAAAACCCTGGCTCCCCGTTTAAGTGTGAAAATACAAAAATAAGCTAAAATATATTTGAGGGACTTCTTTCTTCAAGAGTGGTCTTCTATTGATGGAGACAGAGATTTCTTCAAGTTGCGTACATCGAATCTGGAAATGAGAAGACAAAAGCAGAAAAAAGAACTGAATAACAAAAATACGTATCATATTCGTTTGAAATTTATAACCTATTCGAAAAAGAGTCGAAACATCATGATGAGATGAGGTGTTTCTTCTGCTTCTCCACATTCACAACTTGCGCTAGGAACTGAGTTCCATCTAAATAGCATGTTGTTGGTACGACCATGACCTGTTCGCAAACGATTAAGAACTGTCCAAATTTTTCTTGGAAGATCAAAACCATGAACTTTTTCAGAAAGATCAGAAACGAGATACTTATTGAACATTTCTTGAGAGTTCCACTCAGTCTTCCATAATTCTTTATCACTTATGTTGATATTGAAGAACGTATTATGCCGTAATGGTTTAATATAATTATAATCATAATTATGGAACGAATTCATTTTCTAAGAAGAAAAATATTTGTCAAAAATCCCCTGAAACAGGTTAATTCTTGTTTCACCTTTACTAAATTTTTAAATATTTTCGAAGAATTTTTATTTGCCATCGTCATCAACCCACTAATTATTTTGAATAGAGACTTTGGATTATGTGGTACTAAATAGCATGTTGTTGGTACGACCATGACCTGTCTCAAGCGATTAAAAACAAATTTTTCTTGGAAGATCAAAACCAAGAATTTTTTCAGAAGGATCAGAAAGGAGATGCTTATTGCACATTTCGTAAGAGTTCCACTCGGTCTTCCATAATTCTTTATCACTTATGTTCATATTGAAGAACGTATTATGCCATAATGGTTTACGTGATTTCAATCTGGGAATTCTATTTTGTGAAATATATGTAATAATTGGGAAAAGAATGATATTTGTTCCAAGAATTCAGAGCTGCACTATGTGTGCGAAAATGGGGAGGGACAATGTTAGACAAAACTGGTAACCAATATAGATCTTATGGTGCCAGTAATTATTCTCATGGATGTATTCAATTGTGCATCAATTTTTTGTGTATGTGCACTGTTAAACCAAATTTTGAAGATTAATCGTGTAAACGATGATTTTTCATTAAATTCACACTCAATTTTAAGATTCAGCGGGCGAAATCTCCATTATGATAATCCTACCAGCTTTCGGCTGATCCATTAGTTAATCATTAGTTATCTTGAAGTATGAGGTCGTTAAATTCTTCAGCAATTACTACCTAAGAATTATGACTTCGTCAATATTCTGAAATGTATGATTGAAATATTAGCATATTTTTTTAAAATTTAGTCCCGAGTACTCTCATTTCATCTCTTTCACCAGATAATAAAGTGTTGAAAACTCGAGCGTGACTCCCAGAATATGATATCAACGCTTTCAGCACCTTTATTGTATTATTTTCCCAATCTATACCTTACATCAATTCCTTCCCCTTCATTTCTCACCCTAGAACTCTTTCATTGTTTGGATATACTCGTGATGTGGAGTAATAAAATTCTGCCCGCATCCTCGACATGTTGGAAGTATTAAACGAATAACTTTATGGGAGATAATTCATTCTCTTCGTTAAAATGATCGTTCCATTCTGAGAGTGATGTGAGAAATACCATTTGATTTTTATGGTCTTAAGAATAGCTTGGCCATGTTGCCTCGTCATTTTCGCTGGAACGCATTTTGTACGTTACATTTCTGAAATTATGAGAATCCGGGATTTGAAAATCATTGATTCAGTTTCATCAATTCTGTCTTCTGGGCAATATAAAGGGAGTGATCAACTATAATATTCATTATGAGATATTCATGGTAAATCTTAGACTAACACATACATTGTGACATTGAAACACTTCAAAACTGTTCGTGATATGGACCTAGAATGTAATAAGAGAAACTTCACAGCCTAAATTCAGCTGCATCTGTTTCATCTGTTGATGAAACTTTAAGTAATCAGCTGATCCGTTGAAGTTTTTTTACGAACCATGAATGAATATATGTGACGTAATCGCTTGAAAGCGTAGTGGGATTTCTGGGATCGATACGATCGATCTTATTAGAATAAAAAAAAACTTAATCAATGTGGATTCGAATACCGAACAGATAGTGGTCTCAATCGATTGGGTTTGACTTCTTTATGAAGAATCAAACTTATATATACTGCTTCATACTCTTTCTATATTTTCCGAAGTAGATAAACTCCAGTTTTCATATTCTCGGGATAGGTTACTTCTACAAATATCTCAGTCAAGTTTGTAATTGGGTCAAATCCGTCGAATAGTTTCAGAATAATCCGAGCGAATCGAAACTAGAGAATCGTTCGGTAATGTTGCCTGTAAAATTTTGTGAAAATCGTCAAGCTAAAAAGTTTCAATAAAATCCCTGAAACTTGAGTTGAAAATTTTCGAATACTCATAAGATATTCGTCGGCTCTGAACAAAAATTGGTGCATCGATCAGGAATATCTGATTCACAAATTCAATCTTTCGCTATCCAGGAACCTAAATTTTTGAAACCCATAACTGCCGAACCATTTCACAGATTTGGTCTTATATCAAAGTCAACCGAGATAGTTAGACAATCGACCTAGTGTGTAAATATGAAAATCCTTGCTCATCTCCTCCGAATAGTCCGGTCAAAGTATACATTCCAGGTTACCAAAATTCGCATAGAGCTGAAAATTGGTAGAGATAGTCAGGATACCATTAGAAAGAAAGGGTGAAAAGTCCCCAAAAACCCCATTGTTGCTAAAAAAGTTATTCAAGGTCAAAGGTCGCGAAAATGGGTTTTTCGCTTTTTTCAGCCAAACGGTGAGTTTTATCATAAAAATAGCTCAGACATAAATTGTAGATCGTGCAAAATTCTACAAAAATTGTCTCTATACTTTTTTTCGTGAGAGTCACCGCTTCCGAGATATGAGCGAAGAAAGTTGTATTCTCCATAAAATGCATATGTACGCCACTTTCATTCGTCACTGGCGCCGTAATGCGAGTTGAATTCTTTTTCTTTCGGTATATTAACTTAAAAAAAATCAATATTAACTCAAAAGAAACTAAGTCCATTCTGGCCTTCTACGCCAGTGCAACCTTGACATCTGTTTTTAAAATGTTTGAGAAACAAGATTTACTTGATTGTGCCGAAGTTTTAGAAAATAATAAGTCTACTCCAAAAGACATAACTATTCATGGAATTCGCTTTCTTCTTGCCATGTACGGAGCTCCAAAAAATTACCTGCATTGATAAGTTCCGTTACGTGTCTTTTGTCAAAAAGCAAGTGCAATTGGCTTCTCTTCCTCCAACCTCGGCTTCTGCACAACATCTTCTTCGGGTATATTATCAAGTTCAAGTGTGGCTTGGTAATCAATTAGACACAAAAGACTGGGGTTGGATGTTGATTGATAATGCATTAGAACCTGTCCAAACTTTACTTCCACCTGCACCGGAAAAACTCCTCAACACCATTTTTT
This sequence comes from Micraspis discolor, assembly GCA_030674115.1. Taxonomy (NCBI): domain Eukaryota; kingdom Metazoa; phylum Arthropoda; class Insecta; order Coleoptera; family Coccinellidae; genus Micraspis; species Micraspis discolor. The sequence goes on from JARTUT010000452.1 coordinate 242,528, forward strand.
GCAATTGTAAAAAAGGATGTAATGCCAAATGTGGCTGCAAAAAAGTTGGGTTGTTTTGTTCCTTAGCCTGTACAAGTTGTCAAGGCCAGCTTAGTTCTAATGCTGAATCTCCATTAGAAGAGGACTCATTTCATATAAACGTCGAGACATCCGATCCATCGCTTTTGGACGAGTTTATTTTCACTCAGCTCGAAGAAGAAGGTGAAGAACAAGAAGAAACAGATGTAATAAATGATTATAATTCGGACCAATAATTCTTTACAATTAACGACAATTTTTTTTTTATTTATTAGTACAGATCGGTTCGTGGAATAGGCCTACCGGGGAAACCACGTTAAAAAAACGCGTCAAGTACACTACCTCACAGGTGACGTGGAAACGTGTGCATTTTATGGAGCATACAACTTTCTTTGCTCATATCTAAAACTCACCGTTTGGCTGAAAAAAGCGATAAACCCATTTTCGCGAATTTTGACCTTGAATAACATTTTTAACAACAATGGTATTTTTTGGGACTTTTCACCCTTTCTTTCTAATGGTATCCTGACCATCTCTACCAATTTTCAGCTCTATGAGAATTTTGGTAACCTCACCTCTGTTATTTGGTCTAACTTGACCGGACTAGAATGTAGTAGTGTACATTCTATTCTTTATCAGGGAATTGACCCAATCGATTAAGGCCATTTTAGGCTAGATATTCGAAAATATAATTTTGGTTAAATATAATTTTGGTTAAACTAGAGCTTCCAGTTCCTTTAGGATCAAACGCCAAAAAATTATTGTATTCAAAGTAAGCGTCTCACAATACTGAAATGGAACGAAAAGGTTTCTTTTATATCGATTCGTGAATGGATGATCAAGTGATTATATATAAATAAGCAAGCAGAACTGCTCAGGTATAAAATAAATTCAGGCGAAACCTGTCAACTTACGAAAAGATGAGTGATTTTTCAAGGAATCTCAAATTCAATGGCCGAGGGACACATAAAAGATATATGCAATATTTCTTTACTACTCTGGGGGCCATTCTCCGAGAATCGTTCCCCAAAAACCTGGTAGGGGAAAGACCCTGAACACCGAATATGGAAAAAGTGTGATGATTTAGTTTTTAGAAACAAATATATTTTTACGTACTTCTTCGTAGTGGAACTGCGTGCTATCGTAATTCCCAAATGTAGTTCGAATGTCATGCCTAAAATAGTCCTAATCGATTGAGTTTGACTTCCTGATGGAGAATCCGTAGTCAAACTTGAAAAGAAGATTAACTAGCGTTTTCAAATTTTCAAAATAGGTTTAATTATCCAAATATTTCAGTCAACTTCGTTATTGCAAGAGTTAACCAGTTATGAACATCTGAAATAACTCCAAGATTATTCATCTTCGAAAGTTGAATACCATTTGAATAACGTTGAAAGAAAGAAGTTTGTTACAATCCTCAAGCTAGAAATTCACAAAATATTCATATTTTTGTTTCAAAATATGGAATTGCTCATAAAATATTCGACAGAACGCAAAAAAATTTGAACAAATATGGAGATTATTGATATCCGCCATTTCCTGAAATTTCATCTTAAAGAGTGAACCCACGAGAAGATAAACGAAATTTTCACTTTACCTTCTACGAATGATAAATGGTACAAATTGTAAGGTGACAAAATAAAGTTGTTAATTGTCATACTTTTTCACAAATGTTTATTATTTATCTGTTCTGAGATTCACTGGCATTTTTCTGGATCAAAGATCAAAATATAAGTTCCATTGAATGTAATTTTCTTGTGTAAAGGTTTGTGATGGAAATAACACTGAAGGAAAACTGTAAGTTCTGTTATTGTTGATTCTAGATTGCTATAAAGACTTTCGAACATTTATTTAGTTGTCACCTAATATATGATTGAAATTACGTATGTGTTTGATGAACATTATAATATTTTCAAACTTTAGAACAGATCTCAACAGAGAAAGATCTTTAATATTCTAAGATTTTCGAAAACTATTTTTGTTCAAATAATGCCACTGAGATAGCTTTGATATTATGTCCCAATTGATTGTTTCACTAGAATTTTTATTGTTTTTTTTTTTTTTTTTTTCAGGTGAGTTTGTCGACCTTAATTGTAAGTGGTGGGGGATATTCAGGTAAAGTACATATTAGTGAGAATATATGAATATTGATTTATGTTTCATTTATCTGCAAGCAATTTATATTTCAAACAAAAAAAATCTCATTTCAACAGTATCAAGTGCCTTTCACCCCCTAGGTAGATTTTGATTTATTGGTTTTGTTTGGTGGTACGGGACCATGGATACAGACGCTGTTAAAGTTAGAAGCAAGATCGTTAAGTCTTATTTTTCCGAACGCCAAACCCTCACAAATCTTGAAAAAATATCCACAGAACAGCACAGTTACAAAAAGGAATCCGTGTAGAAAAACTTTTCTAGAAAGAACTGCAGAACTGAAGATAGGCAGAAAAGAACTCCCGTAGAAAGTCATATTCACCTAAAGTTACATTTGCAGAAAGCACAGTTGAAGAATAAAGTTGCCAGATCCACGGTGTTTTCCTAGTGTACAAGATACACAGAAAAGATGGACAATAGAATACAATAATAAAATGATCTTAGCTTATAGATGTTTTTAAACTGTGATGTCAGTATTCATACTAAAATATTTATAAATTGGGTAAGGGCTATAATTTCAATATCTAATCTAGACTAAACTATTTTAACATTCTTCGTGAGAAACGGAACATAATTTTTAAATATATGATTATTATACATAACTTGCAACTTCAATCTTCGACTTCATGTCAGGTTTATTTGTCAATTGAGAACAAGGAACAGTCACTGAAGTCATACATATCCCGCTATGGGAGACAATAATTACTTGTACCATTGAAATTTTCGAGTTAGGGCATCAATTGTGGTTATAATCGTTATGAACAATATGGCAACTGCCCGCATTGTTACTCGGTTTTCATTCAATTCTGCAAATATACACTTTTGCTATTCTCTGTTTATATCTGTAGAAAAATGAGCTTCTATGAATATTTTTTCTACTCGTGTTTGTTTCTCCCCTGTTCATTGTAGATGTGTTCCATTCTGTCTTCGTGATATTCTGTTGAGTGACCCAAACATAAGGGCTTCAGGAAATTCGATCAGATCGATTCGATACCTACTTCAATTCAGTGATCAGGTCTCTAGAAAAGTTAATGATCCTATCAATTTTTCAGTGAAAATTGGTGGACTATCCCGAGAAAACTAAGAATCACATGATCTGAAATATCGTATTTATTCCATGAATTTATTCTTCTTTCCTCAAGAGTGGTCTTCTATTGATGGAAACAGAGACTTCTTCAAGTTGACCACATAGAATCTGGAAATAAAAAGTCAAAAGCAGAAAAAATATCAAAAATACAAAATTTGAAAGAGATAAAGAAAACACCCTCAAATTCGCTTTTTTGGATTAACACGATATTGTGGATCAAGGATTTTTAACATAACAAGCTAAACCGTAAATTTTACTAAGGAGATAATCAATGAATACATAAATTTTTATGGTTCCTCTTTAACGAAGATTTTTTTTTAGTATCCATATGTGTCTCTTGAAGGAGAATAATCTCAGCACCATAGTCCTTTGTTAGTTTGAAAGGTATTGAAGTCAATTATAACATAATCATAACCTCAATATCTTTAGCAACAAATAAAAGAGATGGGTGATCAGACATAGTTTTGATCAAAGGTTCCATATTTCGAATGTTATTAGCAGTTAGTTCTTTGAGTAGATTTTTCCAATTTGCAAAACTGGATTCGATTCATATTCCTCGAATGGTTAAAGTATTTTTAACCTGTCTTGAATTTCCTGTAGAAAGTTAGGTTATGGAGAATTTGGACACCTCTTTTTTTCAATTCATGTTCATAGATACGCTTACGAAAATTCTCATCAAGGATCTCTCCCCATAAAGAATAACTTTTCGATGTTATGTAGGTAGTTCCGTAGCCATAAAGGTGAGAGTTTTCTGCAGATTTCATGAACCTCCAAGGAAATGAAAGTTCAATTCGAAACTGAAGTAAGGATATCTTAGTGAACGAAGTGCTGGTATAAAACGATCTCAAAGCCTTTCGTGAAACATTTTTCAGACATATTTTCCCGCTTTTACGGACTTTTCTCGGCAAGTCTTATATTATAATGGAGATGGGCATCCAAATTGACTTTTTAATTTGTTGGTTTTTGCTTTTCACTGGTTTTTACAGAGTAGATGAAATTTTCCATTACTTTCACTTTTTTCATGATCCATTTATTTAAGTGCTTGGAAGTATATACAAGGTGTAGGAAAATATTATGTGGAAGCAATTGAGACGTCATGTGACAAAAGATAATCGAAAATGGATTCCATTCGAAACGGAGAAGTCCTGCAGTATGTATATGAATACGTACGATGGACTTCTGCTAATTTTAATAAGCTATCGATCTACCGATCAGGAGATGAAATGATTTCAGAGATCGATAGATAACAAAGATTCTTGTGGAATATTTTCCTTGATTATCATTATATGGTGCATTCGGAATGCTTGCTGAAAGGTCATACGATGAATACACAATATTATCTGTATTTGATGGAGGGATCGAAAAATTTTCGGAAAAATACTGTTGGATTCTGCATCACGATAATACACCAGCGCACAATAAAATAGTTTCGAAGACATGATGTCAGTTGAAACGTTCGGAAGATAAAAAATGATAAATATTATTAATTGCCCAAATAGTAATTTTATAGATCGAGTAAAATGAAAATTTTCGAAAAAACGTTTCCCAGGTTCAAGAATCAAAGGAGAATTTTGTGCTATGTAAGTTATGAATAAATTTTTATTTCCATATTCCCAATTCATGTACGATGTAACTTCCAAAATGATCATATTGTACAAAGGTTGCCTTTTATATTTCGGGATTGAACAACCCTATGCTTGTAATCAGCCGACTTACGGCTCTATTGCAAAGCTTGACATTTTTTAGGTTATACGTAGTCAGAACGTTTCGACATACGTGCGCTATTAGTGTTGTTTACAGTAACTTGGAAGATTAATCCCGCCCAAAAAATGTAATTGAACCGTGAACATTTTCGTGATTATTTTTCACAATATTCGACGTCGATAAACTCAACAACAGTACATCGGTGAACTCAATTAAATTTTTGGCGATGGAGGTCCATCAAGGTTCAGTATTTATCGATGATATGCTGAATTCAACCGAGGTCATTGTTCACTCCAAAACGAATTTCGTGAAGGTCGTCTAAAATCAGTTGTTCTGAAAACCATTGATGCTGTGCTGCAACTGATATTACAAAAACGTCATCTGACCTGTCGTGAGATTAAGAAAACCTTAGGCATTACTGGGAACAGCATACATTAAATATTGCATTCATATTTCACCCCCAATAAAATTTGTTCTCGTTGGATCCCACACAATTTGTTAATCGCTCAAAAAAAGGCTGGTGTCGATTGGTCGAAAGAAATGCTCCAAAAATACGATCGCGGTGCTTCAAAGCACGTCTATGACATCGTGACAGGTGATGAATCGTGGATTTAAGCATATGAGCCCAAAAGTAAACAACTGTCGGCTGTATGGATGTATCAAGTTGAGCCAAATTCAACAAAAATTGCTCTCGCATGAAGTACTCCCAAACAAATGGTCGCCTGTTCTTTCGGAAAAACTAGTCATGTCGCAATCGTACCACTAGAACAATGCAAAACAGTCAATTCTGAGTGGTACACAACCATTTGTTTGCCAGTTGTCTTCCAAGAAATCAGGAAAACCAACTGCCGAAGACGAATCACCCTTCCCCACGAAACGCCTGTAAAAGTGTATACAGGGTGGCCATTTGAAAACGAAACAGACGAGATTACAGACGAAATAAATTTTTTCGATAGAAATGCTCGGACAGGTCGATTTCTGTTTCGAGAACTTAAGATGTAGGTTACGGACGCATAGCGCTTCAACCCTTGCTACTACAACCCTCACCCCCTCATTTGAAAGGTATTTTCATACTGATTTCAGCACAATGATTGTTTTTTCATTTTATGCATTAGTTCTCGAAATATTCTTTACTAAGTATTTGAAAATGAAGTGGTGTTTTCATGGCACTTGTAGTGTTTTTTTGTGAAAAATCGATATTTTGAGCTTCAAAGCAACCATGACTGTGGCTTCCTTTCTCCAATCCACTGACGGAAATTATTGAAAACAATGCTGGAAATTATGTGGAGATCAGATTGTGTTTCAGCAGGATGGAGCTTCTCCACACTACGCCTTACCAGTTCGAGAATATCTGGATCAAAGATTTCCAAATCGGTGGATTGGAAGAAGGGGTCCTACTGAATAGCCAGCCAGATCGCCAGATCTGTCACCACTAGATTTCTCTCTTTGTTGCCACTTGAAGAGTAAAATTTACTCTACACACAGCCCGACAGTGAATAAAACAGCTAGTCGAACATCTAACCCTAGTAGCATTAACACGTACGGTATGACTTCATTCGCCCAGCGGTAGATGTTTTGCAATTTCAAATACAAATACGGAAATTTTGGTGTTTCGGAAGCTCGAAATGTCAATTATTCGCAAAAAATTAATTTAAGTGATAAAATTAACTAACGCATGAATATTTCGAGAACTAATGCATAAAATGAAAAAACAATTACTGTGCTAAAATCAGTGTAAAAATACCTTTGTATTCTCGAACTGGTAAGGCTTAGTGTGGAGGAGCTCCATCCTGCTGAAACACAATCTTATCTTCCAAATAATTTCCAGCATTGTTTTCAATAATTTCCGTCAAAATTGGATCGATATGATTTTCCAATAAGTCCAAATACATATCGCCAGTAAATTACCAGGTAAAAAGAACGGGCCGACAATGTTGTCACCAAATATTCCACTCCAAACATTGAGTTTTTCTGGTTGTTGAGTATAAACTTCGTGGAACAGTCTCAGATTAGCCCCAATAACGACAATTGTGTCGATTTACTGTGCCGTTTCGAAAGAACGAATACTCATCGGAGAAACAAACATTGTACACATAATTGGGATTAGCAGTTACTCGTTCACTCATTGTATCACAAAATTCAACACGACGGTCAAAATCATCTTCGTTTAGTGCGCATGAAAGATGGATTTTGTAAGGATGGAATTTATGATGCTTCAAAATATTTGCAATTCGAGTTCGTGTAAAACCAGATTCATGTGCTAGCTGCCTCGTACTCGTCATTGGATTCAGAGCAATCTGTCCAAGAACAACTACTTCAGCTGCTTCATTTCTTTCCATGTTTCATTTTTTATTAGCCACAGACCCGGTTTCTTGAAACTTTGACAGTAATTCCAAAACATACTTCCTATTAAAATGTTTATCTAAATGTCGTTGATTAAAGAATTCTGCGGTTCTATTCGCACATTTATTGTTTGCAAAAAATAAAGTGAAATTATTTCCACCCGCTCTGCAATTGAATAAACCATGTCGAACAATGAATTAGAACACATACATGATTAAACATACACGATTCAAAACTAAGAATAATTCATATGTCAAAGAACCAACTTAATGATCTGTTCGTTATTATAAATAAAAAATTATCGATTCTCATTTTTTTGAAAAAGATATGAATTCAATAATCAACAAAATGAAAACAAATTGAAGCCAACTGAGAAAACACTTCATGATTAAGTCGGAAATCGTTTCACGAATTGGGACTGGAATATTTCTGTGGCATCATTAATGATTTGATTTTCTTACCTGGTAATCTGAGTAGAGATATGTACGTATTTGGAGTTTTTGGAAATTTCTATCGATTAAGTGTTACCGCATGTTTTTGGAAATACTGCAAATTATATCGAAGATAATTCAGATTGAGCTTCAGCAAGATTGAGCTCCTTCGCAATACGCTTTGTTTGTTCGACATCTTGATTGAGGATTTCTATGTCAGTGGATTGGAGAAAGGAAGCCACAGTCATGGTTGTTTTGAAGCTCAAAATGTCGATTTTTCACAAAAAACACTACAAGTGCCATGAAAACACCTCTTCATTTTCAAATAGTTAGTTAAGAATATTTCGAGAACCAATGCATAAAATGAAAAAACAATTACTGTGCTGAAATCAGTATAAAAATACCTTTCAAATGAAGTATCACTCACTCCATCTTCTCTATTCAAAATATGGGGGTGAGGGTTGTAGTAGCAAGGGTTGAAGCGCTATGTGTCCGTAACCTACTACTTAAGTTGTCCCCCTCGAAACAGAAATCGACCTGTCCGAGCATTTCTATCGAAAAAACTTAGTTCGTCTGTAATCTTGTCTGTTTCGTTTTCAAATGGCCACCCTGTATATCCTAATGTGGAATATTTTGCTGAACAATAAATCGATTTTCTTTTATTAATATTTGTTTTTGTTCTCTAATCCCGAAATATAAAAGGCAACCTTCGTATATTGCTACCATTCGTATCAAAATTAGACGTGTTTTGTATTTAATCTTAGAAAGATTTACATATAGATGTGATAAATGGTACCGTCCATGATACACGTATCGAATCACAACTGCCGCAAACCAGCAAGGTGAAACACCTTTTATGTCGCCTAGTTATTATTCGATTAAAGTCGGCAGAAATTTACTGCAGCGTTGTAATCAAATGCTTTGTGTTGGATTATTATAGTTTGAACTTTGCAACCTTGGTTTCCAATAATACATTTGCGGATTATTCAAATCGTAAGTAAACTTCACGTCGCTTCGTTCATATTTTCTATCTTTTATTGGTTCACTTAGGAATGTCGGAAGAAATCAAGTGCGTGAACGTGGTTGAGAGGATATAGATTACTTACTGATATTGAATTCTTTGTCATCGGTCGTTTCTTCCGTTCGAGATAAGAGGAATCCAATGGTCAAAATGTATGTACTTCCTGTAGACCTTGGCTTTATTATGTCGAGAACGTTAGGAATGGTGTATATTTCTTCGAACGTTGTTACTTTACAGTGTTCAAGGTGAGGTTTGCCTTTGAGTTTTCCAAGTTTCCAAGTTTTTCTAGTGGTAGTGAAAATGTGTAGCTATTTTGTGGAATTTTTCTTCATAATGTTGTGATCCAAATTATAAGTTCGTCAGCTTAATATTCCATCCAGGCGGAACTCTGAGTTGAGTATGTTCCCAGATTTTATCAAGACATGTCTCTTAATTTTTTTCGCCTGTTCAACTAACAAGTTCATCATATTAAATCCATGTTTTAGTCTAGACCGCAAAACAATAATATCAAGAAGTGAATTGTCCTAACTAAATTTTGACAACTTTGGTCGCCATTTTATCAGTTTGCAGCGAATGGAATATTGGCTAGAGTTTTAAATCTTCCTGAGCCTGTTCACAAATTATGGAATCACCTTCGATTTGGTATACTGGTAATAATAATTCCAGATTGATTCTGGTATTATTATTATCAGTATGAATTGAAGATGCCCCAATAAATGATGAAGATTTTCAATGATTTTGAATAATAATGCAATATTCAATTTAAAATCTAATTTTCACATAAAAAGATTGATTTATTACATTAGAAATAAGATTATTCAAATGGAAAAATTAAAATACAAGAATCCTCGAATAATTATTATTTATTAGAAAATTTATATTTGAAGGTTAATAACGTAAAGAAAAACATTATATGAAATGGAAACAAAAGTAGGCTGGTTAATCGACTCAGAAATTATAACTTTAAAAAGTATTTATTAATCCAGTTCAAGAAAGAAAAGAATAGATTAGTAATTCATTTTCCATATCATTAACAAATATTCACATCAAAGAAAAAAAAATAGGTCAAAAACTACTTACAAAATATCAAAAAAGAAAATATATATCAAAAATACAATACTGTTAAAATTAAAGCACCTGGGCCTGTGTCATAGATCGACAATACATTTCAAATTCCTCAATAGTGTAGGGCTCGATTTGCAAAATAATCTTATAAATTTCTCGCTTAAAGGTTTTTCCATCAAATAAAGTCTACACATGTCTTGGTAGCTTGTTGAAAATTTTTATGGCCATATAGATATCTTTTTTCGAATAAACTTAAATGATGCACTGGATAAGAGTAACGAAATGTTTGCCTTGTATTATTCCGATTTTAATGCTGAGTGAAGTAAGACTTGTGCTTATGTAAAAATAAAGGGTTTTTGTATAAATACAATCCGTAAACAGTTGAAATATTATTATGTTTAAACACTCCTCTACAGGACTGTCTCCATCCCAATTTGAAAATAACTCTTATTGCCCACTTTTGAATGATAAAAACACGTTGTACCTCCTCCCCAGAAAATTAATCCATAACTCACAAGACATTAAAATTTAGAATAATTCACCGACTTGAGAATTTTCTGATCCACATTATCCCTCAGTATCCTTAACATAAAAACTACAGAACTTAACTTTCCTATAAGATAGTAAATATGCACTTTCCACTTCATGAAACAATCCCAGAAATTTTATATAGGGACTGGATCATTGATGTAAATCATGAAAAGAAGGGGGCCCCAAAATGCTGCCCTGTATTATACCTTGTTTGATTATTCTCTCATTAGACATATATTGCACATCATTTATCTGTATAAGAACTCTCTGCTTCCTCTCTTGAAGGTAACCTTTGAAAAGATCAAGTTGACAACCTCTAATACCAAGCTTTTCATGCTTCATCAATAATACGAGGCCATTCAGAAACTAACCTCTGATTGGTCACAGTGCGGGTAGTGGGGGGGAGTAGCGCGCCATCTGTGCATTCACGCGCTCAGCAGGTCAGTCGGCATTAAGCCGTAGTCGAGTGAACATCGTACCTGCGCTAGTTTAGTTTTTGTGGCAGTTTGAAATGTGTGCTGCAATAGAAAATCCCGCCAAATGTGAGGTGCGTGCTGTTATAAGGTTTTTTACAGCCAAAGGATACTCTCAACTCGTTCAGACAGTTGATGCAAAAGTTCGTGAAAATCGACGTTTCACAATGGCGGAGTTGTCTACTAATTTTCCACAGATTTCTAAGACTCTTTTGTACGAGATAGTAACAGCAAGATTGGGTTACCGTAAGTTCTGTGCACGATGGGTGCCGAAAATTCTTACCGACCACCACAAAACTCAAAGAATGGCCTCTGCATTAGACTTTCTGTCACGTTATGAGGACGAAGGAGAACCATTGTTAATCAGAATCGTGACCGGTGACGAAACCTGGATTAAGTACGTGAACCCTGAGACAAAAGAACAATCAAAGATGTAGGCACATTCAGATTCGCCTACCAAACCAAAAAAAGCCCGGCAAGATTTTTCTGCCAGAAAACTGATGGCAACGGTGTTTTGGGATGCCAAAGGGGTTTGGTTGGTTGAATTCATGGAACGTGGCTCAAAGCTCAAAGATGCGGCCACAGGCTGGCTCAAGGCACAAGCGGTTGATTTTTATGCAGAAGCAATTTCAAAGCTTGTGAAGAGATACGATAAGTGCCTCAATCGTTATGGAGAGTATGTCGAAAAATAGTGCAAAGATGTAGTTATAAGATGTATATATTAAAATATTTTTACTTAACTTGGTGTATTTTTTTCAATTAACCGGAGGTTAGTTTCTGAACGGCCCTCGTAGTTCATGTACTACCCAGTCAAACGCCTTGGACAGATCCAGGAAAAGTCCTATGGGGAGATCGCCCTGGTCTAATGCATTCAGAACTGTATGAGCTCGTAGATTGCCGTTTCCGTATTTCGACCTGCTAAGAAGCCGTGTTGACTAAGGTTCAAAAGTTGGAATTTTCTGAGATAGTCCAACAGTCGGCAGGCAAGTATCTTTTCGAAAATTTTGGAAAAAGATGTAAGCAAACTGATTGACCTATAGTTATTGAAGTTCTCAGGATCATTTTTTTTATGTAAAGGCTTAAATTTATTTAAGATAAGACATAATGGTTTCACAATATAATCTATACAACCCTTTATTACTGATATCGGTATTTGATCACGTCCAAATGATGAACCATTCTTCAGCTTTCTAACCACTGCAATAACTTCCGATTCCTCGATATCAAAAATAAAAAATTACTTATGGAAACCTTGTGTCTTTATGTGATTGCTTGATATTCGAAAATCTTAGGTTAAGTCTTTTGCAATCCCTTCAAAGTGAACATTGAAATCATTAGCCAAATCAGTGGGCTCAGCAATCATGGAAATTCTCATTTGGTGTTTTTCTTTTTTTTTTCCTGTTATTGACAACTTTCCAAACTGTTTTTGACTTATTGGAGGAATATAATATTTTCTCGTTATAAAATTTGTGTTAGTGACGAATGATTGCTTCGTCATAAAGGTGTTTAATTTTTTTGTATAGATTCGAAAACTCTGGTTTTACACTAGAAACAGTAAGAATTCTATCAAGCAATGATTTTATTGACATTATTTCTGTATTTTCACGAGGTTCAACTTTTCTTTAAATTGTGGAGGAAATTCTACCAGTGAGCAGCTGGTCTCAAAATGGGCTCTGAAAATTTTGGAAAATTCATTCCACATCTTGTTGGCATCCAAATTTGAAGTAGTCGTGATGTTATTCCACATTTCCCGAGACAGATGTCTCGTTATTGACTTTTCTACATCTAACTGTTGCTGAAGTTGCAACAAGACAGTCGAAGTAAACTTCTGTGAGAAATGATCAGACAAATTGAGATTTCAATACTCGAGACTCACCCCCTTCAATATCTGTTATTATATTATCTATATAGATATTCCACAACGAATAAAAAAAAATATGCATTGGAAACGAACCCGATCAAGTAACATGCATATTTAAAAGCAGCTATTTAGTTTTCATATATACAAAAAAAAATTGAAAACTTTTGTGAAATCAAGAAGCTAATTTTACCTTGTGAACGGCAGAAGATTCCTCTTGAAACGTTGGTTACAAAAACAATAATAAGTTATGGATATTGCCCAAACAAATATTCTTTATTGCTTGAGGCCGATTTAAAAAAAAAGCTTGATGTTTGGGTGCCGCACGAGTTTTCGGAAAAAATTCGATCGATCGTATTTCCATCAAATTCCGGCGATTCCTTGGTCAAATGGAACAAAATTGGTCCATTCTGAAGAGGCTGCTTACTGGTGAGGAGAAACGGATCAAGTACGACAATGTCAAGCGAAAAACTTCTTGGTTGAAGGCCGGTGAAGCAGCTGAAATCTGGCACCAAGCGATTATCAGTTATTCTATCAGTTATTTTTGTGCTCTTGGGGGTGTAAAATGGTACGTACTCAAGAGAAGATTGAGTAAATGGTTGTCTCATTTTTTTGCTAAAAGGGACAAGACCTTTCGGGTATGAGGCATAATGAAATTGCCTTCTTCTTAATGGTAACAAGTATCTGAAAATAAAAGGAACACATTTGAGCATCATCGAATGATTGTAACTATATTAAATAGAACCCCAACAACATTGACGTAAAAATAATGAATTTCCTTTTCCCCATCCTAATATTAGAAATAAAACGGTTTTTGTGATATTTATGCGTGTAATTGAAGTTTTTCAATCGTATTGGGGGGATTCTCTGCTTTAATACCGGAAAAACTCTGACTGTAACGCGAGTAGGTTTGTTAGAATTGAGAGTCGTATTAAGCGCTGTATTGTTCGTAAATACTGAACAATATATCTCATTAAGCCGATTCCATTCCGAAGAGACTCCTCGAATGAATTCGCCTTCGCTACAAATCTCCGAAATCCGTTAGAGGTAATTCGGATCTTGCCTTCGCAAAGTAAATATTTGTCGAACCTATATACAGAATCTCATCTCGTTCCTCTGCAAACGTAAACAAGATTGAATCCGAATAATTTTAGTTATTAATAAACTTCGGTATAACCGCAGACGATGTAAAATTCATGATTTCGGGCCGTTTTGGGGTTACGCGGACGGCGTTCCGTGAGATGAATCGATGTTCCTTGAGCCAAGGGGCGAGAAAAACGATTTATCAGATTCAATTTCGAAGAATTATGCGATATTGTGTCGGAATAAAGTGTTTAAGAATTGATAAATGATCGCTAGATACGATTGGACGGTTGATACGAGGGTATGTCGGGTTCGACAAGGTGGAACGATCATTGAGTTGGAGTGATAGACCATGAATAAAATGTAACTTTGGTATTCACACAATTTTTGTGGAACTTCACCATATTATTAGGCTGTGAAATGGTGATTTTTGTTCCAATTTGTAAGTTTATCCTTAACATGTTACCAGGTTATTTTCTTCATCTCAGGAATATAGGGTAAAACTGAGATAGATGTCCTACTTCTGAAAATAAAAACCTTACATAAATTTGACACGGCGAACTCTGTTTTGCCTCAAAGAAAAAACAAGCAGAATTCTGAAAGAACAAAAAAATTAAGTACCTGCATTAATCATTTATTATTGTTTCTGTGTTTTAGTACATTGATTGCTCTTCACTCAAGTACCTCGTGATACACGACATTTTTGATTTATTATCATTATGCTACATGTAGTTGACAATGGGAAAAACATGGATGTTCTATTAAATCTACTTTTTCCAATTGTAATCCATTCAATGTAATTCTATCTGAGATCATATCAAATAAACAAAATAAAATCCTAGAATTAGTTCAACAAAAAATGTTATATATACAAAATATTAGTATTTGTTTGTTACAACTGGCACAATCATAAGTAACGTTCTTTTTCTAAAATAAAATTTTCGTAATAAAGATCATATTGTAATCTTACTGATTGCTTTCCTTTAAGTAATTGAGAAAAAAGTTATATATTCTGGTGGAAGAAAATCTATGACAATGATACTTGAGAATATGTAATATCAACAACATCCATAGATGCACAAATTTCTGCTTGAATACGATGGATATAATTGAGGTAAAAGGTATTGAAAAAATTCTGAAATTCTGCAACCCCTTCAGTTTCAACTTCAATACAGTTTGTTCCTATATTTTTCACCAGGAAGTCAAACCCAATCGGTTATGACCATTTTCGGTTTGATAGGACGCTATTATACTAGAACAGGTGCACAAAAACAAAGTAAGATGGACTAGCTAAATCCGTCCTTCACGGTTTTACTATTGTTTTTATGTTGCTTTTGCAGGACCCTGGGACATCTATTTCAACTCTACTCTATTCATTTAATTTGTTTATTTTTATATATATATATATATTCTTTTGAACTTTTGGCTTTCAATATTTGGTTAGCAAACAATAAAGCATATATATCAGGGGTTAGTGACGGGGTGTCAAGCCTAGGGAAAAAATCCATGTAAAAAAACCCTGGCTCCCCGCCTAAGTGTGAAAGTACAAAAATAAGCTGGAATATATTTTAGGGACTTCTTTCTTCAAGTAGTCTTCTATTGATGGAAACAGAGACTTCTTCAAGTTGCCCACATCGAATCTGAAAATAAAAAGACAAAAGCAGAAAAAAGAACTGAATAACAAAAATACAAAATTTGACAGAGATAAAGAAAACACCCTCAAATTCACCTTCTTGGATTAACTCGACATTGTGAATCAAGGATTTTTTAACATAACAAGCTAAACCGTAAATTTTACGAAGGAGATAATCAATGAATACATAACCTTTTATGGTTCCTCTTTCACGAAGATTTTTTTTTAGTATCCGTATGTGTCTCAGTACGATAGTCTTTTGCTAGTTTAGAAATATAATCACTCTTGTCCTTAGAATTATATTCAAATCTACTAAACAAAATTTGTCGCCAATCTGCAAGGAGGATTCTTCGAATCGGGTCTTGCGGTCCAAGTGATGATTTTTCAGATCTTCTTATGTTTGAAGTCTGCTATGGAACCCATTCAAAGGGAAATCATCATCCATAGTTGGGGAAGGTTGTGATATAACTCTTATTTCATTGAAAAAACGGCAGAGGAAAAATTATCGACTAACATTTATTATGACAATATATATATTTTGTTCATTTGATTTGTTGGTGTGGAATACAACGCAACTAGCGCATAACCGTATTCACCTAGTTACTGTAACTCAATACAGGGTGTTTAATCTCGTATATTCTTTATCCAATAGTAATTGAAAAGGATTCCTGAAATAAGTCAAATGATTGTGATTGAAAGCATCTTTTGACCCATATTTGTGGTTTCGACCTCTCAGAAATTCATGGGGGAGTTGTATAATACTTAATTTGCAAGGTTGTAGAAGCCTTTTTATAGTGGTGTATGAAAAGATGATATTTTTAAACCGTTATCGCCAAATATTTATTTTTTTTTGCTGAAATAAGCTATCTACCTTGGTTATGTTCTACAACATAGAAGAAACTCGTTTTCATTAAGCCCATTTTACAAATTTGGAAAATAAGTGACCAAAATTCTCAAGATTATCAGATGTTTCATAAATATATTTTCATTCCGTCATAATCTATAAATTTTTCCTCAATCCACAATTCCCAAAACTCAACTTCTTAGCTCATTAGGCCATCTTGAATATTTTGGTAATTTTCACATTATACCAGGTGAAACTAATGATATAGCGCGTAAAAAATGTTATGATGTGATGAAAAATGTGCTCAAACGAGCTAGCATTTGAGAGACTATCCGAGGTAGATATTTATCTGATATTATATAGCATGCATAATTGCAGACATCGTATAAAACATTCAATGTAATAATTCATTCTCTTTTATTCACTCAAAAATTATAAACAAATAAAGGGTTATAACATGTGGGATACGCTGTAAAACCCGTTCATTTTAAGCCCTTTTCACAAATTTAAAATAAAAAGTAAAATTGTTTATATAATCGTTTGAAGAATCCACTGGCGGCTAAGGGCAATTTGAAACCGTCATTCGAATATATCTTCGAAACGATATACAAGTGCAAATAATTATAAATTTAGTGGTACTTTATGCTTCAAGAAACTATAGCTGTGATAAACAGTGTTCAAAGACTAATCTTGTTATTTATTCAATATTTTTCATTGCTTTACACCAACCATTCCTATCCGGGCATATCAGCTAGTTGGTAATAATAGATAACTGAAAGATGTTCTGAAACCAAATAACCCCTAACATCATTTGGGTTGTCCTTATCGACGAAGAATTTCAGGATGTTTGTCCCGTCAAGATCGATATCATCATGTTGCACCCCTGCGTATCTCACATTTCCCCTCAGCCCCGACTTGGAAATCGTTGGTGATACTCCTATAAATAAACCTATCCACGGATAGTGGAGGATGAATATAAACTTGTAAAAATAAACAGGAATATGTTGGTGGTATGTGACCTTATGACAATATACAAATTCTGAGTTTGGTTTATTTGTTTGAGAAATGTCGGAGACTCGACAATGCTTATAAAATAAGTCGAAAAGTTATGCGTGTAGCGCTGTGAGAAGCAATAAATTTTCAGGCTTGGGACTTGAATCTTTGAAAGGTTCTTTGTATTTCGGGTTTGACGGGATGAATTGATTCTTCGGTTTGTATTCAATCGAATTTCATATTCCTATTCAAGCTTGTCTTATGTTTTCGGTGGCACAATTGTGAAGAAACAGATGCGTTCTTCATTTAGGCCCTATGCGATCGATTTCGCTATTAAAAAATTTAGAAAGCACTGACGTGAGATCAGATTGCTTTGGCACTCTTGTTGTGCCACTTGCTAGTAAATATTCAAACCATAACAAATCTATAAGCACTCTGATCAGGTGAACAATAGTCTTTTCCCGTACTATGGGAAAATGTGATGCAAATATGAACGCCTAATAAATGAACAAACCTTTATCTCAAATTAAAAATAACTACTCATAATTTTCCCCAAGTTTTGTTCGAAGCTATAATTCCCTTTAACTAAAAACTTATGTCAGTGCTTTTCTGAATTTTGACAACGTATATTATTTCAGCCACCGAGATTGAATTCTATCTCTATTATTTCCCGTTATGAAAAATTTTGATTATTATTACGCCAACTGACACTGTTTATGAGCCCGGCATTTGTCAATCGAATATCGTTCAAAGAAAATCATCGGGACGTATGTCATTCCTCTTTTCTCATGAGTAAATTAAAAAAAATGATCATATCTTTAGATAGAAAAGAGCTACGACAATGAAATTTGAGGATAAGTAAGATATCGATCACCTCAATATATTCACGAAATTGAAATCCGAAAACTATCTTATGAGATAGTGAGGTTAAAAAAATTTTTTAGCGTGATGATTTCTTCGAAATTTTGCGAGCTGTTTTGTTGCAGCCTCCCTCAACAATATTTCAAGTATCAATTTGATCGGATGGATATTCTAGTAGTTATTGAGGAAAAAAAATTTCAGATGCTCATAACTACTGAACCATCCGACGGATTTGGCCCAATAACGAACTTGACCGAGATATTTGGACAATTAACCTATTCTGAAAATATGAAAACTCTAGCTGATTCCTTTTGGATGCTAGAGAGGATACGGCCGGCCGGACAGAATCAACTTTCGCCACGAATTCTTCATCAGGGAGTCGAACTCAATCGATTGAGACCATTTTCGACTCGATATTCCAAAATTACAGACATTCGCGCAAAATGATAGGCACTTTGTTCGGGTGAACAAGAGCGCCAAAAAGGGGTAAAATGGACATTTCGTACTGTACAACAGATATTTCTGTATTGAGTAGGGCTCAATCTTGAACTTTGACTGTACAACCGGGCCTAAGCATTTCGTAAACCATGAATACTGTTTAAAATAAGAAAAACTTATCCTTTCCTTCGTCTGTGGTGCAATATATTTTGTGCTGTGAGGTTTGAGCTCACTCACAATTTAAGATGGAGCTAGATCAGATTTGAATTCGACGGTGCATGTGGTCATAAAAGCCGTAATTCTTAGACGTTCGATATTTTTACTTAGAATAGGAACGAATATACGATGTATGCCTCAATTCAAATGTACGATTTTAAAGGAAGAAATATATGAAACTAGCTCTTAATAGTTGTTTCCGAGTGAGTAGCGTTCTTCCATTGAACGGGTCCATCTTTAGCGAATCGAGAAATCGGAGTTTTTCGGGAATTTTTTTGAAAATGTTGCTTCCAACGATTGGTCATCTGAGATAAATTCTGGCAAGTCGTTTTGTTCGCGAGATTCTCGACCCATGTCGCATATTCAAATCCCTCATCGACCGTAAGTTGTTTTAGTGGTCCCCTTAAGAGAACCATAGATTATTTTAAAAACCAACGATTGTCTTTGATAATCTAAAAATACTGAGATATTGAGTTGATAATCAACTAACCATATCTGATTTCATTACAAATTTCAGGAATTTATGCCTCTCTGTAATTCAATAAATATCATTGCCTTGATTGCTCCACAAAGTCTCTCCTAATCATTAGTGTTCCTCAACACATTTTGGTTAGTACCAAGTACATAGCCCTTTACAAGGGAATAACGCGGATAGACCTATCATGTAACAATGATGTATCAAAATTACTTGGTATTGAATTCCTCAGATCCAATATCTGAGTAAACTAAATAACAAGGTATCATGTTGGACACTTCCAGCAAAGAAAGAGGGTTTGATGATGTGATCGGATACGAAATGAATTAATAATGCAATATAGGGGACTTTTTGGAAGGATGATTTTTGTTTCTCAATTGCTCTAGAGAAACTTTGTATCAGAAACCACTTAGATGATAACGTAGTGCTGCTCTTTCATAATTAATGATTATGATTTTATTATTGATCAAGTCAGTATTTGACCTTTTTTAAACGACAAATATAAATAGAGGAAAACAAACGGTATAAATACAAACAGAGGAAGTCGTTTTCATCGTAGATCATTAGGGTATTGATCTTAGTATAAAGTTGTAAGAAATTTCTGGTAGAAGTGAAATATTATCTCATCTTTGTCCAGCCAAAACACGGGAAGGAGCTTTTGCTTACTTGTTCTAAAGTCTTTCGGCGGAGTCTGGAACAATGTGATACTAATAAAATCACCTCAATGAATGTGAAAGAACTAAAAAACCTACATTTTGAATTCGAAATAGATACACATAGCTTTTCCTCAGTTGTGTTCGAAGCCCAAACTGCTTTTCTTGATGAAAGGTTTATCACATCGAAAATCATTCAGGAATTGTATTTCTTTCAGTAACCTTTTGTCATTTCAAAGGACCTTATTTATTCAAGTCGAAATGGCTTGCCCTGAGATCATGAAATAGATAAATTGTGAAATGAAACACAAATTTTTGACCGTCAATAATCGACAACTCTTTTAAATTATTATAGAAATGTCCACAAAAATCCATTCTAACTTCTTATGAACTTCAAAAAAGAAAAACCCGATATATTCTCGTCGGTATCAGTAAGCTTCATATATGCTCATGAAATCTGACAAATACCTTTGAGTAATCGGATACTTTCAAAAAAATTTGTCTGAAATGTCTTAGCTTGAGCATTTCAACAAAATTTGGTAGACCTCTTTTTTTCTACGTTATTCAAATTATTTTCAAATTTCGAATGGATGGATGAATATTCTAGAAGTTCTTGAGAAAACCAAATTTCAGATGCTCTCATAACTTGTGAATCATATGACGAATTTGGCCAAATACGAACTTGAACGAGATATTTGGACAACAAACCTATTCTGGAGATATATAAACTTTAGGTCATCTCCTTCGGATGAAAGAGAGTATACAACTGGACATACCCAAGTTTGACCCCGAATTTGGGAATATATATTTGGGAATAGCATGCTGCTATTCTAGTTTTTAAACATGAGCAAGCGCTCAAAACGCGATAAATTCTGTCGAAACAGAAATTTATTTTTCACCTTAAAGCCCAAATCTCATCTTTCAATATGTTAATGCAATGGGTGTTGAAGAAAACATTTGACGTTTCGATCTACGAAGATGTTCAATAATTGGAAACAAGATATTTTCATCTTTTACTACTTACCTTCCACAGCATCCACTATTGAATCTGAATTGTTTAAAAAGATTATTTTTCCTCTGAGAAATGATTCATTCACTCATGTTTTATCATGATATAATGATTATATCGATTTAATTCCTTTCAACTTTAAATAACTCAAAAATGGTGCAATTTAGGAAAAAAGATGAAGAATGATATTATCTGCAAAAAAGACTAATGATTCTAGGAAGTACAAGATACGTTCAAGTGATTTGTTTTTCATGCAATTTGACCAATCTGTACAGTAGTAGTGAGAAACCCACAAGAAATGGAATAAATCTATTGACGCCAAAATATGCATGACTGTTATCAAAAACCTTCTACAAGAGATTCTATTGATATTTTCGTTTGAATATTTCAGGTGAAAATGCAATTTTTTTATGAAATTTCAACACCCTATATCTTCTGAACGGGGCAAAATTTTAAAAATGTTAAAAAATTTTATAGGAACAAAATGTTCCTTTTGGCGTCAAGAATCTATGGTTGAAATTAACGCATTGGTCAAAGACTCACCCTGTATATTGAATATACTGAGTGTTCCACGTCAGTTGAGCCGTTCAAGAGTACTACACGACTTCGTATACCTCTTGGTTTTTTAATTCCTCTACCTAGTAGGGCCATTAAATTTCAATATAAGAACAGTTTCAATTCAGAGTCTTGTTAAACGACGTCGTTTTTGATGAATTGTCACTCTGAAACTATATAGTTATGAGAAATATAACGCCAACTTTTCCTTGAACACTTGAATTGTAAAATGATTCAACTCAGTGCCACTGACCGTCTCCATTTAAAATTACTTGAAAACAATACACACTCAAATATTCATCTAAAAAAATTTCACTCTTCTGCATACTCATGCAGTGGGCGTAAACCTCCTGAAATTTCATTGGTTCCTGATATCTCAACTACTCGTAAAGAAATGACCACTATACTAAGCCTGCTGTAGGAGTAAATCTGCTAAAATTCCATTGGTTTCTGATATCTCAACTTATCGTGAATAAAGACGACAGTACGCGTAAACCTCCTGAAATTCCATTGGTTCCTGATATCTCAACTAATCGTAAAGAAATGACCACTATACTAAACCTGCTGTAGGCGTAAATCTGCTAAAATTCCATTGGTTTCTGATATCTCAACTTATCGTGAATAAAGACGACAGTACGCGTCAACCTCCTGAAATTCCATTGGTTCCTGATATCTCAACGAATCGTAAAGAAATGACGACAGTAGGCGTAAGCCTCCTGAAATTCCATTGGTTCCTGATATCTCAACACTTATCAAAGCCCGTTGTTTGAAGAGAAAAACGCAATACAAAACTTTTTTGATTTTTCGGCTGAAGGAAGTGTTTGCTGTTCTTAAGTCAAGATCTCTGGGAGTCTTTCGACGACCGTCCAAAATAAAAATTTCTCAAAGAATTTCTAGCAGTGTGATTATATTTGCTGTATATCCTTTATTCTTTATCCAGTTTTCTGAGATGTTTTGTCAAAATTTTTATCTTGTTTTCTTCTTGGAGCATCTGCATAGTAATAGTTGTGTTCGATTATCATCAGTACCTTAGTATTTTGGAATGTGATTTACTTCCACTCTATCAAATACTCGTTTTATTATTAAAAACCTTGGGATTATGTAGAAGAATAAAAATATGACATATTTCTGAATGAATGAGCCGACACTGCCGACCATGGCGCATAGAAATAACAGGAT
This sequence comes from Micraspis discolor, assembly GCA_030674115.1. Lineage (NCBI taxonomy): Eukaryota > Metazoa > Arthropoda > Insecta > Coleoptera > Coccinellidae > Micraspis > Micraspis discolor. Next base: position 265,152 of record JARTUT010000452.1, read on the forward strand.
TACATACTGTACTGCATCATATGTCACTGATTTTTTCTACAGATTTGACCTACAAAAATTACGAGATCTTATTAACTCGTTCATTGTCACAGTGAGTAGTAAGAATGCAACAGTGAGGTTTCCTATATTATGTTCGTCATTGAAAGACTTCAATCATTGCACGAGAACATTTTTAAATTCATTGGCGATATATATACGTATACAAACTTTCAGAAACAACGTTTTCTTCTGGCATACTCGTAGCTTGAATATCGTTGCAGCAAAAGGGTTTATTTTTTGGGACTATCAACGAATAAAGCCATTATTCAATGTTATGTCCTTGATATCTTCGGACCATGTTTATTTCTTTACACAAAATGTCAACATGGGTCGACCAATTAAGACTTCAATCCATACGGATCCCAAGGAATTTAATACATTCCGATGCAATTATAGTTGTACCCAGACTGTCTATTTAAAAATACCTTTTTTCACAGTTTCTTAAACCAAAATACTGGCAAGCAGTTTTTTCTATTGATTAACAAAATTGTTACGTCGACACCATAATATGAAGTCGGTTATAATTTTTTCACATGCTCTCTGGAGCTCATCACAACTTCTAGTCGCGAGGACGACTGATATATCATCAGCTAATAATATAAATAATAAATAACATGTCATTCATAAAAAGCAAAAATCTCAGGGTCGCAATACGGAGCCCTGGGTCACACCCGAACTTAGATTGTATCCTTTAGAATGAAATTCATTATTTTCAACTGATATAGTTCTGTGATGTAGAAACCTTTTTAGCCAATCGGAAAAAACTCCTCTGAAGCCTAAATTATAGCATTTATCAATGATTAACTGAAACGCAAAAGTATCAAAGGCACTGATACGTGCAAGTTTGAATCCACTCAAATATGACATCATTCTCCCGTAGACGACTTTCTCGAAAACTATTGATGAAACATTAAAATTTGATATCGGTCTATAGTTGGTTATTTCATTCAGATTTTCCCGAAACTTTTTGGCATTGATGCAATAAGATGGTATATTTCTTCTTGACGGATATTATTCCAAGATCATGTCTAAAAGCCTCCAGTTTCCGTGGGGGCTAGGGTAGTCTTCCAAGTCTTCCACCCAAACATTCTCTATGGGCGAAAAATCGGAGGATAATGATACCTTATCCGGCGGTGAACCATTCGAACAGTTACAGGGTGGCCTTGTTTTCACAACCACTCATGAGCCAAAGATCGGGTTGTCACAAATCAGTCTCTGATAGCCATAGTCTCAGATGTAAATCTTGAGCTTCATTTGTGTCCTTTGACATCCGAATCCTACTCTTCTTCGACTTTGGGCGAATTCAAACAACGCTTGACGAGATCCCATATCGGTAGTTGTTAGACTTCTGTTCTTACGGTCAGCGACTTCTCGAAATGACAACCCCATCCTGTAGACTAATAATTCGACCCCTTTCAAGTTTACTCAGGTGGCGATAAATTTTACATACACGTTCTTTAGGCATTTTGAAAACAACTAATTATTGACTCTGAGTTGTAAAATTTCAAATAATTGCAAAACGTGACTACAATTTTCAAGTTATACAAAATATACACATGAAAAAGCCTTCTATTTTTTTTTTCAAAATTTAAGTCATGCACTTCTTGCTATACTTTTGCCAAAATAAATTTGAAGCAGCTCCTCTACGTGTTGTAGTTTTTTTTTTGTAACTATGGATTGATATTTCGTGTAATCGAAATTCATTGTATTGATTAAAATTGCCATTCCAGACGAGATTTTTTTTAAATAATCAACTCAAATGTTGGCTTTTATATTTCTGACTTTATTGACTCTCAAAATAACTAATCATCTCAACTCTAAGAGAGCTTCCTAAACTCACAGAAGCAAGAATATGAAACCAAAAAATTTCATAGAGAAATTGTCAGAAATTGGATTCGGTTTGTAACCGGGGGGGAATGCCTCAAATCACATCGTTTATTTTTCCTTGAACTCGAATTCGATTTGTTGCTTATAATAATAACAATCCAATGTAATCGCCAGCACCGTAGCGATTATTCATAATATGTATTCATTCCAAACATAATAAATCAACTTCAGGGGAAATATAAAATATTATGCTGTTTCTTGCGAATACAAATCCCACATTATTCATACTCGGATCATAGCTTTTGCATAATATGGTCAATTTTGATACGAGTATGCAGTTCATGGTTAGATTATTATATAAAACAACAGAATGAGGTCTATAAAATACGCAGCTGAAATAATTTATACGATGTGAATAGTGGATTTGGTTTCATTACTTAGTCAACGTCATGCTGCACTGAGCTTTCTTCGTTACTTGAAGGAAATTGTGAAAAATTGCGTGTACATTCTGATATCGATGAAATTTTCTGTAGTTTAGCTATCCAGATAACATGAGTGATTGCCTTGATTTTATGCGGAATAAGTGTATTTTGTAACCTGGGATTCATTATTTTCAAATTTTATTTCACTTTGATTCAATATGCCGCTTTCTTTAATAATTGTGCCTCAGTGCTAGGGTATTTTCAATCTGACAAATTTAAAAGATTTGCTTTTTTTCCTATGTGTTTTCTTATTATAATTGAATGCATCCTAGTTAAATATGAAACGTGTGTATATGACCGTCAAATGTTTTTTGGCGCTCTTGTTCATCTGAATACTTGGGTATTCGATAATATCAACAATTCACAAGAAGTCTTATGGATTAAGCATTGAGATTCGTGTTTTTTATATTTGTGGATACGAATGTAACTCGAACATACTGGTGAAAAGCCTCGCATTCCGTTGATCGCCAGTTTCACGGGCATACCTATTATTTCAAATATTTTTCGAAAATGAAAAATACAATTTGAAATCTATTATTAGTAATTTTTATAAACAGAAAATAGTACATTGTTTACCGGGTAGGAAAAGCTTAACATTCCTGGACGACTGTGAAGCAACACACAGTCCAGGAATGTGTACAGATAACAATTTTCATAAAATGTTGAGAGCACGAAAAAAACACCATAAGGAGAGATAATATTGAACCTGTCACACATGACATTTATTGGAGCCTTATGCAGGATATTTCTTCTAGCTCTTTTACATTTAAAAACTGAAATATTTCTTGTATCAAAACTTTGAAACCGAAAATTTCTTCACGGTCAATTTTGTTTGTTCTTTTCCGTGTCTTCTGTTTTGTTCTATTCTGTGATTCTAACCTTATTGATTCATGACATTATTGCACGTCGTTTCTTTTTGAGAGTAGATTTTAGCTGTTGGTTTTCGAGTGTATATTGATTTTTTGGATGTATGGATGTTCATGGTCTCATCATTTTTGTTGATAGTTGAGTCTCACATTGATGTAAGTTTTAGTGCCTTTTATGATAACTTTTAAAATATTGATGTTATTTCTAGTAGCCCTGAAAAAGGACAAGAAAATTGTCCGAAAGCTTGGCTAAGACAATAAAGAGCTAAAAAACCGGATATTTGACTACATACCCGATATACCATTTAGATATAGAATAGGATAGTCGAGATAAACAACCACTTGTCAATTTTGTTATTCAGCACTTTGTACAAAAACATAATTGATACTACAGTTCTTTTCAAACTCAAACTTGAATAATTTAGTATTACAATTAAGAACATACTAATGAATTCATAGGACCTAGAGGCATCTTCAACTGTTTGTGTCATCTGTTCTATGAACGAAAGTTCAGTATCTAACAAAATAATCAGATCCTTAACACTATAGCATTTATAAAGTAAAGTTTTACCACTTATATATTCATGAATTATTTCATTACTTTTCCTTGTGTAACTACCAATCTTACACCTTGCTATGTTAGGTTCCAGTCTAAACATATCACACCAATTAGGTATGGTAGCGATGTGAACTTCTAGGTTCATACAATCTTGCATTCTCATAATAGACTAGAAAATTTTTAAGTCGTCTGCAAATATTTCCGATCTCATAATAATTATTGCAGAAGTGCAGAGTTCGAATTTGTAACCCGAAGTTTCCAATATTCATTAGTTGTCTATTTTTTTCCAAAATATTCTTAGATTCGACATGGACACAGCACGTGAGGACAAAGAGTACCAAAAGTGTCCGTTCTATATAAGATCAGTTTGATATTTGAGAAAAAAATTGACAACAAATGCTCGCCAAAGTAATTCGATATCACTACAGTGCGCTCAGCATTTGTTCTTACAATATTTACCCTGAAATTTCATTTTTGTCCACCGAACCATTTCTGAACTTTAATCAAGAATTTCTCTTCGTTCTATCACGAAACCCGTAGTTCAATCTCGCAAAGTAGACGATCTCGTACGTTTTTATCCAAGGTGAGCTCTAATAATATTCCTCGAGGAAAAACAAAAAGATTCAATAAGAAACTGAATTTGTAAGACGATGTCGGAAGGAGACAACTCGAAATTACGTTCCATTGCTCTGGAGTCCAAAATAATCTCAGAAGAAGATGATACGTTCATCCCGGATAATTTGATATTCGTATAAAAGGTCAGTTGTGAAGACTGAAAAGATTTCCGTCCGCCCACATGCAGAGCTGGTAGTCGAAGAGGACGGAATCGATGGACCAAAAGGTTATGTGATACGACGACGACATCCTTTTCAATCAATGTCAGAACTCGATTTGGTTTTACTGGTTACTCTTTCTTTTTTGCGTTTTCATTCCTATAGGAACAACGAGTTATAGTCCCGCCCAAATGTCTGTAATTTTCGAATATCAAGCCAAAAATGCTCACACGATTAAGTTAACTGCCTCTTGAAGTCGGTTAAAATAAACATTCGACCTAAACCCTCGATTAATCAATAACTCCATAACTAGCCATCATCCTCATATCCTCATAATTTAACACTCTTCGATATACAATCTTTTGATTGTATATATATTTTATTGTGGACCTCTGATAAAAAAAGATAGTTGCTCCTGGTGCCTAGTTTTTTATCTGAATTTTGTAGCGTCAGCTTCGATTTTTTTTAGACGTTCATTTCTTGTAGAGTCATCGATCTTCAAATGTAAAATGACTTCTTTGTCTTTGACTCTCGATATCTCAGTAATCAGTAATCCCACAGAATGTTAAAGATGGGTTTCAGTAACCTAAATAAACATCCTCTTACGCCTGGCCATTGCTTTTTCGAAACAACAAGAGCTATTGTTAGTTTTTTGGAAGATCAAGCACTCGACTGAAAATATTGAGGAAACCAATTATGTTGATGTGTGAATTTGACAGTTTAAATACGGCCACAAAATCTCTACAAAGGGGCAAATTGATCCATCTGGCAATTTTATCATTCACGCGATAGCATTTTTGAAAAAAATTCAAGGATTTTCTGCTCTGAAAATTTTTTATTTAATGCAGTGATTGAATTTCCAAAATAAAATTGATTATTTTTCCGACCCAAATATCGACCAATAGAATTGCACCATTCGACGTCACGTGGTACAACCTACATGGTATTATACTCATAATTTTTTGAAAATTTTCTCTGGTAGTTGCTATATATAAACAAAACATGATCCAGTCAAATGAAGCACACGTCAAACTGACAGGTTGAATTCAATTGTGAAAATTGGAGATTTTGCATGAAAATGAGTCGATTTGGAGTTTGTTCTCTGTCCACCATCGATAAAAAAGTCAAAGGAAATGTTCCCATTAATACGGAGAAGGCAAAAAAAAACAGTTTGGAACCAATTTACTACTTTTTGTACTGAGAGGGAATACACATTGAGTGCTGAAACGAGTGAAGCGCAATTGGCAAACATTATGAAAGATTACGCTTACAATATGAAGAGAATGTATGGAGAAGACTATAAGGAAGGTACAAAAAAAACAATGTGGAATCAGACTGCCAAATTACTTCAAGAAAAGTATTTGAACGATTTCGACATCAAAATCAACCCATTTTCGGATGCTGCATTCAAGACCGTTCGAGGAGCTCGTGATGCCAAACGTAAGGCTTTACAATCTATTCCGGAAAAACGGAGGGCAAGTGCAGCAGCGTTGGAGGAAAAGATTGGGATGCAATGACCACTGTTTGGGACGAGGAAACTCCTGATAGCCTCCAGAAAAATTATTCATGATAATATCAGTGGAATTCGCTTGGAGAGGTGGTGAGGGCAGCATGGCGTCAATACATCACTTCAAGGCAGAACAGCGAAATGACGGGAAACAACTGGGAGAATTGAATACAATCCAATTTTCAGCAAGACCACACAAGGTGGTGATAAAAATTATCAGACAGCAAGTGGCTGGTGGAGAATCGGGAAATCCCTAACAAGTGCCCAGTGAGACTGTTCCAGAAATTGAGAGAAGAGAGATGTCAATATCAAGAGCGACAGACTATTCCTGACCCAAAATCCATTCTGGAATAAAGTTCCAGGCGCTAGGTGGTACAAGGATTCCCCAGTAGGCCAAAACACGATTTCAAAGTGGGTTAAGGAGTCAGCACAAAAAGCTGGGCTTGACCTTGGTAACAAAAAATCACCAATCACTCCAGTCGTGCAACAGCCGTCTCCAATCTAGCGAAATCGGGCCTGGGAGAGCAGCAGATAATCAAAATAACTGGACATGCCAACAGTAACTCCATCAAGCCGTATCTCCAACTCGACCAGGAACACCACGAATTAATTGTCAAGAAACTGCGAAGGAGTGAGCCTACTGCAGAAAATGCCATCAACAGCATAAACCTCATGCCATCTACCTCTTCTTTGACCATTACCGATAACTCTGACTTGAAGAAAACATGCACCAATGTTTACAACAATTGTATTTTTAATTGCACTACCCTGATTCTTAATTAAATGTTGTTTTATTCATTATGAAATCCTTATTTGTTAACTGTACATTTCGTCTCATGGTGCAATTCTATTGGCCGACATTTGGGACAGAAAAATAATCTCCCGAATACCACACGAGCTTCAAAATTATCTGGTATTTCCCGATAGGTTCCCTGCAAACAAATAAAATCGTCAAGTTTTTCAGGAAAAACTTTTTTAACCTGAACTTGACTCCTTCATTTGTTTGCAACGAACCTATCGGGAAATACCCGATAATTTTGAAGCTCTTGTGGTATTATAAGTGAAAAAAACTCGAAAAAACTCAAAGAGCCTTTTTTTGTTGCATTTTTCCAATCACGTGACGGACCAATATCGGCAGGAAATGGACGTACCTAGGTCTATGAAAAAACAATTCAATTTGAATTAATAAAGTATCCGATCATTATAGATGTAATGCAGAAAAAAAATTGTATATTTTTTTGTCGTCGGTATTTCTAGAATTACTCAGAAACCACCAACGCTTCCAGGGTTTTAATTTTAATTTCTTTTTTTTGTACGATCATTTCTCTCAAAGTCATGGACTGTTTGAAATCGCCAAAAAATTGGATATTTCTTAATCCTTTAATTTTTGTACCAGTGTTATCAAAGAAAATTTTTCGATAATTTGTTTGATCTTCGTTCAAACATGTTTCCAGTAACAAATCGATGCCATATTTTTGAGATTTTCCACATTTTTACTGCTCGAAGTGATTAAATTTTCAAAACAAAAAGAAATTTATAAGAAAAAATTTTTTTGGTACAACTCCAGGTACTTCAAGAAACCAATGCCTAATAATTTTTAATATTAAATTATTCTACTGATCTCTCGTTAATCAAATTGAAAAGAAAAAAACTCCTAACTTTAAGTGAATTTCGACGTTTTCACTCGCTTTTCAGAAATTGCTCTTCTATATTTTTCCTAGAATTTTTCAATTTTTTTTTCTCATTTTGTTAATGATGAGCTTTTCAGATCAAAATACATGATATTTTAATTTTTTCAAAAAATCGATCTAGTGAAAAAATGACTCTATCTTCGTTTTTGTGTACATAGTGAGCTCTAAGAGGCACCTTCGACAGTATTGGTTTTCTCAATATTGTCGATCCAGGTCTCACGATTTTCCCCAAAACCAACAATAGCCCCTTTTTTGTTTGCATTTTTAAATTCTTGTGACGAAAGGAAAAACTTCTTTTGGCAAACGTAATGTACAGACGTTAAGAGATGTTTATTCGAGTTTCTGAAATTCACCTTCAACTTTCTATGCCATCATTGGTTGCGGAGATATACAGAATCAAAGACAAAAAGCCCTTTTCCATTTGAAGATATCTCGGAAGAAATGGACTTGTCAAATTCTATAAAATAAGCAATCAAATCTGAATAATCAAAGTATCCCATCCTAAGATTACTCAAAAACCACTGACGCTACAAAATTTGAAAGTTCTTATTCAAAAACTATACAGGGTGTCTCAAGTTCGAGTGCCTATTAGACGTTTCTGGCGAACTAGACATATTTGAAATCTGAAAATTGGGATTACGATATTGTTCGATGTTCTCTACAGAGCTAAAATATTATCGAAGCTCAAAAACTTCCGGTTATACAGGGAGTGAAAGTAAATTCGAACTTATTACTGACTGAGCTTATTTGACTTTTTTTCCAGTTTTTTTTTGGATATTTTGAAAACTATTCAATTTAATACAATGGTTACAACAGAAATGTATTCACTATTGAATACTCGATCATACCAGGAATGGAAAACTTGAAAAAAAATTTTTTCGTCGAATTTATTTTCACTCCCTGTATAACCGGAAGTTTTTGGGCTTCGAAAATATTTTAGCTCTGTAGAGAACTTCGAACAATATCGTAATCCCAATTTTCAGATTTCAAATATGTCTAGTTCTCCAGAAACGTCTAATAGGCACTCGAACTTGAGACACCCTGTATACTTGGAGATACAATTTCCTTATTATTTGTTCAACCATTTCTCTCAAAAATTTCAAATTTGTTTTATCCTTTAGTTTTTTCCAATATAGTTTGTTTCATTGTGATGAAATGCTTTGCTTATGAGAGTCCAAACTAGCTTTCCCCTAATTCAGATTGTGCATAAAACCTTTTTGAGGAAACTGGTAAAGCAAACCAGACTCACATCGATGCTCTTTGATATCTTTTTCTATTCAACAATTACCGTTTATATCGCATTAGATTTCGAAACGACGATCAATAAATAGTAATTACACACTCGGGTGTTGTATCGAAGTTACGACATGATCGCAGCACCATTCAATATTAACAAACACGCTTCCATATTTACAGCGGAATTTAAAACTAATGCGGCTGTATATTCAAGATTTATGAATAAATGAAACCCGTGTAGGTGCTATTATCTGCTGAATTATCAATGTAACCGGCAGTGTTGATCTTATTATTCATTCGACCTGAAATTCTGATGGAAGTGGTTTATCGAGTCGGCAAAATGTGTTTTAAAATTTCGACTGCTTAGTCACGATATTAATGTGAAACTCATTGTTCAGTTGTATTTGTATGGATTACAGCTTGGTTACCAAAAATGGGGAAGTAATTTATTCAGTATGTTGCTAATATTACATTGATTCAATTTTACCTCTAAGCCATTGGGAACTTCTGTCGAGAGATACGCCTTTCGATGGTTATTTAAATATTTGCAAACTAGTACGAGGATTGATTGATAAATACACGTGTTTGGAAAAAAAAGTTGTCAATTTGACGGAATGTTTCATATTAATTTCTCGACATATGAAACAACCAGATTGCCGATGGCGCATATTAAGTTACGGAACCGATGAAGATGAAGGCAAACGATTTGGTGTCCACTCTTAGCAGACGGGGAAGCCATTTTGCCGATAGCTTCTTCATCTCCAACTATTGATGAAAAATTTTGTGCACACGTTCGTATGAAATGTTTAGCATCTGAGAAATCTCCTCGTAAACAGCTACTAACCTGTCTTTGATTTCCTCGGTCTTCCCTTCCAAATACAGGAATAGAATCACTGAACGATATTGCTTTTTTCCATTTTTCAAGATAACATTAAGTTGTTTACTATAAAATGTCTGCAAATCAAAACCATTCTATGAATTGCTGCGAAATTTTGACAGACGTCGTTTGATTGATGGCACTAATAGTTATTTATGTACCTAGTGCGTTATATGGATCCTAACGCCCGGAGGGAAACATTCGGCCCGAGGGCCTTTGGCCCGAGGGATGAATGTTGCCCGATGGGCAACTTATAGATTGGTTAAATTGCATGAAAAACAAATATCGCTTGAACTAAAGGTCCGTATCTCGTACTTCCTGGAATCATTAGTCTTTTTTGCATTTAAAATCATTCCTCATCTTTTCTCCTAAATTGCACCATTCTTGAGATATTTGAAGTTGAAAGGAATTGAATCGGTATAATTTTGTCCAAATTTTCTGATTTTCCCAAATCCAACTCTGTGCTGAAATGATTCAATAATCAGATTTGTTCAATGTTGCCATATTTTATGTCTTTATTAAATATTTCTACAAAAGGTTAGGGAAATCTCTCCAGTCTATGGTTCCACCACTAAACACTATAGATGAAATTAACCACTGAACAATTTTTGTCTTACATTCACCACAAAATCTAAATTGCTATTTGCTGTATTCATTGTTAATGATGTCTAGCACCTTGTTCAATATTTAATCCAGAATAATATTCCATAATAAATAGAGAAACAGTTTTCCATCACTCTTCGGTATATTTTGACCGTTGAAATAAGTGAAGTATTTTCTGTCAGGACCTGTTAAATTGAAGACTTGTCTTTATGAAGAGCTGCTTTTTATAGCTTCAGACTTTCAGGGTTCATCAAATTATATCTATTCTAACATAGGAATGCTGCAAATTGAGCTCATATGAGTTTTAAAAACTTCGAACCCAGTCTCCTAGATTTGTTTTATACCTTTATTATCTTTATTTCATACACCGATTCAATCTTGTTCACAAACTTAGGAGATAATAGAATTTGACTTAGTTTTAATATTTCTGAATGTTTGTTATGATGCATGGTTAATTAAAATTCAATCAATATTGAAACTGGAAGCTATAAATAAGCTCATAAACAAGAAAGATTAGAATAGAATGCATTTTCTGACCATAATCATTTCATACTGAATTGAATAATTTAAAACTATCTATATTATCCTTCCAATATTTTCCACATTTTTCTGAAAGAAAGCTACAAATAACTGTTGACAGTTTCAAACAGAATCAAAACAACAAGGAACCACAGAACACCTTTTTATTTTATTTAACTACCCACCACAGAGACGTTATAATATTTTAATATGATAATAATTCACTCTAATTATTCTGCGGAAAATTATAACTAAATATCGATAATAGTTACAGATATTATCTTTCATTTAAAAAAACATTGCAAATATTATTTTTTTCGCTTCTGGGGTTCGGTAATAAATTAATATTCTATGGTAAGGTATTAAAATTTGACATAATCTATGAATAACCATTATTAAATATTTATGTTCTTGTTTACGTAATTAAAACAGATACTCTGATTATAAAAATCAGTAACCAGTAATTATAGTCTAAACAGAATAGATTCATATTAATGATTTAACAAAAAATTTTTATTAAAGAACACCTAGTTGATTTTTCAAAATCCAATTTAGGTATTTCTTCAAGAAAGTATAATGGCACACCTAAATCTGGAAATACTTGTAATCTATCCAGGTAAATTGTTATTGGGATTCAGAACAGAAAATAATCATCAAGCAAAGTAACATCACTTTAAAATGATTATTCGTAGTGACATCATTCATTGTTGTTGAAGATTTCGAAAAAGATATCTTTAACAGTATATCAAGAGACCTCATAGACCTGTTCACTGGTCTCTGTCAAGGAGAAGAAACTTCAGAAATATCAGTGTTTGGAAAATCATAGATGATTTTTTCTGGCTTTGAGTGAAAAAAAGCACAGTGACAACCTCTTGCCTTGGAAGTTTTCATAGAAATGATGGTTTTCATGATTTGGAAATTTTAAGAAGAAAATTACAAATGTATGATGATAACACCCAATAATTCTGAGGTTTTTTTTTTAATTTCTCACTAGAAAGGCATGGTTTATAATCTTGAAGTAGAAAGAAAATATAGTAGAACAACAAAAATCTATGTTTATGGTGTTGAATTTTTTTTACTAGAAGATTAGTATTTTGTATCTTCCTTCTGGATATTGACCTCATCGGAGGAAACATGAGTGAGTGAATCATTTCTTAGAGGGAAAATAATGTTTTTAAGCAATTCAGATTCAATAGTGGATGCTGTGGTAAGTATTTTTCATTCAAACTATACTGGACTACAGAGGGGTATTTGCCCAATGTGAAAACTTAAAATGCTTATAACTTTTCAACGCAGCTGAATATAGAAAAACCGTAATGGAAAAAGTGTTTCTTTTGATCTCAAGCACCTATGGTTAAAATTAACGCAGTGGTTAAAGACTCACCCTGTATTTTCAGTTTCTTCAACCTTTAATTAATTGCATGGAATAACGTATAAACCACGACATTAAATAAACCACAGGATTGGAGTTAGGTTCCTTCAAGTCTTCTCACTTCCGACGTTAAGTTCATAATAATATTTCTGCACTTAAAGATACCTATTCTCTGTACTTTATGTGATTATTATTCATTATAATTTATAGCCAGTAATTATGTAGATCATTATCATGAATTGATATGAGACACTGTTAGTTGTCTTTATTATAATATTATGTATATTCCTCTATGGTGGGGTATTTTCATTGTCAAGTTCATATTTCGTGAGAACATTCAATCACCGTTCGAGTATACAAAGAGGATTTCTTGTCTTGTTCAGAATATTACCGGAAAACAAGTCTGAGTTGAAACGTGAACAAGATAAATAAAACAGACCTTCCAGACATTAGTCTAACCCGCATAATTACCAGATGTGTGTAGACATGAGAGCGTTTGACAAGTGGCTGCTACTTGAACAATGAAAGCTTTATAGGACGTACCCTCAAAACTTATTCCATAAAATGAATACAGTGGCGGCTTTAAAATCGGAGCCATGTCGGTTAAGTCTCCAATGGAAGAAAAAGATGTTTCATTTCTGCATGATTGTCATTCATCATGAGACCATTCAGCTACTTTCCGTTCCGAAAATCGGCCTTAATAGTATATTCTAATAACGGGTGGTCCATCTAGTGTTTGGAATTTGAACTACCGATTATTTGACATTATAAACGTCAACTATTCTTTTTGACGTGACTAATATTTAGTTGAAAGTTTGAAGTTTACGAAATGGGACGCTATTCGCTTGAAGAAAGTTGGGAATTATTAAAAACTTATTTCCAAAGTGGTGAGTCTTCTACGTAACCGTCAATGCCGAGCGCTACCGCGCAGCGAAATTGAAGCTAACGACTTGGACGGTGTTTGGTTTCATGAGGACGGTGCAACGAGCCATACAGCACACGCCACAATCGATGTTTTACGCCGCATTTTCGGAAATCGAATAATCAGCAGAAATGCTGATGTGAATTGGCCACCAAGAAGCTGCGATCTGACGCCATTGGATTATTATCTTTGGGGAGCGGTGAAAGATAAGTGTTACGCCAACAATCCAGAAACAATTCAAGACCTCAAGACCGAAATTCGAGCTGCTATTGGTGAAATAGAGCCCCAAACAATCGAACATGTATTAAAAAATTGGGTGGAACGAATAGGTTACTGCCAAGTCAGCCGTGGTGGTCATTTGGCCGAAATTATTTTTCATAAATAAATGTCATGAACCAACCTTTTAAATAAATATTCAACCATTGGAAAATATTGAGCAGTTTTTTTTTTATAGCAAAATTAAATTCCAATTTTTAAATGGGCCACCCGTTACATGTTGCAGCACTGTTCATTACAGCACTGTTTTTAGTACTGTAATGAACCCATTACGACACCGAAATAGAGAAAAGTTTTTGCAACAGCTTGTTCCAGCCGATACATTTTCAATCCTGTACGCCTTGTCACTTATAAAAGTGGAAAACGGCAATAATTCCTCAAACTTTTTCAAGGGCCTCATTCTTCTATTTTTTTACCCAAGCGCTGTATTGTGAAATACAGTGTGGAACAATTTTGAACAATTTTTCAACAAGTAACCTTAACCAAAAACCAACCGAATATCTCTTCGTAGTCTTTTAGAAACACCAGGATTATTTCTTATTGGGTTCACCCAGTTATAGACCTCTCCAATACAAGATGTTGAGCAACAAACAAAAATCTATTACCATAGCAACCAAAGAATTTGTTAATTGACCAAAGAGATTTTCCTTCTATGTATATTCTGATCTTGAATAACTTCACTTATTTATATAAATCTCATGAATCACCGAACGACTTGATGACTTCATAGAAAATAGACCAAGGGATTTTGAAGTCCAGCTATCAGACAGGCTTTACGTGAAGTCAGCTCGACCGATTTGTTGGGAAAGTTTTTCGTTCTTTTTCAAAAATCATCAAAGGGTGAAATATTTACGAAATAATTTTATGTGGGCTTAGCGTCGAAAAGCGAAGTTGCTCGTCCAAAACTAGAGAAAAAATGAGATTCAAATAATACAAAAATAATTTTCAAGTTCTGTATTGCGAAGAAAAACTAGGTTATAAGGAAAAAGGTACGTGAAGGCGGCAATGAGGCAGATTTTTCTATTAAATCAGTGAGATATTTCATTTGCGATCTTTAGAGGACAATTACGGTTTTTCAACTGACCTCTATTTCTATTTAAAACTCTTTGGTTTATTTAGGTTTAGTACGATCTTTTTTTTGCCTCCTAAACTTGACACTTAGTTTTGGATTCTCCGAAACGCTAACGGTCTTGAATTTCGATCGATAGGCTATCTGTTTAACATCACCTTTTGACGTTACATTCGAATTTAGTTCTTGGCTGTGGTTTCTTAGGACCAAACCCTATTGAAAATTTATTCTTCTCGAAAAAGAGGAGTACTTTTGCTCGCTTATTCCTACGAGAACAACGTTCTATCATTTTGCCCAAATAATTTTCGAATATACAACCGACAACGGCCTCAATCGATTAGGTTTGACCTTCTAATGAAGAATTCGAGATCAAACTTGAGTATGTCCGTCCGGCAGTATACTCCCTATCATCCAAAGAAGATGAGCTAGAATTTTTATATTTTCAGAATAGATTTGATATCCAAATATCTCGGTGAAGTTAGTTATAGGAAAAATTCTCTATAAATCCTAGAATATTTATCTGATCAGTTTGTAACTTAAAGAGGTTTGAATGGGGTTGATACGAATAGGTTATCGAAATTTCGTGTAAATCTTCACATTACAAAAGATTCCTCATGAATTTTTCTCAATACTTGATATTTCTCAAGGTATTCCATACACAAAGTTAAGAAAGTACATCAAAGTTATTGATATCCAAGAAATCCTCCTAATATAGCATCCTGCCATTTTATTTCATAAAGATGTGCTTCTTCAATACATGAAGACGTTTAACAATTGAAAATTTTGAATTAATAGAGAGAATAAGCCTAGAACGACTGTGACTCATTAGAAATATTCCAACATCCTTTGAGAAATATGTCATATAGAATTTTTCTTATGTCAATTTGAGTTTTACTGATATTATCGTGGATTTTGATATGGAAATAAGAAATATTTCTATTCATAGTGATTTTCATGAAAATAGAAAAAGAGGTAAAGAAAATTGCTCCGAGAAAAAACTGCTTACACAAGTTTCAAATTTCGACCCTTATTACTTTGAAGGGTTGATTGCTCGAAACGCATAAATGCGTTATGCCTGAGAATGTATGCATCGAGCTACAGAGTTCTCTGTCTAAATCTATATGGTTTTTATTTAATATGCCTAATTATCTGTACATAAATTTAACGTTTTTTTTTTTGTTTGCAGGTGAGTCACCAGGTTCATGGGTCCCATTACAAGTGGTAAGACCTTTACCTTTATCAAATGTTTTCATGATAAATTGAGAATGTTAATGGGGACTGTGAAAATAAAGGTAAAATGTAATCAAGTAGTTTTGATCAATTCAGGTTTGTCCTAACGAACGTTAATTTCAAATAAGACTTACCAAAAACATTGCACGTATGTGAGTGCTAAAGAAAAATTGAATCAATGTTTTATATAATTGTATTTATGTTTTGACAAATTAACATTTTATGACATACTTTTTTGCTGCAACTATTAGTTATTATATTGTTTTCACCTTCAAACAGTATCGTTCAAAACGATAAGTACTTTACCCCTCATATTTACTTGGAAGCCATCTCTCAGCAAGTGCAAACTCCTAGCAATCGATAGTTATCGTTTAGTTTTTTGCAATTTGATGTAAATTACGAGAATGGTGGTCGTGAAGGGTGAGAAAACTGTGAAATTTCAAATAATTATAAGATCAAGACTTTTACCAAGTAATTCTCATTGATCTGTAGACGGTACCAAGCAGAAATCTGAATTTTTTTATCAATCGATTTTTCGTGGTTACATAAATGAGAAATGGTTTCGAAAAAATTGGAAACAAAAAATTTTCTTAATACGGATCTTTTTAATGGTAGCAATATTAAAGTAGGCGTTAGTTGAAGGTGACAAACAATTTCACGCATGAGACGATCATCAACCCATATCGAGTATCCCAAGGTAGATGGCCTATTTATTTAATTATCACGGAAACTATTCATGCAAAATATTTCGAATTTTGTAGATGAATATAAGGTTATCGGAGGTATATTTCTGAAATGAAAAGATCTATGGAAATTTCTTAACAGCTTTGTTTATTCAAATAGGACATCACGTATTTCTATTTATTATGATTCTCTTCAATGGTTTTCGAATTATAAATTATTTTCTAAGTTTCAAATCAATTGTGAAAATGTCTTTATTTCGCTCAATATTCCAGATTTCAGTTCGGAATATCGCATGACCTCGAATAGTTGTTTTCGAATCTTAGTTCTCAGTTATACGGAGTTGTAGAAAAATCACCACTTATCAAGTACCAAAATTGTGAAAAACTCCGTTTTTTGAAATTAGATACCCAGTATGTTTTTTCATTTTCAGAATGACAACAATCCACCCTACAATTTTTCTATACTTGGCGCTATCTTCTTTAGATTCTAAGTTATCTGCATTTATTGAATTTCAGATTATTTGTTCAATAACCCCTGCGAAATACATGTTGTTGATCGTGTAAACTTGAACAATGATTTTCTCTAGATGGGGTTGGATTATATATTAGATATGTCGATCTATACAGGGTGTCTACTATAATAGGTGCCAAACTTCAATAGGTGATAGTACAAGTCATTTGCAACAAAAAATGTCATATAACACTTTTTCGAAAAGTCGAAAGCTTCTTGGTTTGTCGGAATTTTTTGCTTTACCCTTTAAAAACAAGAATATCTCTGTTATTCTTACAGCTACATCAAATCTGACCAAATCATCGCAAAGGGCAGTAAACATGCTATAAAATAGGTAGTTACTAATGTTAAAAAAATGTTTTATACCGGGTGTTGTAAAAGGGTAAATGTAAAAATTGAAAAGAATGCGAACTTAGTGGTATTTTCTTGTTAGCTGTACCATTGAAAATTGGTGAATAAGTAGTGGTTTTTTTTCTAGGAAAAACTAGTACATGTAATAGACTTTTGAAAGGTATATCAACTTTTCACTTACCTCTTTGTTTTTCCAACAATATTACGGTTTCAAGTCAGAAAAACATAAAAATCAGAAACGCAAATTTTATGATGATCCATTTCAAAACATTCTTGGTTCAGGGGCCGCCGGAAATGAATACCACGAATGAAAATGAACAATATGGCGGAATTTAATCTCGAGCTAAGAAAACTTGACATTTGCATGGGTTCGACGATATGCAAATTAACTTAAATTTGACAAAATTTGTCATTAAGTAAACTTAAGAAAAAGATCATTTACTTTAACGAATTAATTCGACTTATACGCATCTACAAAAAAAAGAATATGCCTGTTTTCTCAAGTATTGAATATCGGGATATGCTGTTTATTTAGGGATTCACTAATGGAAATTCGCGAGCAGCAGTGTGGGAGTACGCGTTACGTTTCCCCAATAGACAACAACCTTGCAGAAAGGCATTTGTAGAAGTTTTTAGGCGCTCTGGTGAAACTGGATCGTTTCGAGGTTTACGAAATAGAGAAGATGGTCGAAATGCTCAGCACTGGAGGCAAGCACCAGCAATACTTCGCTCTATGAGAGAATATCCCACTCGGAGTGTTGTTGCCACATTAGGGCTTCACCATTCCACAGTACACAAAGTTTTGAAACAAAATAATTTACACCCATATCATTTAAATAAAGTCAGAATTTGTTACCTGTGGATGGTGAGGTCAGACTAGAATTCTATAGGTGGTACCTAAATAAGTTGGAAGAGTGGGGATGTGATCAAATATTATGGACAGATGAGGCAACATTCACTAAAGGAGGAATAATAAATTTACGAAATTCCCATATATGGGAAACGGAAAATCCACATGCGAAGGTTATATCTCATTATCAGCATGAATTAAGAGTCGATGTTTGGATGGGATTCATGAGAGGACGTCTATTCGGGCCGGTAATACATCCCGATCGCCTTAATTCCAATGAATTCACAATTTACTAAATAATAACGTAGTTGACATTCTTGAAGATATTTCCATAACGGATAGATATGAACTTTATTTTCAACTGGACAGATGCTCTGCCCATAATAGTCGAATCGTGAAGGACTGGATGAATCAATGCTTTGGGGAGAAATGGATTGGAAAATATGGTCCCTTGAGATGATCACCTAGAAGCCCCGATCTTACCCCATTAGACTTTTATGTTTGGGGCACTTTGAAACAAAATGTGTATAAAAATCGCATTAATGATCGAGAAGAACTAATCATCAGAATTCAGGAATGTTGTGATACAATGCGTCGAAAACGTAATGAACTTCGAAAGGTTGTGGATTCTGTACGAAAAAGATGTATAAAATGCATTGAGCAAAGGGGTAGGCGATTTGAACAGTTTTTATAGTTTTTAATTCGGTTTTGCAATAACATTGAGTTTTACGTTCATTCAGTTTCATTCAAAGTTAATTTAATGTTTTTATGTTACTAAAATAATAATTATGACTGTTTTGAACCTACAATGATTTGAAATGAATTGTTATAAAATTTGCGTTTCTGAATTTTATGTTTTTCTGACTTAAAACAGTGATATTGTTGGAAAAACAGAAAGTTGAGTTAAAAGTTGATATACAGTCTAAAGTATATTACATGTACTAGTTTTTCCTAGAAAAAACCTCTACTTATTCACCAGTTTTCAATGGTACAACTTACAAGAAAATACCACTAAGTTTGCACTGTTTTCAATTTTCACATTTACCCTTTCACAACACCCGGGATAAAACATTTTTTCAACATTAATAAGTACCTATTTTATAACGTGTTTAGCTTGCCCTTTCTGGTGATATGATCAGATTTGATGTAGCTGTAAAAATAAAAGGATATTCTTGTTTTCAAAGGGGAAGGCAAAAAAATTTCGAAAAACCAAGAAATGTTAAATAACTCGATAACTATCAACTTTTCGAAAAAGTATTTAGGCCATTTTTTGTTACGAATGACTTGTACTATCACCTACTGAAGTTTAGCACATATTATAGTAGACACCCTGTAGAGACGACTTAGAGAGCGCAGATGAACTATCAAAACAGAGAAAGTAAGGTATAATAAATCGATCTGAGATTCAGTAAATACAGATAACATGGAATACAACCAAGATAGGTATAGTTCCGTAAAACTGACCACTAACATACGGAAACGATGGCGCAGGTCAAACTATTATCTAGGGTCATGCCAAATTTCGAATATTGAGCGAAATATTGTCATTTTCTCTAATTTGATTCAAAAATTTGAAAATAATTCAAAAGTCAAATACTTTCAAAGATAGATATAAGAAGTAAATTACATTAATGGAAAGATCTATATGAAAAATCATAAAAAAATCATTTAAAACAAAAAAATATGTTGCTAAACTTGCTTGCATGAGGCAACACTGGAAATTTGAACGTATATCAGAAATGTACCTTAGATAGCCGAATATTGATCTAAAAAATTTGAAATATTTTGCATGAATGATTTCCATAATAATTTAATAGGCCACCTAAAGACACCTGATGTAACCCAAGCAAAGGCACTCAGCATTTAGTCGATTTTATCTCCTTGATACGGATATATCTTGATTTTAATTCATGGTATGTTTGTCGCGTTCTTTCCTTGATATCCTGTATATTATAAGCTCCGAGAAAAATGATGGAACAAGCTCCTTCTATTGCGTTCAAATATTAAACTTGCGTAAATTATGAACATAGCTGAAAACGTGATGACCAAAGGCAATATCGCAGGACAATTCCTCAAGCCTTCTGTTCTTCTATTGTCCTTCACAAATTGAAATTTATCAATAGTTTGTCCCATAAGACGATACATTTTCCCTTTCTCTTGCGTCTGCGGAGATCCTAAATAATGACATCCGCAATATTGGGACCCTACCACCATAAAATTCCCTTCTAATGTCAACCTCCCAGAAAGGTGAAGAGATTGGAATGCTTTACTCAGATTTATTGGCAATTCTCGAAGCTCTCCATATTTTACGGAAAATCGATATCGTTCAATCCGGGACTTTGAAATTCATGGAATCAATGTGTCTTGATTAAATGAAGATGGGAACATGAAGAACGAAATGATGAGTTACAAATGCGGGTCTTTTTGATCGCTTATTCAGCGAGTTTAGCTAGTCTCGAACGATTGGTCGAAGTTGAGTATGTCCGGCCGGCCGTGAATGCTATAATATCGAAGGAGGTGAGCTAGAGTTTTATTATCCAGAGAATAGAGTGTCAATGCTTGACGCATATCGCTCTGTGGTTAGCTGCATTATCGAATGACTGGAGGTCGAGAGTTCAAAACTGGAGTTAGGTAAGAGGTTTTTTAGCCTAATGTATGCATCCACAGTTAATTGTTGGGTCAAAAGCAGTGCTGTGTCTAAGGTGTCATAAGGAGACAGTTACAAAACCTACGTAGGACACACACTGGTGGAGCTAACTTGCTCAAGCTATCACCTTCTGAGGGGTGTATTGATGTTTAGATAGATTAGCCAGTATAAACATAAAATAAATAAATAATCATCTCATTCAAGTTTGTATATTGGACTTTTAGCAAAAATGTACGATAAAATATTGTGTTAGTATCTGATTCTTTCACGAGGAACATCACCCAATAAATTCAAATAATCCACGTGAGGGAAAAATTTGTAAATTAATAATTCGTTTGTATAACGTTTGAAAGCGATTTTTCAAATGGAGAAGTCATAAAAAAAATCCCAAACCAAAATCCGTAAATTTTCGATTTTTTTCGAATTTTAGCAAGAAATATTACGATAAGGAATCTCCTAGTATAATTGAAAAACGGAAGTTGATTTTTCTGATCTGAATTGAAATTTCATGAAAATACGTTTGTGCATATATGTAGATTATTGATATTTTGTATATTTTCAAATTTCATCATCTTTGCTTATGATCCCGATAAGATATATTAGTTTTTTCATGAGATTATATTACGAACGAAATAAACTCAAAATAAATATTAATGATTAATTAATGATGTTTCATTACTAATTGTTGATTATGAAATTCCTTTAAAAGATTTCGAGCATAGAATTGCTTGATCAACAAGTTGATCTCGCGGTCAAAGTTCCTGAAAGATAGCTTTAGTTGATGAGAATTTTTTTCATGATGGAACTCGTGTAAATTGATTAATTGGGATATATCCACCATTTCATCTAATTTCATAGCTGGGTTGACAATTAAGGAAATTGAACATTTTTCAAAAATTTACTGCGTTTTCAAAACCTAATTCAACTTGAGAATGATAGAAAATGTAAATCGAAATAATGGATATAGCGCAAATAATGAATTGAGACATTGCTTAGATTTGTTGGGTGTTTTAAAGCAACCTCATTTTAGACGCTCTTGTTCTTTTAGACGCTCTTGTACTTATAGATTGTCCCAAATATTTCTATTTTTCGTTATATTTTGGTAAAGTATCAATTGTTATATTTGCACTCACTGATGAAGAATTTGTGATCAAAATCGATTCCGCTGGTCAGTTCGTAGGCACGATTAAGTCCGAACGGAATGAGATCTGCGTAGTATTATTGGAGTAATGAGAAAAATTTTCAATTACTCTCTAGAAGAGTTTTTCTCGTGTTGTTGTTCATCATACACAAAATGGATAATAAGACTTCCGGAGATATGATCTTTCAGAGTTCGAATATTTACTAGGTAGGATCTATATCGGTAAGTCACATAGTTATCATCTACCTGGTAGAGCTTGGGTACTATGGCTTTAGTTCCACCCAAGAGGTCCTCGCCTCGATCGATCATTCCCAAATATTAATTCTACTATACACAGCCGAAATATTGTCGAAACATAGGCACTTCTGGTTATAGAAGCTGTGAAATAAGTTTTTCTGACGCTCTTGTTTGCCTGAACCTCAAACGACAGACGATGTCTGTCGAAACGTTAGTAGCTAAAACAATAAGAGATGGTGGTGATTACCCACATATTCATTAAACAAAAATGGATATGTCGTTATCGTTTATCTGAAAATCATTTGAAGGACCATTACCAATCACATCGCAGAAGGATATCATCTTCGTTCACATTTTCACTGAACAAAGAATCGTTCAAATGCCGGAATGATCTGGCCGATGCCACCGTATCCTTTATTGAACTACATGGAGAAAAGAGCCGCATAGGGACGAATCCAAACGAACTCACGTTTCTATGGGACCGCATTCGAACACGCACCTTGGGAAAACGCATGTTTTCCTGGCAGAAACTCTCCTGATATTTATTCTTTACTTTCTTTTCTCGATTACACTTTGTCCTCAGTCTCTATAAGTTCCTGTTATTTCTCTCATTCATTGTTATCGCCCCTTGTAAGCAATATATTGAAAGAATCGTAAAACTCTCGGGAAATACTTATCAGGTTGCTTTTATCTTCGTGGTTCAATAACATAGGGGTATATGGGGACATTTTGTTTTCCGAACGATCAATTTTGAATCTCACACCCTATCCAATAAGATGGTTTAATTTTGAAGGAAATATATTTGATTATGCGTGCTTATTCAAGACTTAACGGTCAAAACCCCGGGTCTGGTAAGGAACAACATTTTTTTTCAAATTTATTTTTATCGATCTCTATCTAAATAATCTCTTTTTAGAGTGATATAATCATTCCAACGTTTTTATAGCTTTTACATACGACCGGTGTAAGTCGATTTATCGAGATCTTTTAAATATGCTTCAGTTTCGAAAATCACTTCCTCATCTACCCGTCTTAACAGAAAACGTGATGAAACTTCCAGACATGTTATCTTGAAGACCGAACCAGCCTTGCTTTCTCTGTAGTTTCATACGACAACACGTGACTCCTTAATTCAAAATACTACTATTGGTCATAGAATGCGTAACGTTCATCAAAGGACCACTGGTGAGTTGAGGGGATTCGCTCGCTAATTTGTCCTATTCTGGACACGGAGATATTAGGAGAAAAAAAAGACTTTTAATGCCGTTCATCCGACTCGAAAAGTTGATAAAAAGGTACGACAATTGCGATGGTGCGAGTAGAGAACCTCTGGGATATCATACGTCAATTGTAGCTAGCTCGCACCATTGGAACGGCTGTTCGTCAGAATTGACGTTCTTTTTATTTAAAAAAGTTAATATATTCTACGTTTACTAACTCTCCTTTGTCACTTTATAATCACACACGAGTAACTGACAAAACAAATCAAATCTTGCGCTCTTATTGAAGTACCTAGTCTTTATCATACAAATGGTGCTACTTGCTACACACTTGGAACGCTTTCCTGAATCATCACACCGAGTTAAAAATAATAATGATCGAAGAGAACTTCCTTCTTGGTTAACTGTATTTATTTTCCGCCAAAGAGGCATAAATCCACGTTGAAACCAGAAGTTTTTCTCTATCTGTTTTCCGGACTTATCTACGCCCCCTGGCATTCCAATATCTCCCACTCGTAAGTTTCCATGGCGAAGGAAGGTGCGAAAAAAGGGACTAATCTCCAGGAGGCGCTTCATAAGCCCAACTCCGAAGATTTATCCCCCTCGGCTCTTATTAAGAAGTGGAGGAATTCGTAGGAAAAGAACTTATTGTCGGGTCCTGCCTGGTGGGTGGTTGACCCGTCTAGACGCCAACCGTCTAGCCACAAAACAACTTTAACGATTCCAGATCAATGAAACGACCTTATAGCGATTATGAAAATGTGCATGTTGTTAGCCCGAACCTATTTTTCTTGATATTTTATTGGATTCGCTCGGGTATCAAGTTAAAGGTGTGATTGATAGATTAGGAAGGTGCTGTCATGTTTGCAGCTGGTTGTAGTAGGTGGGCATATGTTTTAGCACTACAACTTTTAGACCAGAGGAGATAAAAATATCTTATACAGCATTCTCGTTCTCTTTTTCTGAGAAACTAACAACAGTAGTATTACTTTTTTGGCTATCTTTTGTTTTCGAGTTACAAGCGAAAAATGGAAGAATAATGATTTCGAAAAAAAAATTATACCTCTGCTAATACTGATGATGGTGCTCTGAAATTTAAATATCATAGACATTCGTTTCACGTAGAATCCTGTGGCATTCTCTTCTTTTTTCGCCATTTTTAATTACGAAGCTATGATTCAAATTTATATTTTTTTTAATATGAATACTAGATTTCTGTGCCATCTTCTGAAAACTTAATTTTTTCTGATTTCAAAACTATGCATTTTTGCATGCTTTGCATAATTAGAAGTTATAGGAAATGGTCAAAAACCTTTTTTTTTATCCGAGTGTCTCAGTGTTTCAAAGGTTTCAACTGTTGATGAGGACCGAAAAGTGAAGCTTTCTATAACAAGACTAGTCTCCTGCCGCCAGTCTCATTATTTATATACTTCCAACTAATTTCTACAAAATTGGAACATGGATATATTTCATAACCTCTGACGAGCATTGCTTTTTATATTTCGGGACTGGACAGCCCTAGTGTTGCAATCTGCCAACTGACAGCTCTATCGTGAAGCTTGACATTTTTGAGGTTATACGTTGTTAGAGCGTATTGACATACGAGCGCTATTTATGTTTACAGTAACTTAAAATATTCTTCTGGCCCCAAAAATCGAATAAAATCAGGATCATTTTCCTGCGGTTATATTTTACATCATTTGACGTTGATTAACTCATCAACCTTTGATGAACTTAATTCAATTTTTGGCGATGAAGCTCCATCCAGAACCAGTGTGTTTATCGATGGTATGGTAACATCAACCGAGGTCGTGGTTCAATCCAAGACGAATTTCGTGAAGGTCGTCCAAAATCAGTTATTCTTCCGAATACCATTGATGCTATGTGCCAGCTGATACTGTAAGATCATCATGTGACCTATCGTGAGATTGAGACAACCTTAGGTATTAGTGGCACCAGTATACATTCAATATTGCATGAACATTTGACCTTCATAAAAAGGCTCGTGTCGATTGGTCAAAAGGTATGCTCCGAAAATACGATCGTGATGCTTCAAACCTCGTCTATGACATGTGTGATGAATCGAGAATTTACGCGTATGAGCCTAAAACAGCAGTCGAGTGTATGGGTGTTTCAACATGAGCCAACTCCAACAAAGGTAGGTCGTGCACGAAGCTCTTCTAAGCAAATGGTCGCCTATTTATTCAGAAAAACTAGACATGTCGCAATCGAATCGAAAAGTCAATCATTTGTTTGCCAGTTTTCTTCCAAGAAATCAGGAAAACCAACCGCCGAAGACGGATCACCACGGCAATGCTAGCTCTCACACATTGGCTCAAGCAACTGCATTTTTGAGCTCTCAAAACATCGATTTGATGAGTCATCCGCCGTAGACTTGGCACCGAAAGACTTCTTTTATTCCAGTACATAAGTTAAAATTAGTGGTCAACGTTTTTCAACACCTGAAGAAGCGGTTGATGCGTTCAGAATGAATTTTTTTGGAGATACCTCAATTAAAGTGACAAATGTGCTTCGATAATTGGTGCAAACGCATGCAAAAGTGTATAGATCTGAATGGGGAATATTTTGAAAAACATTAAAGCGATTCTCGCTGATCCATATTTGTTTTTGGCGCTCTTGTTCACCCGAACTGAGTACCTATCATTTTGTCCTAATGTCTGGCCGGCCGTATCCTCTCTAGCATCCAAAAGAGATGAGCTAGAGTTTTCATATTTTCAGAATAGGTTAATTGTTCAAATATGGTTTAGTAGTTATGAGCATCTGAAATTTTGTTTCCTCGATAACTACTAGAATATCTATCCGATCAAGTTGATACTTGAAATATTGTTGAGGGAGGCTGCAACAAAACGGCTAGCAAAATTTCGCAGTCCAAATAATCCAGTAATCCAGTAAGATTACCAGGTAAAAAAAAACGGGCCGACAATGTTGTCACCAAATATTTCATCCCAAACATTGAGTTTTCGTGGTTGTTGAGTATAAACTTCGTGAAACAATCTCGGATCAGCATCGGCCCAATAACGACAATTGTGTCGATTTACTGTGCCGTTTCGAAAGAACGAATACTCATCGGAGAAACAAACATTGTACAGATAATTGGGATTAGCAGTTACTCGTTCACTCATTGTATCACAATATTCAACACGACGGTCAAAATCATCTTCGTTTAGTGCGCGTGAAAGATGGATTTTGTAAGGATGGAATTTATGATGCTTCAAAATATTTGCAATTCGAGTTCGTGTAAAACCAGATTCATGTGCTAGCTGCCTCGTACTCGTCATTGGATTCAGAGCAATCTGTCCAAGAACAACTACTTCAGCTGCTTCATTTCTTTCCATGTTTCATTTTTTATTAACCACAGACCCGGTTTCTTGAAACCGGTTTGGAATTACTTTGACAGTAATTCCAAAACATACTTCCTATTAAAATGTTTATCTGAATGTCGTTGATTAAAGAATTCTGCGGTTCTATTCGCACATTTATTGTTTGCAAAAAATAAAGTGAAATTATTTCCACCCGCTCTGCAATTGAATAAACCAT
This sequence comes from Micraspis discolor, assembly GCA_030674115.1. NCBI lineage: Eukaryota > Metazoa > Arthropoda > Insecta > Coleoptera > Coccinellidae > Micraspis > Micraspis discolor. Next base: position 292,198 of record JARTUT010000452.1, read on the forward strand.
GTCGATCAATGAATTAGAACCCATACATGATTAAACATACACGATTCAAAACTAAGAATAATTCACATGTCAAAGAACCAGTGAGCCAACTTAATGATCTGTTCGTAATAAATAAAAAATTATCGATTCTCATTTTTTTGAAAAAGATATGAATTCAATATCCAACAAAATGAAAACGAATTGAAGCCAACTGAGAAAACACTTCATAATTAAGTCGGAAATCGTTTCACGAATTGGGACTGGAATATTTCTGTGCATCATTAATGATTTGATTTTCTTACCTGGTAATCTGAGTAGAGATATGTACGAATTTGGACTTTTTGGAGATTTCTATCTATCAAGTGTTACCGCATGTTATTGGAAATACTGCAAATTATATCGAAGATAATTTAGATTGAGTTTCAGCAAGATTGAGCTCCTTCGCAATACGCTTTGTTTGTTCGACATCTTGATTGAAGATTTCTATGTCAGTGGATTGGAGGAAGGAAGCCACAGTCATGGTTGTTTTGAAGCTCAAAATGTCGATTTTTCACAAAAAAACACTACAAGTGCCATGAAAACACCACTTCATTTTCAAATACTTAGTTAAGAATATTTCGAGAACTAATGCATAAAATGAAAAAACAATTACTGTGCTGAAATCAGTATAAAAATACCTTTCAAATGAGGTATCACTCACCCCATCTTCTGTATTCAAAATTTGGGGGTGAGGGTTGTAGTAGCAAGGGTTGAAGCGCTATGCGTCCGTAAGCTACATCTTAAGTTGTCCCCCTCGAAACAAAAATCAACCTGTCCGAGCATTTCTATCGAAAAAATCTATTTCATCTGTAATCTCGCCTGTTTCGTTTTCAAATGGCCACCCTGTATGGAACTGTGTTCAAACAGAGGAAATTTTCTCTGCGTTCATTTATGATTGCCTGATCATTTCTGTAAAGCTTATCTTCAATATGTCCCCAGAATAAAATTCAACACTCACAAACTAGGTTAACGAGGTCACCATCTTATGATCCCTTGGTTTCCTATCCATTGATTTCCGAGGTTCTGATTTTTCACTAATATTTCTGCTGTAATGTGGTGGAGCACCATCTTGTTGAAAGTAAATATTTCCTCTTTTGATAAGAGGAAGATTGTCCAAATATTTTTCAATAATGTGCTGCTCAATTATTTCTCCATAGCGTTTATTGTTTGAATTGCCATCGTAAATGCGATAGGTCAGCACGGTTTTTTTATAGCACACCATACATTTATCCTGAACCTACCATGATGAAGAACGTCTACAATAACATGGACATTAATGTCTGACCAAAAATGTTCATTGTGTTTGTTGAATATCTAAGCACTACTTATATGAACTTCGTGCGACCATTCAACCATCTCAAAAAGCGACGGGTCTAGTTCTAGTCTTTCCAAATACCAATATTCAAATTTAATCGACTGGCAGGATCTCTAGGTCGGGGAACAAAAGCTTCTGACCTCCAGTCAGAACTTTTCTACATTTTCATCGACTATACCTCATAAAATAACGGACGTATATGAACAAAAATTTTTGGATGTATGGAGATTACTGATATCTTAGATATTCTCAAATTCCATTGTCGTAGTTTCGTTTCACCACACAATATCATTATTTTTTTATTTTTATTTATTCAAGAGAAAAAAGAAATGTCAGAAAGTCGGTCAGAAATGTCAATGCTCTTAGATACGTATTCGATTGACATCGGTCGGACTTTCAGTTGAGGGAAAATGATTGCGATGAAATAAGGTACGTTATCATAATTTAGAAAAGTACTGACGTAGGATTTTAGGAGAAGGAAATTTGAGGTTGGAATATAATATTAGGAAAATGATTATTAGTTATTTTTAATTTGATCCAGAGTACGGGAGATGACTCTAGAACAAGCGTATAAAAGGTCCTGGCCTCACGTCAGTGCTTTTTGAAATTGTTTGTACGAAGATTTCTCTCGAAGTTATGACCTGTTAATAATTGTCCACAAATTTTGAATTTTTTTGATCCGCCATTTTTTTCCCGTTGTGTATGAAGCTGTTTGTTACTGGTATCTAACTTCAGCAGATTTAGCCTTTTCTGAAAGTGTTACAGATAGTTTTATCGTCTGTCATTTCGGAGATATTGTCAATTTTTTTTCAAAAACCTACAAAACTAATGCTATGTCGAAACTCAAGTATATTTCGACTAATTCTAAATTTGTGTCAGATCCGCCGGTGGCGAGAGCGCAGGAGGTACATGTTGAATGATTGTTTGGGCTATTACCATCATCTATTGTGGATGTAATGTTCCAAAACATACTTCCTATTAATATGTTTATCTAAATGTCGTTGATTAAAGAATTTTGCGGTTCTATTCGCACATTGATTGTTTGCAAAAAATAAAGTGAAATTATTTCCACCCGCTCTGCAATTGAATAAACCATGAACAATGAATTAGAACATATACAAGTCTCGATTCAAAACTAAGAATAATTCACATGTCAAAGAACCAGTAAGCCAACTTAATGATCTGTTCGTAATAAATGAAAAATTATCGATTCTCATTTTTTAAAAAAGATATGAATTCAATAATCAACAAAATGTAAACGAATTGAAGCCAACTGAGAAAACACTTCATAATTAAGTCGGAAATCGTTTCACGAATTGGGACTGGAATATTTCAGTGGCATCATTAATGATTTGATTTTCTTACCTGGTAATCTACGTAGAGATATGTACGTATTTGGACTTTTTGGAGATTTCTTTCGATCAAGTGTTACCGCATGTTATTGGAAATACTTCAAATTATATCGAAGATAATTTAGATTGAGTTTCAGCAAGATTGAGCTCCTTCGCAATACGCTTTGTTTGTTCGTCATCTTGATTGTAGATTTCTATGTCGGTGGATTGGAGGAAGGAAGCCACAGTCATGGTTGTTTTGAAGCTCAAAATGTCGATTTTTCACAAAAAAACACTACAAGTGCCATGAAAACACCACTTCATTTTCAAATACTTAGTTAAGAATATTTCGAGAACTAATGCATAAAATGAAAAAAACAATTACTGTGCTGAAATCAGTATAAAAATACCCTTCAAATGAGGTATCACTCACCCCATCTTCTCTATTCAAAATTTGGGGGTGAGGGTTGTAGTAGCAAGGGTTGAAGCGCTATGCGTCCGTAACCTACATCTTAAGTTGTCCCCCTCGAAACAAAAATCGACCTGTCCGAGCATTTCTATCGAAAAAATATATTTCGTCTGTAATCTCGCCTGTTTCGTTTTCAAATAGCCACCCTGTATATGGAACTGTATTCAAACAGAGAAAATTTTCACTGCGTTCATAAATGATTGCCTGATCATTTCTGTAAAGTTTATCTTCAATATGTCCCCAGAAGAAAATTCAACACTCACAAACTAGGTTAACGAGGTCACCATCTTATGGACCCTTGGTTTTCTATCCATTGATTTCCGAGGTTCTGATTTTTCACTAATATTTCTGCTGTAATGTGGTGGAGCACCATCTTGTTGAAAGTAAATATATCCTCTCTTGATAAGAGGAAGATTGTCCAAATATTTCTCAATAATATGCTGCTCAATTATTTCTCCATAGCGTTTATTGTTTGAATTGCCATCGTAAATACGATAAATCAGCACGGTTTTTTATAGCACACCATACATTTATCCTGAACCTAGCATGATGAAGAACGTCTACAATAACATGGACATTAATGTCTGACCAAAAATGTTCATTGTGTTTGTTGAATATCTAAGCACTACTTATATGAACTTCGTGCGACCATTCAGCCTTCTCAAAAAGCGACGGGTTTAGTTCTAGTCTTTCCAAATACCAATATTCAAATTTAATCGACTGGCAGGATCTCTAGGTCGGGGAACAAAAGCTTCTGACCTCCAGTCAGTGCTTTTCTACATTTTCATCGAACACTATACCTCATAAAATAACGGACGTATTTGAACAAAAAATTTTGGATGTATGGAGATTATTGATATCTTAGATATTCTCAAATTTCATTGTCGTAGTTTCGTTTCACCACAAAATATCATTATTTTTATTTTTATTTATTCAAGAGAAAAAAGAAATGTCAGAAGGTCGGTCAGAAATGTCAATGCTCTTAGACATCAGTCGGACTTTCAGTTGAGGAAAATGATTGCGATGAAATAAGGTACGTTATCATAATTTAGAAAAGTACTGACGTAGGATTTTAGGAGAAGGAAATTTGAGGTTGGAATATAATATTAGGAAAATGATGAGTAGTTATTTTTAATTTGATCCAGAGTACGGGAGATGACTCTAGAACAAGCGTATAAAAGGTCCTGGCCTCACGTCAGTGCTTTTTTGAAATTGTTTGTACGAAGATTTCTCGAAGTTATGACCTGTCAATAATTGTCCACAAATTTTGAATTTTTGATCCGCCATTTTTTCCCGTTGTGTATGAAGCTGTTTGTTACTGGTATCTAACTTCAGCAGATTTAGCCTTTTCTGAAAGTGTTACAGATAGTTTTATCGTCTGTCATTTCGGAGATATTGTCAAATTTCTTTCAAAAATCTACAAAACTAATGCTATATCGAAACTCAAGTATATTTGGACTAATTCTAAATTTGTGTCAGATCCGCCGGTGGCGAGAGCGCAGGAGGTACATGTTGAATGATTGTTTGGGCTATTACCATCATCTATTGTGGATGTAATGTTTTCCGACTTTTCGATAGTCATCTTCTATCCTTATCAAGGAGGAAAAGTAAAAAACCTTTTGAAAATTATTAATTTTCAAAAAAGTCAATATTGACATAAGTCATGAAAGAAAATGAACGATGTTATTTACTCATCTGTGATATGATGATCTTTTTAAGTTGGATCGAACTATCAGCGTCCAAACTTCTGGCAGATCTATAGATGGAGCACTTATGGAATCAGGTGTTATTTTCATTAATTCTGCTTCTTTGATTTTTTTCTTCTTGCTAGTTTTTCTTATATTATTGATATTTCATCCTACTTTATACGATGATTCTCATCTACAGCATGTTGGACCAACCTGGATTTGTCGCTGTCTAGTACTCGTAGAAGCTTCTGATGTTCTTTTATTCGTACATTCAGAGGGCATTTCGTTTCTCCGATGTAAGATCTTCCGCACTCACAAGGTAATTCATTTATGCAGTTCTTTGTCCTTTGTGTCTCATTATTAGGCTTAACTTTTGTAAGTTTAGCTCTGATAGTGTCTTGAGTTTTGAATGCAGTCGTTATGTTGTATCTATTTCCAATTCTTCTCATTTTCTCCGACAAACCTGTTACATAAGGAATTACGGTTTTAATGGTCTGATTTATATCTGTTGGTTCAGGTTGACTTTCTCTTGTTCGTCTAGCTTTTTTAATATCTTTTTGGGGTAGCCATTGCTTCTAAGAGTTTTCGAGATGTTATTTATTTCTCCATTTTGGTCTTCTTCAGTGCAACAAATATTTATTGCTCTATCAAATAAACATTTTGCTACTCCCTATTTAGTGTTTATTGGTAGTTTGAATCAAAATGTAGTTATTGTCCTGTGTTCGTTGGCTTCATATACACAGTGGTTTTGGGATTCCATTTTGTTTATGTACGAGTACATCTAAGAATGGAAGTTGTCTATCTTTCTCGATTTCCATTGTGAATTTAATTGATTCCTCTTGATTGTTTAGATATTGAAGGAATCCATCTATAGTGTCTCTTCCATGTTGCCAAATAATGAAAGTATCATCTACATATCTTTTCCACAGTTTGGGTTTAAGTACATATTTTTCTAATGCCTTCTGTTCGAAAATTTCCATATATAAATCAGCTAAAATTGGTGATAGTGGTGAACCCATGGCCATTCCAAATTCTTGTTGATAAAAGATGTCGTCAAATTGGAAACATGTTGTTTCAATACAAATAGAAAGCATTTCCATAATTGCATTCACGCTTAGTGTAGTTCTTTCACTAAGGGTTTGATCTTCTTCAAGCTTTTTCCTAACTATGATAAGTGTTTTATCTGTCGGAATATTAGTGAACAAACTGGTGATGTCGAAGCTGACCATAACGTCTTCTTCCATGATTTCTTGATGTCTCATTATTTCTATGAAGTGTTTCGTGTTTCTTATCATCGATGTTGAATTACTGTTTAATGGTGATATAATTTTCAGCAGAAATTTAGCCAATTGGTGGCATGCTGAATTTCTCGAACTCACAATTAGTCTTAGAGGAATATTTGCCTTGTGTATTTTTGGTAGACCATATAAATGTGGTGGTTTACTGAAGTGAGGTGTAAGTCTTGATCTAACGAATTGATCTGGAAATTCATTTCGATATTTATAAAGAATTTTGTAAATCTTGTTTTCAACTGTGGTGGTAGGGTTCTTTTTCAGTCTTTTGTATTTTCCTTCTAATAATTCATTGATTTTTTGATTATAAGAGCTAACATCTAGAATTACAGTGGAAAACATTACATCCACAATAGATGATGGTAATAGCCCAAACAATCATTCAACACGAGCTCCATCATCAACAATATCTCGTCATCAAGGAGGTACATGGTTGAAATTTTGTAAATTACTTCACCGACTCAACACCAGCCATATAAAATCAAAAATACCGCATCTCTTATTCTCCAAACTCGTAATATCAAGTTTACTGAATCCATGGTATTCGCTATCTTCAAAATCAAGGCTCCATTTTTGATAGTGGCTCTGTCAGCACCGATAACTAAACTAAGTTAACCCAAAATTAGATGTTAGCAGCAATTCAATCAGAAATAATGAACCTATTACTCAATCAGTTCTCCATTCGTTCCGTCGAAAAAAAATGTATAAAAGAGTCCAATAAGTCAAGCTTACGGCGATTGAGCTAGTCGGCGGCAGAACTAAATAATAAATCAGCATGTTGCTTGCCCTTGTGAAGTGGCAAGCTGAGCATCCGAAGGGGGGGCACTATCGATTGGGAATTGGGGAGATGCCTTCAATCATTGCGAAAAAGAATTCGCTCGCCCTTGCCAGCAAAGCCGCCTGTAATATTCTCATAAAATGGATTAGGATAGAAAGGGATGAATGCATTCGAATCAAATCGAATTTCAGAGGTTAAAAATATTCATCGGGACTGAGGTCCGAAGAGAAGAAGATATAGTTGTATGGAGTCGCTTCAGAAAGTGGCGTCCCTTTCAAGTCCTGATTAGGCTTCGCTGATATCTCTCAGGGATATGTTCTGAAGTTATCTCGTGGGTAGATCCAGTACTCAAAATCTTCGGAATATGATGTTCATTTAGGATAGCTTCGGGTAGGTTTATTAAGCACTTTTTTGTAGTAATTCCAGATGACGGATTCATTGATTTTACCAGCTGTTTTAAGTGGGATGAAAATCTTCATTTTTCAAATAGCATTGACAATGCCAAAATTCAGTTCATGCAGAGTGGAACAGCATAATGTGTGCCAAATAATTCGATTAGCTCCATATAGACTCTGTCCTCAAGATAGCCGCATAAAAAATAATCCAGTGGTGTTAAATCACACGATCTGGCTGGCTATCAACATATATGAATGATATAATTGAAAAGTAATAATCTACAGCTGAATGATGCCGACAACAGTCTAATTCACTCCACAGAAATTCGCTACGGAATTTAATATATTCTGCCACATCTTGTCTATGTAAATGCAAACGGATAGATTGATGAAAAAATAGAAAGAGAGGAAACATAAGAATTCCATAAAATTTCGCCCTTGGTTTATTATTCTGAATATTTCACTCATGTACCGGAATTCCTGTAGGAGCTATGATATTTCCAAAAAATTACAGGGATTATTTTCCGACCCAAATATCGACCAATAGAATTGCACCATTCGACGTCACGTGGTACAACCTACATGGTATTATACTGATAATTTTTTTAAAATTTTCACTGGTAGTTGCTATATATAAACAAAACATGATCCAGTCAAATTAGGCACACGTCAAACTGACAGGTTGAATTCAGTTGTGAAAATTGGAGATTTTGCATGAAAATGAGTCGATTTGGAGTTTGTTCTCTGTCCACCATCGATAAAAAAGTCAAAGGAAATGTTCCCATTTATACGGAGAAGGCAAAAAAAAACAGTTTGGAACCAATTTACTACTTTTTTGTACTGAGAGGAATACACATTGAGTGCTGAAACGAGTGAAGCGCAATTAGCAAACATTATGAAAGATTACGCTTACAATATGAAGAAAATGGATGGAGAAGACTATAAGGAAGGTACAATAAAAACAATGTGGAATCAGACTGCCAAATTACTTCAAGAAAAGTATTTGTACGATGTCGACATCAAAATCAACCCATTTTCGGATGCTGCATTCAAGACCGCTCGAGGAGCTCGTGATGCCAAGCGTAAGGCTTTACAATCTATTCCGGAAAAACGGAGGGCAAGTGCAGCAGCGTTGGAGGAAAAGATTGGGATGCAATGACCACTGTTTAGGACGAGGAAGCTCTTGATGGCCTCCAGAAAAAATTATTCATGATAATATCAGTGGAATTGGCTTGGAGAGGTGGTGAGGGCAGCATAGCGTCAATACATCACTTCAAGGCAGAACAGCGAAATGACGGGGAAACAACTGGGAGAATTGAATACAATCCAATTTTCAGCAAGACCACACAAGGTGGTGATAAAATTATCAGACAGCAAGTGGCTGGTGGAGAATCGGGAAATCCCCTGACAAGTGCCCAGTGAGACTGTTCCAGAAATTGAGAGAGAAGAGAGATGTCAATATCAAGAGCGACAGACTATTCCTGACCCAAAATCCATTCTGGAATAAAGTTCCAGGCGTTAGGTGGTACAAGGATTCCCCAGTAGGCCAAAACACGATTTCAAAGTGGGTTAAGGAGTCAGCACAAAAAGCTGGGCTTGACCTTGGTAACAAAAAATCACCAATCACTCCAGTCGTGCAACAGCCGTCTCCAATCTAGCGAAATCGGGCCTGGGAGAGCAGCAGATAATCAAAATAACTGGACATGCCAACAGTAACTCCATTAAGCCGTATCTCCAACTCGACCAGGAACACCACGAATTAATTGCCAAGAAACTGCGAAGGAGTGAGCCTACTGCAGAAAATGCCATCAACAGCATAAACTTCATGCCATCTACCTCTTCTGGGACCATTACCGATAACTCTGACTTGAAGAAAACATGCACCAATGTTTACAACAATTGTATTTTTAATTGCACTACCCTGATTCTTAATTAAATGTTGTTTTATTCATTATGAAATTCTTATTTGTTAACTGTACATTTCGTCTCATGGTTTTCTTCAAGTTTTTTAGAAAAATCACTCGCGCTTCGCGCTCGTGATTTTTTAACCTGAAAAACTTGACTCCTTCATTTGTTTGCAACGAACCTATCGGGAAATACCCGATAATTTTGAAGCTCTTGTGGTTTTATTAAGCACTTTTTTGTAGTAATTCCAGATGACGGATTCATTGATTTTACCAGCTGTTTTAAGTGGGATGAAAATCTTCATTTTTCAAATAGCATTGACAATGCCAAAATTCAGTTCATGCAGAGTGGAATAATGTGTGCCAAATAATTCGATTAGCTCCATATAGACTCTGTCCTCAAGATAGTCGCATAAAAAATAATACAGTGGTGTTAAATCACACGATCTGGCTGGCTATCAACATATATGAATGATATAATTGAAAAGTAATAATCTACAGCTGAATGATGCCGACAACAGTCTAATTCACTCCACAGAAATTCGCTACGGAATTTAATATATTCTGCCACATCTTGTCTATGTAAATGCAAACGGATAGATTGATGAAAAAATAGAAAGAGAGGAAACATAAGAATTCCATAAAATTTCGCCCTTGGTTTATTATTCTGAATATTTCACTCATGTACCGGAATTCCTGTAGGAGCTATGATATTTCCAAAAAATTACAGGGATTATTTTTCCGACCCAAATATCGACCAATAGAATTGCACCATTCGACGTCACGTGGTACAACCTACATGGTATTATACTGATAATTTTTTTAAAATTTTCACTGGTAGTTGCTATATATAAACAAAACATGATCCAGTCAAATTAGGCACACGTCAAACTGACAGGTTGAATTCAGTTGTGAAAATTGGAGATTTTGCATGAAAATGAGTCGATTTGGAGTTTGTTCTCTGTCCACCATCGATAAAAAAGTCAAAGGAAATGTTCCCATTTATACGGAGAAGGCAAAAAAAAACAGTTTGGAACCAATTTACTACTTTTTGTACTGAGAGGGAATACACATTGAGTGCTGAAACGAGTGAAGCGCAATTAGCAAACATTATGAAAGATTACGCTTACAATATGAAGAAAATGGATGGAGAAGACTATAAGGAAGGTACAATAAAAACAATGTGGAATCAGACTGCCAAATTACTTCAAGAAAAGTATTTGTACGATGTCGACATCAAAATCAACCCATTTTCGGATGCTGCATTCAAGACCGCTCGAGGAGCTCGTGATGCCAAGCGTAAGGCTTTACAATCTATTCCGGAAAAACGGAGGGCAAGTGCAGCAGCGTTGGAGGAAAAAGATTGGGATGCAATGACCACTGTTTAGGACGAGGAAGCTCTTGATGGCCTCCAGAAAAAATTATTCATGATAATATCAGTGGAATTGGCTTGGAGAGGTGGTGAGGGCAGCATAGCGTCAATACATCACTTCAAGGCAGAACAGCGAAATGACGGGGAAACAACTGGGAGAATTGAATACAATCCAATTTTCAGCAAGACCACACAAGGTGGTGATAAAAAATTATCAGACAGCAAGTGGCTGGTGGAGAATCAGGAAATCCCTGACAAGTGCCCAGTGAGACTGTTCCAGAAATTGAGAGAGAAGAGAGATGTCAATATCAAGAGCGACAGACTATTCCTGACCCAAAATCCATTCTGGAATAAAGTTCCAGGCGTTAGGTGGTACAAGGATTCCCCAGTAGGCCAAAACACGATTTCAAAGTGGGTTAAGGAGTCAGCACAAAAAGCTGGGCTTGACCTTGGTAACAAAAAAATCACCAATCACTCCAGTCGTGCAACAGCCGTCTCCAATCTAGCGAAATCGGGCCTGGGAGAGCAGCAGATAATCAAAATAACTGGACATGCCAACAGTAACTCCATTAAGCCGTATCTCCAACTCGACCAGGAACACCACGAATTAATTGCCAAGAAACTGCGAAGGAGTGAGCCTACTGCAGAAAATGCCATCAACAGCATAAACTTCATGCCATCTACCTCTTCTGGGACCATTACCGATAACTCTGACTTGAAGAAAACATGCACCAATGTTTACAACAATTGTATTTTTAATTGCACTACCCTGATTCTTAATTAAATGTTGTTTTATTCATTATGAAATTCTTATTTGTTAACTGTACATTTCGTCTCATGGTTTTCTTCAAGTTTTTTAGAAAAATCACTCGCGCTTCGCGCTCGTGATTTTTTAACCTGAAAAACTTGACTCCTTCATTTGTTTGCAACGAACCTATCGGGAAATACCCGATAATTTTGAAGCTCTTGTGGTATTATAAGTGAATAGTCAATGATGCCATGACTCCGTGGTTTTTCCACTCTGAACTAAAATTAACATCTTGAAAGCGCAAAATTTCTTTCTATTGTATTTTAAATAAAGAACGATAGATTCCGTAGCAACCGATGTTTTTCATATCTATTCGTCAAAAGTACATCAAAAGTCGTCATTATGAAATGAAACTGAACCGCAAAACCCAGTAAAGCCTAAAAATTGTGTTTGCAGACAATTTCCCTCATTTTACGAAGAGAATAATTACATACTCAATCAAGACTTTCCAGTATCTGAACTTAGATCTATTTTAAAAGGCTTGGCTCCAATATGAGGAAAAAAGTTCAAATTACTGATGGAGAAGTATTTTAAAGGATATAATATTAAATCCCTTTAAACAAATAAAATTAAATTAGCCAGAGACGCAAAATATGCAAGAAGAAATTCACAAGATATCGACGGCGAACGCAAATAATCGGCGGCCTTTTTCAGGTTAAAAACACTCACCGACGCTCGCGACGAGTTACCTCCTGAGGGGCTACAAAAAAAGAAAACCCACAACCTTAGTAGAATCCAGTCCTTTCTTCAAAAGCAACGCAAGGAGGTGATCTAAAACTCGCTAATACAAAATGGTTAATAAAAATCAAGAAGAGTCCCTTTTTTTACCCAGTAGGAATTTACTTGAAACTCCAAGGCCAGAATGAGAAAGAACGTCACCAACAAGCGATAATTTTCAACTTGAAACCCTTATTGGCAAATATCAGGAACTGGTACAAAACAGTTCTGTTGGAATAATTAAAATCTCATCTTGAATGAAACATCTAGCACTTGGAAAAGGCCTCGACACCTGAAAAAAAAATCACAAATCATTCCCTTCGGCCCACAGCCGTATCCAAACTGGTCAAAAGTATATTATTAGACCAAAATTTGGTGTAAATAACGGATCATTCGAATGCAAAATATATATCAAGCTATTTACAAATGGATCCAGATCACCACCAAAATATAATGGAACAAATGAGAGAAGATGACTTTAATTTCTAAAGCAAGCAGCACCAGCTGCGGCCCAATGGAAACGTCAACAACAGCTCATCAAAATCAAAATGTGATTAACAATCCTTACTAAAATTGTAATTTTTATTATACAATCAATAAATATTAATAAAAATAATATTTTGATAAATATTCTCGACACTTTCTATTATAATGTATGTCAATAAATATTTTTTAATGTTTATTTGTATTGTAATGTGTATTATTTGACTCTTGCAAACCAATATGTAACATATTTTCCATTCATGAAATATTCTCCCCAAATACCATTCGTGCTTCAAAATTATTCGAAAACTTTTTAAGCACTCGTGGTATTATCCCTGAAAATTTTATTTTGGAGCGTATAGATATCAAGAGTTCGGTCTAGACACACCCATAGTTTCAGCAACACATAGAAAACAGGAATATTCGTTATTATTAGATACATAGAGAATCGGGACCTTGCAGACTAATAACGAGAGGATATAGGGTTAGTTACTGGAGAGAGACGACACCACGCTGGTGCTCCCTTGATAGGGGAAAGATAAGGGGGAACAGAACTGGCTACGACCAGATATCAGAATCCAGACGGCTCTCTGTGGAAACGAGCAAAAATGTACACCAACACACAACCAGAGATATTTCATTCCTCGCTCAGTATCCCCAGTAGGAATTTCAATTCGATATACCTGCTCGAATTGATACAGAGCGATGGCTTATCAAACGTTTATGAGCAACTAATCAGAATTTTTGCTGAAAATTTGTACATAAGAGTTTGTGATTATGACACACCCAGTATATTATGGCATCATTAGATACCTCATTTGATGAGAATTTCAGCAATAGGCCAGAACTTGGCTGAAACTCGATTCTTGAATTGGAAAAATGGTGACACTCCATTTTTTTTATTTCTGCAGGAAAAATGTTTGTCCTTATAATCTTCACAATATCCAATCCTCCCAATATCTACGTATACGACTTTTCGCTGTAGGATTTAAAATGTACAGAGTGAGCTTTCATGAGGAAATTATGAACTCGGGCAACTCAAATTTCAAGATTTCAAAATTACATCCTATAATTTTTATTTTTTCACTAAATTATACGTGAAAAATTCAGACAGCTCTGATTTGAGGCGTTAAACTACTTGCGAATAATTAGTCAAACTTGGGAAAATCATATCTCCGAAATATTTTGATTGTCAAATCAACAAACCCCTCCATATCGTTTATGATTCATATCAAAATAAGAGCGAATGAGTCTGATAAAACTACATAAAGAATACAATTCAATTTGAAGACGTTAATTCGAAAAAGAAATTTTTTTGTGTTACCTCGAAACTACTGGATCGATTTGACCTAATTAAATCAGTAGACATTTTTAAACCTACCCTCACATTATAGTTCCCTAGAACATTCGGTTCGGAAGTCATCGTACTCATGCAAGGACAAAATCAATTTGATCTAGAACGATTGATTACAAGAATATTTTAGCTCTGTGGTGAATAATTTCATTTCCTCAATTTTCAGATTCCAGTAGATTCCGTTTTCTAAAAACCTCTAGTACTCACTTCAACTTGAAACGTCCGGTATAATGTGTACTGAAAAGGTGTTTCTTGAATAGATCAACAAAAAATTCTACTACACTATATTTTTTTTATATTCAAGTATTTATAGCCGAAATAGTAAGTCAGCAGTATAATAGCGTATACCCACTTAGCTTTATGCAGGGGCATACATCTTACGGTCGACCGGAGAGGAAAACTGTATAAGTATATCTGCGCAGGTCTGCCTCGTGTGTGGGAACTTTCCGGTAAACGTGACTTGTGCAGGCTCCAAAAACGGCGACACACACGCTCCGGTCGACCTGCGCAGGTATACCACTACAGTTTTTCCTCTCCGGTCGACCGGAGCGTGTATGCTCTGCATTAAATTCGTTTCAGTTCAAGTATAATTTTTTCACAGTCAGCCACAAAATGCAATGTTGCAATATTTGGTTAGAAATATCAGTCACCATGCCATCTAAGGTAGTTCAAAGCTAGAAAATTTACAAAGATAAATCCTAGCGAGTTATTATTCATATTTTTAAAGATCATATTTCATGAAATATTAGTTTGTCTGAAACAAAACTAATATTAATGTATACGTATGATGAAAATGCATAATAAAATATTCAATTTTTGTTGGCAAAGCTTAAATTGTCATTTCAGGTTTTACCCGATTATCGAAACTAAGTTGAATGAACAATGACATTCCTTTGTTTTCAAGATAGCATTCCTTAATTAAGAGTAATGACATAGACTGTGTCACCTTTGCGCTAATAATTCTTGCTATTATATCGATTCGGACATTTATATCTACTGACATCCTTAACCAAAATTGATTTTTCGAGCGTTCCTTATACTCCATTAGGAAACTGAAAAATATTGACCGCACTGACATGAAATAGGTTGTTTTGGCATCTTGTCAAACTTATTGCGAAAGGAGATTCGAATTTCGAAAAAAATTAATTTTATCACTGTGGAAATGCTGTTTTCTGAAAATAAATAGGATATATAGGATAAATAGGATATTCCAATATTTTTTTTAAATACTCGATATCTCATAATATATTCATCAGAGATCCCATAAATTTTGAATGCATATCAGTAATTTCATCATCATCTCATTTCGAACAGCTTCTTGGTTTCCATCTATTAATGATTGAACGTTTTGATTTCATAGAAAAGCCAAGATTACGAATATCATTGAGATCAGTGATTGATAATCTGTTTCAATTTTTTTATGTCTGTTGTCAAAATATCAAATCAATTTATTTTCATACCTATAAGTGAACCATAATAATGTCCCAGGTGCATTTTTCGTAATTTGGACTTACTCAATATAAATAAATATGGTATTTAAGGGGACATGACTTTATTATCCGATTCTATATGATTTTTGATAGGAAAGATGTATCTCCTTTCGGTTGATTTTAAGAGAAGGGAACACTGTGAGTATTCATTTTCAATTTGAGATAAAGGTTTGTTGCTTTTCCACATTCTTTGTGGTGGTTGTTTCAGTATCGCACTGTTCCAGAGTCCGGAAAGAGACTTAAATGAGAGGATGCTTAAGGACTCATTTTATTGTTTTCAATTTAGATATTTGTTGAATGAATTTTATGCTGGAAGTTATCGTTTTCAGTAATTATATATAGGGTGAGTCTTTGAATACTACATTAACTTCAACCATAGATTCTTGAGTCTAAAAGTAACGCTTTTTTTCATACCATATTCTAAAATGTTCAAAAGATACAGTTTGTTAAAATTTCATAAAAAAAATTTTTACTTATATCTTCATGATGAATTATCCCCTGCTAACACTACACGGTCTTTTGTTTGCTAACCAAAAAGTTGTAAGCCAAAAGTTCAAAAAAATATAAAATATAAATATATGTATATCTCTACAAAAGTCAGTTTACACTGTCTGGTATTCACGCATACGTGTATTCTCGGCCATGGCGGAAGGAGCCAGCTGAAACGTAGCGAGTTGAGTTGTCCGCGTGTAGTAGTGTTGTTGTGTACGTTTACAGTGCATTCTTTGCGCGTGTAAAACACGAAAGAAGAACGTGTTTGTTTGCTCACTTCTTATCTAAAACTTTACGGAGATTATGCTGAAAGTTTCGAAGATTTTCGCTAAAGTTTTCCAAATAAACAGGTTCCCACCAGACAAATGGTGCATAAACTGTATCGTGAATTCGTAAGTACTGGCTCCGTAGTCGACGTGCCGCGTTCAAGTCGCCCTGCTAATTTTTACGTAAAATTTGTTTTAACATGACTAAACGATGCCGCATGTGTGTTGAAGAGGGAAACAATTCGAACATAAAATTTGAGGCCACAAGTAATTATTGATGTTATATTTTTTTCAAAAATAAATTTATTTGCAACAATTTTGCTTTTCTTCCTCATATGCAAACAGTAATCTGACTTTTGCCGCACCCTGTAAATACGAATAAATTCAAATTTTGTAGGAGGTTTCACACAAATGGAACACACATTTCTGATTAACTCACTTGAACTATGCTTTAAGGTCTTCTAGTTAATACATCACCAACTAGGGAAACCATGAGAAATTGCTATAAAATATGTACTTACTGAAATCCTCCTATGTATGCTTGAACATTTAAGAAGAATTGATATAATAATTCCACATTTATCTTTCTAAAAAGCACTTTTACCAAGATATTCGATGTTGAATTATTTGAAATTTGGAAAAAAAATAAGAGAACTGCTCTTCCTGGATCCCATCCTGACTAGAAAAAATTCACTGATCCGAAATAATTCCACTTTGCCACAGTTTTTCTTTTTTCTGTTGAACCTTCAAAATTATAACGGCTTACTTATAAAGTTTCTTGTTAATGTTGAATTAAACTTAAATGTTTCTTCCGTTTTAATTCGAAAGCATAGCACCTGCTTTCTGTATTTGAACATGTTAATAAAAACTTTCATTTTTTGAAATTCAAATAAATTGCAGCGTAGATTATGTTTAGGAAAGGTTACCGTTTCATAATAGAACATAGAACAAGATAACTGCAACTATAACTTATCTATGAAGAATTTTGAACTTCCAAATTTTAAAATAAAATTCCAGAATCAATTTTTAAAATAAATCAATACGTACTATTTGCTATGTTATTTAATCAGTTTTAATTCTTTAATATGCAATAATGAATAGTTCATCTCAAACTCTTATATATATATTTTATCCATTCCAGTGACATCTCATACTATGCTATGACATAAATCATAATCTTTAACTTGTAGGTAATTGATGAAAACAACCATAATGCATTTCACAAAAAAACACGTTCAAATCAAAAATTATTTGAATTTCATAATACCCAGTGATCTTGAATTTTATCCGAATAGGTTTTGACAATACAATAACTTTGAAACGGAAGTGAATTGGAAAAAGTGGTATGTGTATAAAGTGTTTCTTTTTGCTTCACGAATCAATTGTTAAAATTAACGCAATGGTCAAATACTCACCCTGTATATAGTAGGTACATTCAGATTTATCTAATACAGACCTCTGTATTTCGTGTTTTCAGAATAGAATTGGGAGCCAAAAATACAAAATAAAATGATAAAACCAATAAAAAACGAGAAAAATTGGGTTTATGGAAATTTTGTTTTCAGCGTTGCCCTGGCGCAGCCAGGAGGTGTTTGGGGCTGCAGTTCCCTCCAAGGATATCAACCTTTTTGTTTAATTCCTTAAGCGACATTCCCATATTTCTGACATCATTAATACAGGTGTTATCTGAGAATTCAGGTTTTATTAGATTAAATAAATGTCAAAATAACGTACGCAAGTACGTTAATTATATTGTTTAGTCCATTTTTCTATTCTCTTCTCAAATATCCTGTGGATTTCAGGGGATTTTTTGGGGTTGAATCTATAGATAGACCTAGTTTGTGGAACAACAATATATAACATCGCATTCTTCATCGGCACAACCAATCCTTTGTGCTGAAGTATGAAAAATTATAGACTTCCTGAAGGAATAATGTCGAAAGTTTCGGACCAAAAAATGTTTTTGCGTCTCTCCTTAAGCCTACGTCAAGTTTTACGTTTATATCCGTTATAAAGAAGTCGATTCATCCCATAAATCAAGTTATTTCACTTTCAACTTGAATAGTTGTTCGAAATCAGCTGTTGTCCGTCGAACCCACCATAATTAACAGATTATTTTCCGTTTCTGTTCGACCTTCGACGAGGAGAAAAAAGCGAAGTCAATTTCCCTGAAATATGCCTCTTCACCAACATATGGCCGTTCGATTTCGGCAGCCGCCTCATATCCGTTCCACGATGATCCCACAGCTGGGCGATCTTTTTTTCCGTTATTAATAGCGGCTCGAATGTGTCGTCAGGAGGGAGTGTTGTCCATTCACTTTTTAAAAATCATTCGGTAGACCTTGAAAAGTACGATACATTCCACTGTGAATAAGGCATTCCAGTTTATATGTACTTTTCGATTAAGAGGGTGGAGGGAAGAAACATAAACTGTATATTTCTAAGGGAGTCGCTTTGAACTTAATTGGTGGTGCAGGTGTAGCAAGAGGGGTCATAGGAAATATCAAACCACCCTGTTCGTTGTTACTAATAAAAATTAAGCAAACGTGATGAAAATAACGTTTGTTCGCCTTCTAGCGAAGCAATTGTTGGGATTTAAATTGAGCAATTGCTTCAGTAGTACTACCCCTAACACCTTGACGATACCGAGATGATTTTGTCATGGAAAATGCGTAAGCCCGAGGGATATTCGATTAGATAATTTTTTACTTGTTGGTTAATAAAATTGTTTGTTAATCTGACGTTTAATGTTTTTTTTATTATTTAAGAAAACTACAGTTATGAAAAGGATAATTAGTAAATGTTAAAATGGAAGATGAGATTGCTGAAGTTAAGTGTTGAAGAAATTCCTCTCATGGTATTGATTATTTGACCGGGTTCTGGTCAATATTTGACTACGGTTTCATTGAATTGCTATGTCCGGTTATTTTTGTGCGATTATTCTTGTAGAACCATTAATGGATATATACTTCAAAGATTGTTTATATCAGCAGCCACATATTTCGAACTTCTGACCGTCATCAGTTGTAAAGGTGGAAAAATACTTTATAGAAAAATTAATGGAAGTCAAGATTTTCCTTTATGCCTTTTTTTTTATTTTTTTTTTCATGCCCATCAGTTTCCTGGACTTGCATAAAAACAGGTAACTATAGATGATTCTATTGGATGTTGTTCTGGAATTCAGGGTCTTCCAATCGAAAACGCTAGGGTGAGGTTGAATGTTTTTGTCGATTCTATAGCTTTCAATAAATCATTCAAGTATTTTTTCCTTTTCACACTTCTGCACCCCATTGGTTTGGGTAAAGAGGCCCAAACAAGTTTCTAAGGTTATTAACAATATTTGGGGAATATGCCTATTGATTATTCTCATTGTTACTCAGCCAGAACTTCATTAATGGGCCTTCATCTGTTCTTTTTCACTATAGTGAAGAAGAAGAAAATGAATACTTGCTCATCACTTCTACCCTAATAGCATTCTACAAAATTTTCTGAAATTTCAAACTTGTCAGTAAATAAAAGGAACGATTTAGAGGATATAGTAAGTATCATGCTTTAGCTTGGAACATTTAAATCGAAGTCTATTCCACTTCAAAATTCACTATTCTTCACTACAATTCGATTTGAAAATTGCATTACTGCCGAGAATAGAGTTATTTCATGTCGATAAAAAATTCTTCTGAACGAATTATCATTAAAAACTGAATATTTTCAAGGTGCTCATTTGTTGCAATTGAACACTATTTTTTCATGAATTTCTCTACAAGAACGTTGAGTGAAATGCCCCGTATTGACTATAATATAAAAATTTCTGATATTCTAAATTCCATTTGGTGAAATATTGTCATCTTTAATATGCTTATTTCATTAGGTCGTTCAATATTTTTGGATACCTTCGAAACATCTAAATAAAGGAGAAGTCAATATTCAACGTATCGGCGTCAAGTCGCATGCTTTAACCCCTACACAGCTACATAGGCTGTAAAACGAAAAACATGTACTGTTGTCCATTTTTCATTATCGGAATAGAACAGATTTACGGCATTTTATATTCTTCGGTCATACACCACAACAAAACAAGTCAACAATATTGTACTAATTAGCAAAAATGTCCAAATCAATTCTGTTCGATGAATAGAAAATATCCTAAAAAACTGAGGCATTTTCACTGTGTGAATGAAACAGATAATTGATCAAACACAAAGAAACTATAAGGCGGGCCTTTCGATTATCGACAAGTTTCAAGGTCCGAAGGTCTACTGACTGGAAATCTATATTCAGCGAACAATTAGAATTTCAGATCAGGGCAACTAACTTTGAAACTGCCAACTGGAGTTGTGGGTGAAATGTTATGTAAAAACCTATGAGAAACTTCGAGGGCTTTGTGTCCGGTAGGTCGATGTTAACCTGTTTATTGAAGTGTATTAATGAGTAGACAAAATTAAAGGATTCTTACAGTCCCGTGGAAATCATGTATGTCGATTTTGTTAACGATTTCGTTGAAGCCACACATAATCGGTTGATACATAAACTGATGACTTTGGGATGAGAGAAGAGTTACTCGTCTGGATCACTTCTGTCTATAAGAGAGCGATTCTGCTTCTTGCGGTAGAGTTGACTTCAGTGGTGTTCTCCGAGGATCTGTTCTGGGAATAATCTTGTTCTTGGTCTATGTCATCTATCTCCCAATAAATTAATATTTATATATATATATAATAAATAATATATATATATAATAATAAATTCATATTTTTGGCATGCTGATGACTTGAAAATTTAAGGCAGGTCGTTGTCCTCACCTTTGATCCAAGCCGATATACTATATATCATGTATGTTGTTACGGCATAAAGTTCGTTAAGATAAAGAACAAGTAAAAAGTATTCTATGGTTGAGTGACTATATTGTTGTCATTGAATTTTCATGCCAACCTAAAATTAAATCAGTGTTGCCAATGTTATAAAATCCAATATTCTAAATTTGAATATACAAAAAAATAGAAATTCTTATAACAAAAAAAAGATAAGAGATAAGAAGCATCGTTTTTCCTTCTGGAATCTTCCATTTTCTTTCGATAGATTATTCTTGGCGAATCTTAACGCAATTTGCGGATCTATTCAAAGAAGAATTTATTTGAAATTTAGTTTATAGTTTGGGAATAATTTGATTTTATTCAAAACTACTCTGAGAGGATTTGAAAGCTACTTTCACATAAATCTTCGTTATAACTCCATAAGGTGGAGATCTCTATATTAAGCCACACTCCAACTTTGGTAAGTCGAAGGAGACTAAACGGAAAGTTTTCAGTAAGATAATTGTTGTCTTGGTTTTTAGGCTTCTTATTTCCTCCTATCTGACACCATCCCTGCAACTCAGTCATTATTATTGGATTCTTCGGAAAGCTATTCAACTTGAGGAAGTAGATCTACTTCTCAGTCCCCACTGTCGATCATCATAGTCTGCCCACCAACCAACCAACCAACCCTAATAACAAGGTTTTGCTGCAACCCTTTTGTCTTTGCTCTGGAAAGTATCCTACAACTTGCTGAATCACCATCAATACCCACTACGAGGGCTTGGAAAACACTCTACGAGCACAACATTAATAATTCGACTCCTTATTCTTTCTATCATATTAATTTGCACATTTGGAACAGAACTGTGAGTACTTATAGACGTCTATAATACAATTGGCCAAATGAGTTCATATGAATTGTGTTGATATAAATTTCATTAAGCGTTTATTAACCTATGCTTATTCAGTCTACGATAAATAATCCAAACTCGTACTATCTGTCGGTCAGTTTATATAGCCCAATAGTTTCAGTTGTTCTGACCTATCTCGTTAAGAGGATATTCAACAAAGCTACAAGACAATATTATAATTGGAGAGAGCAACTAGTTAGTTTCATTCTACCCACCACCCTGAGATTCACTTCACTACATTTTCCACCATAACAAGAATGAGAAGTGATTTAATTGTAACTTGACAAACCAATAATATTTTCTTCCTTCTTTTCTTGAAGTAGTGTGACAAACAGCCCCACGTTGGGCGCCAGTTTGTCACACACAAAATTTTTGTTATAAGAATTTCTATTTTTTTGTATATTCAAATTTAGAATATTGGATTTTATAACATTGGCAACACTGATTTAATTTTAGGTTGGCATGAAAATTCAATGACAACAATATAGTCACTCAACCATAGAATACTTTTTACTTGTTCTTTATCTTAACGAACTTTATGCCCTAACATATGTAATCTCATTTAGAAGTGTCTCAAGTATAATTTTTATGAGAATAGGTTTACTTCAATTCAGTGTTTTGTCTCGTTCAAAGGAACTGTTTTTCTAGGATTGGCCTCATTAATTATATTGAGTTAAACAAATTACAGCAAAGCATATAACGAGTTGAAGGGCGGATTTTCGATGAAAGGAATTCGCCATTGCATAAAGAAGTCTTCTGATCGATGGAACATATGTCTGTAATAATCAATGATCAACATAAAACATAATATTTATTTCCCTTTATATACTTCGAATAAGTTCTAGACATTTTAATGAATTGTTAAAATCCAAAATATCACCATGAGCAGATCCCACAACAAGATGATACTAAGCACAAGGTCTTCAGACAATATTTTTGGTGTCTCAAAATCAAAAATTATTCGGTTTTTAATAAAAAAATTCACAAATATTTTACAATAAATATCAGAAGACAGATGACCAGGGTTGTTTTCTTTCTCAATATCAAATAGCACTTAACAGTTGATCCGAAATATTACTAAGATATGTCGGAAAACAAGGCTAGCGATTAAATTATAATTAACAGAGTAGACGTAATTTTCCACCATTCAGTATTAGACAGCCAATAAGCAGTACTGTACCTAACGTAGCGCAAGGACGCAGTAACAACTATAAAAGCGCCCACCGATCTTCTCAGCCTTAGTGTATAACCTATGATATTAGAAAGATACATCATTTGTCGTAAAATTTGACAAAGAATGATATAATTGTGAGGATCTGCCGCCGCGCAGCACACAGCATAACGTATTTCATGGCTTGCTGGCGGATTTTCAAATGTGAATGGACTGTATCTACCGTGTTCGGGATCGTCCTCCTCGACGGACGGCGCTCTCTTCTGCTGCCGCAGACGAGGCGCGTCTAGCCGGGCCAGGCACCTTGTTGCAGCAATAATTCAACTGGAGGTTGCAGCCCTCAGTACGTAACCATGGCGACGGCATAAGTCCCCTCGGTTGGCACATCGATCGTCATCCCCTCCCCCCCACCAGTCTCGTTAAAACATTTCTCCCCCACAGTTTGACAGCCCCGGCAGAATGCACCCGCGCAAACCGACGACGCCGATGATTCAGAGAACGACGCTGCAACGGTGGTGTATTCAACAAATAATGCCCTTAGATGGCTCCTATGACCGTCGTCTGGTCTTGTCTTATTGTAATACTTGAACCCGCGCCGTGTGTTAACAACATCCGTTAATAGACCTCCAAACGAGTGCTGCTGCCGTATAGTGCGGGCGTGAAAACACACCGAGTTACTTAAAAGGACTTTTTATATACATTCGCGTCGTCCGAACTTATTAGCAATATATACAACCACCATCTGAAACAGAGCATCTTCGATTTCGTTGTCAATATACGAGAGAGTATTGTGCTACTTCTAAACACCAATCTATCTTTACTTGTTGAAAAGACGTTATTTTTTTTACTAATATTATCAGTCCTTAGGTACAAATAAAAAGATATACTTTCAAACACCAAAGAACTCTTAAAACTCAATCAAAAAAGCTTCAATTGTTTCTCGCGGTCCAAATGATTCTTGTGATGTTGATGTAGAATAGATATTTTTATAAGCTCGATATTGATTCTCTCAATTTCTTTTTTTGGTTAGCATATATCGTGTTTGCAAAGTGCAAAGTTGTTGGACTTGTTCGCGATATGTTGAAGATCGATTCTTTGTGCTATGGACTATGGTGAAATCATAGGTGCGTATTTGTATTTGCTTGAATTTTAAGATATTTTTAACTATGTTTCGCTGATTTGAAAAAAATTATTTTCTCCTGATACGGCCAAATTAAATTATTAAATTCCATGAGTTAATATTCTTCTGTTGTATTGATAAGTAAATCGATATTTTCTTTCGATTAATCGAGAAGTGTCGACTACAAAGTTTGAAATATCAAAATTCCTTATCAATTCCAATTTTTAATTTCAGTTTATTATGATGGTGGATCAAGCTCACAAAATGTATTTTAATGTAAAAAAGAATGTTTTAGTAGAAAAAGAAGTGAATGAATCTGTTCAAATCGAGGATATTGTATCTTCTCAGTAGATTGGTCGTTGGCCCCTAACTTTGGATATAAATATTTACTTTCGGAAAGCAGCGTGTAATACGTTCCATGCTTTTGTGTTTACCATCGGAGATTTGAATAAAGATTCTTGTACGTCAGAATTCTCAGTGTTTTTCCTTCATTATCGTTGCATTATATATCTGGTATTCAGTTAATTCGTTGTTTGATGATACAAATGTATTTAGATATATTTATGCTTTTTCAAATGGTTAGAACATTTTTCCCGATCCTTGTTTATCGCTTGTACAACTATTCTGAGAATTTTTTCATTTTCAATTTTACAACGCTATTTGAAATAATACAATGTTATGGATATATTGCCTAATAAAAACTTCAGAATAAATAACGGTTCAAATCAACGAATATCTTGACCCCATAGAATATCTTCAATTTAAATCACAATTATAAAGAAATATTTTATATTTAAAATTAAGCAGTTGAATTTTATATTCATCGCACTTGTTTACTTGAATAGAATGCTCATCAATGAGCACACCATGTAAACATGCGAATTTGTTTCAAACGATGGTATCAAACGTTTGAGTTATAAACTCACTAATGAAGAATCCGTGATCGTATTAAATTCTGTTCAACCTTCTGTCTGGACTTTTAAATTTCAAGGAGAGTGAGGTTGAGAATTTGTATATTTAGGATAATTTTTTCTGCATCACCTCTACCTTATTTGGATTAAAATTTTTTATTGTTGGAATTTCATCACTAGAATCCGGGGATGTATTTTTTAAGTTAAATAACTAGTCCCTAGTAGTTTACCAAGCGCGCCATCAATGTTTAAAATATTTTTGTATCCCAGATTTTTACTTCGACATAAATGAATTTCGTCAATTTTTATTTTACTAATCAACAATTTCTATCAATTTGATTTACATTTGAATTTCAAAAGCTCTTCGAGTATTTTTATTTTCAATAAACTAAAATAAGCTTTTGTGCACTTGTTCTAAAATAATTCTCCTGACCCTTGCTAATGTGAAACAAAAACAACTGAGATACAATATAAAAGAATCAACGAACAAATGTCTTGAATTAAAAATAACCACAGTTTTGCATCAGTTTCACTTTAGCTACTATCCTGTCCCACTTGAAACTGGACTATATAATCTTAATGAATTGAATTTTATATAATACGTATTTGAATTTTATTTTATAATTCATTAAAGATGAAAATATAAATCTAAATAAGATTATATAATGAAATTTAATGTGATTTTCAATAGTGATACATTCGATGAGCTCCTCTTCTTTTCATATAATCACTTTAATCGTCCAATGCTTATGGCAACATAATCTAGTAAATGGATCTATCAGTAAACAAAGTCTTCTTTCATTATTATACCAGACTTTCGGGTCGAAAAACACTTCTGAAAAACCTTAATTTATTGTTTTTGGTAAACTCTCATAAGCGAACTACTCTATGATACTTTTGTTATAGTTATGATCACAAACGTGGTTGCTAATCAATACATTTTTATATGAATCTTAATAACTCATATATCTTCTCGTGGCGAATATGGTATCGATAACCTCCATATATGCACAAATTTTTGTGGAAATCCGACTAATATGATATGAGATATCAAATATTAATTTTTTTTTGGAATTCGTTTGAAAATTTTCTATTATGGTGATTTCTACGAAACTTCGGAAACCTCTTTGTTTCAATCTGATTCGAACATCTTTCAAGTAAAAAATTGGTCGGTTGGATATTCCAGGAGGACACCATATTTCATACTGCTTATCCATGCGATTTGGATTTGGCCCAATAGCGAACTTGAGTAATTCAGGTGATTGATATTTATTTCAGTGAAAGGGGAAACTGGTGTTATTCGATTAGAAGAATCGACAAACATATGTTTTGAATTTACAATAACCAAATTCATAGTTTTCTTCCGTTTTGTTCAAACCCTATACCTTCTACCAAAATCAAATGAAGTTTATCAGATTTCCCATGTTTAAATGTCGAATACTACTTCTAGAAAAATACAATGATCTATTGTCAACAGAGAGAATTGTTTAAAAGGTTTAATCGCAATAATCCATGAAAAATGAAGAATGGCATTGATAAATATAGGTTTTAGTACTAGAAGCGCCATCTATTCGTTAGCTTATGAAAATTCAAATATATAATATTGAATTGTAAGTAGGACAAGAAGTAAAAAAGGAATTATTTCTGGAATATTCGCAATGAGAATGACAGTGAGAATGTCACTATTCATTATACAGGGTGTGACCAAAATCTTCACATAAAATTAATGACATTTGATTGAGTTTTACACGGAAGATCTTATATCGGAGGCAAGGCGCCCTTTGAAAGTAAGAAGAAAAGAATATCGAAATATTTCTTAAGTGTTGGACACCGATAGATATTGAATCATCATGGTGAGAAACATTATTTTTACTTATATCTTCGTAGTGTGTATAATTCGAATGTTTGTTAATTTACAGATTATTTTAATGAAATGGAACACTATTCAGATTTAACACATCATATCCTTTATCACCAACTCTGAAACAATCAGAACTACATACAACAGAGGCACTTTCTATAATGTGTTCTATATAGTATGCGAACATTTCAGAAGAATTTGTTATTCCACGTTCATCTTCCTAAAATGATACTCGATGTTGAATGATTTAAAATTTGGAAATAAATTTTGAGAAAATTGCTCTTTTCCCTGGATCCGAACCCTGACCTAAAATAAATCAAAATAATTCCACGTTGTTACGCTTTTTTTCTTTTTCGAAATCATTGTCATCATCGAGAATTTTGCTATTGAATGATGGCACGACACGGCCTTTGAAATGAAATGAAAAGGAAAAAGAAATTAATAATGACACTCTGAAAAAATACGAAAAAATGACTCGAAAGAAAGTACGGAATGCTGGAGTATCGACGATTGCGTACCTGTTGGTTTTACAGCACATCAATGTGTCACTCACGAGCGAGAAATAGTCACTTTTTCACCAGAGTTCTAGTTTGTAGAAATTAACGAGAAAGATAGCGAAGAAACGAAGAAAATTCTTGCACTACTCCGAACGAGCGTCGATGTCTGTCTTCGAATTACGACTTTTTCGTACTTCCTTCGTCTCGCACTGTCATATATCTCCAACATATGTCCACACGTAAATATACGTCCATAGAGAAAGAAAATGAACATACGTGGGCCGCACGAAACGAACAAGCATTTTGGAACAGAAAATAAACGAATGCAACCAATAACACCGAGTTGCAGTAACATAACCGCCCACCTAAAATAGAATATTTTATGAAACAAAGCAAATAAAAAATCGAGAAGATATCGAACATAAAGCGAAAAAAAACATATACATATATACATCAACATATGTCATAACTATTGGAGAGGTAATGGACATAATTTAACCACTGATCTCTGCAGTACACCTTGAGTAGTCCGAACAGTAGCTACTCTAGCTATTTTATCAGCGCCAGGATGCAATTTCTCAATGCGTCCAAGTCGCCAGCGCAATGGAGGAGTTGATCATCTTTATCAAGACTAGTGCACCTATTGAATAAGGTGGCGAGTCGCTATTGAACCACCTTTTCGTTGTTGCAGTGTGTTCAGATATTCTAAATTCCATCTTTTCCAAAAATCCTGATGGATACGAGTTAAAAGCTGCCAACGCGATAATCGACCGATAGATAGGTGTGATAAATCTGGTTCAGGAATAGCAGTTAATGGAGCCAAAGTAAGAAAATGTCCTGGTGTTAGTGCAGATAGGTCATTCGGGTCATTACTAAGCGGACATAAAGGGCGAGAATTGAGCACAGATTCAATCTGTGTGAGGACTGTATAAAACTCCTCATATGTCAGGAGTTGATGACCGATTACTCTCAATAAATGGGATTTGACAGATTTTATACCAGATTCCCAAAGACCCCAAAATGAGGACTAGAAGGCGGATTGAAACTCCACTCAATTTTCTCTTCCAACACAGCGCCCTGCATATATTTCTGAAAGCTCCCGATAAGCTCCCCTGAAATTTGTTCCACCATCACTAAAGATGTGGTTACATCTACCCCTTCGAGCAATAAAACGACGCAATGCAGCAAGAAAAGCATCGGAAGTTAAATCTGACACCAACTCCAAATGCAATGCCTTCGTTGTGAAACATACAAAGAGACATATATACGCCTTTAACGATTTTGAGCCACGAGACCTAGACATAGTTATGAAGTATGGGCCACCATAATCTACTCCGACGCATTGAAAGGGTTTGAGCTGATTAATTCTCAAGGGTGGCAAATTACCCATGAGAGGTTGAGACATTTTGGGATTGACCTTGAAACACGTGTTACAGCGAGAAATAACTTTGTTTATAGCTCGTCTGGCTGATAATATCAGACCTGTTGAGATAGAAGGAACTGTAAAGTCTGAGCACCTGGATGCAGATATATTTTATGGAAATGCTGAATAAGGAGCTCCGTAAGTCGATGAGATGAAGGAAGCAAAGCTGGGTGTTTGTGATCATAGGCCAGACCAGAAAAAGACAGACGACCGCCCACCCTGAGAACACCGTCTTCTCCAATAAATGGATTCAATTTTCGAAGTGATTTAGATATGGGATTTCCCGAGATGAGATTATCGATCTGTTCCTTGAACACAACCCGTTGAACCTGCTTTATAATGAAGAAAAGTGCATCTTTGAGATGAAATGCGGAAAATCTATATATCTTAGGAGCTTTAGAGTTCTTTATGAAGTTAACGAATCTGAAAATGTAAGCTACCACCCTTTGAACCTTGGACAGAGAGGAATACCTGGAGAGCAAATCATCAACAAACGATAGAGAAATGAAAGTTGACAAAGAGAGGTGACGCTCTTCTGTTTGTACAAGATGAAGAGAATTCTCTATTTCATCATTTGCGACGGTGAGATGTTTGGAACGAAGCCAGTCAGGGCCTGTCCACCACAAAGAGCAATTCAACAGTTCGGTTGGCGTTAAGCCGCGTGAAGCACAATCAGCTGGATTGTCTTTCGATTGAACATGATACCAATTTTCTGTTGAAACTAAGTCCTGAATTTGAGAAGTACGATTGCTTACAAATGTCTTCCATCGATGAGGAGAAGACTTAATCCATGCTAGAGCTACCATTGAATCAGACCAAGCAAAAATGTCATCTATTGTAAAGGCTGATTGGTAAACAGAGGAAACCACATTAATGAATTTTGATAATAAGAGACAAGCACACAATTCCAGTCTTGGAAGTGAAATTCTCTTCAATGGGAGACCTTTGATTTACCACCTACGAAAGAGATGTCAATGGAGCCGTCAAAATTGAAAAACTTGAAATATACCACGGCTGCGTAGCCACGCTCACTACTATCTCCGAAACCATGAAGTTCGCAACGATAAAATGATTTCGATGCAAGTTTCGAGGTATCTTTAATTTACCCAATTCGGTTAATTCGGATTTACACTGATTCCAGCGACGGCTAACATCGTCTGGAAGTGTATCATCCCACTGCAAACCTAATGTCCAAAGATGCTGGAGCAAATGTTTAGCAAGAAAAGTAAATGGAGAAAGGAACCCCAAAGGGTCGAAAATTCGAGAAAGTTCTGAAAGTATGGTACGTTTGGTACATACCTGAACAGTAGTTTCCGCAAAATAAGAAAATTCGTCCGACGAAGGAAACCACCTCAAACCGAGAATTTTAACTATCGGATCTATATCAAACTCCAAAGAATGGTGATATTGATGATCTAGAGGTATGGTTGAGAGTAATTGAGAACTGTTACTACTCCATTTTCGGAGCTCAAAACCACCACAATTCAATAAGGAAATTAGTTCCTTTTGCAACGTTTTTGCGTCTTCCAAATCATCACAACCTGCAACGACATCATCGACACAAATGTCTGTGAGCAAAATTTTGGATGCTCTCGGAAAACGAGCCTCCTCATCCTCGGCCAACTGTGCCAAAGTTCGAAGGGCAAGAAAAGGTGCTGGTGCAACCCCGCACGCAACGGTATTCAGCTGATAAGCCTTTATGGGTTCCGATGGAGAAAACCGCCACAATATTCTTTGAAAGTTTCGATGTGATTTTTGAACCAATATTTGACGATACATTTGTTTGATATCAGCTGTGAAAACGAACCGATGAACACGAAAGTTCATCAAAATGGCAATAATATCCTTTTGTAATTTAGGACCTATCAATAGAGCATCATTTAAAGATAAATGACCGGGTACATGAGCTGAAGCATCGAAAACAACCCTCAACTTTGTAGATGGACTGTTTGGTTTGATTATACAATGGTGAGGGATATACAAAGTATTTTCATAATCCGAACTCGTAGAAATTAATGACATATGATCTTTTTCTAAATATTCCTGCATGAAAGTAGAGTATTCCCTGTATATATTCTGGTTTTTAATAAGTTTACGTTCAAGGGATAAAAAACGACGTAGTGCGAGAGAATATTTGTCACCGAATGAAAGAGTTGACTGA
The DNA here is from genome assembly GCA_030674115.1 of Micraspis discolor. NCBI lineage: Eukaryota > Metazoa > Arthropoda > Insecta > Coleoptera > Coccinellidae > Micraspis > Micraspis discolor. Next base: position 323,215 of record JARTUT010000452.1, read on the forward strand.
TCAGGTTTAAATGGTAATGCCACAGTGTACCGTCCAGATGTATTTCTAGAATAGTTCTGAGTGTATAATTTCTCACAAAATTGATCTTCTGGTGATACAATGACATTCTCTGAAACTTCTTCAAGTTCCCAAAATCTTTTCAACGAAGAGTTTAAACCTGACTCAGACAATGACAAATGAAAATTGTTAACTGATATGTTAGGTGATTGAATCTTTCCCATGAAAACCCAACCAAACACTGTCTCAAGTGCTGTTGGTTCTAAACCGTTACCCTCGATACGACCCGGTCGAATTATTAAAGAGAATATATCCGCTCCGAGGAGAAGGTCTATTGATTTCGGAATGGAAAAGTTCGGATCTGCTAACTTCTTGTTATGGACACAATTCCAAAACGAATAATTTACGAAAGAATTCGGCATTTCCGCACAAATCTTCGGAATCACGACGGCATCGAATGTAAATGATGGATTTATTTGACCTGATGGACGAATAGTACATTCAGTGCTGCAATTAGCAGAAGATGAGCTTTCACAAATTCCATTTATCGAAAATGAAGCATCACAAATTTTCAAGCCTAATCTATTTACACACGATTGAGTTATAATATTTATTTGAGAGCCTCCATCTAACAGAACTCGGACCTTCTGATATCTACCCCAAGCATCACGAATTTCAACCTCAGCGGTTGCCAAGAGAACGGTAGAATTTAAAGAAACATTGGTTAAAACCTGAGCTGAGCCTGAATCCGATGAATTTGCAGCATTGAAATGAAACGTCTCTGATGAAGAATCATTCTCCGCATTATTGCGCATGTGCAACAGGGTATGATGCTTTGCGTGGCAAGTACGACAATTTGACCTTGAAGAACAATTGTTAATCTTATGTCCAGAATGGAGGCAATTGATACACCAATTTTTGTTCTTCACAATCTTGAACCGATCTTGAACAGTTTGTTCCAAAAATGATGGACATTTGTAAATACTATGAGCTAACTTGCAATAATTACAGGTTAAACGTTTCTTGAATGATTCAGTTTCCGTTTGAACGAGAAGAGTCGAATTTCTTTTATTCATTGAGAGAGAACTAGATTTCAAAACTTGAGAATTCGAAACTGAATGAGTTTTCGACGGAAGAGAAAGAGCTACTGCCTCCAAGGCTATACACTGATTTGTCAGGAAATTTCGCAAATTGACAAACGACGGAATATCTGTTGAACATTCTTGTAATTCAAAACGTTTGATCGTTGCTGAATCTAATTTCTGAATGAGAATGTGAAATAAAACAAAGTCCCACTGGTCAACGAGTAAACCTAAATTCCTTAATACCGATAAGTTTTCCGCAAAAACTTCTAGAATTCGCCTAAGGTCTTTAGCTGAATCACCCTGTAGCTTTGGAACATTACAGATTTCCTTCCAACATGTATTAGCGAGAAGTCTTTTATTTTGATATCTTTCCGCCAATGTCTGAAAAGCGCTTTCATAATTTTCAGCAGTCAATGGAAATCCTTTAACTAAATTTAAAGCATGAGAAGAAAGTGAACTAAGGAGGTATTGAAACTTTTCTATTTGACTCAAGTTAGAATTTTCATGTACCAAACTTTGGAACATATCGAAAAAAGTAGGCCACTCTTTATAATTCCCATTGAAAATGGGCAATACTATCTTTGGAAGTTTAACATTTGGCGAACTAATAGAGCAACTGTCTTGGTTTTTTACTGGAATGTTTACTACAGGAAATAAATTAACATAAGTTGTTCTGATGGTGTAATAATTATCCATAAAGGTTGTTCGAATATCCTTCTCAGTGTTCAATTCGGGTTCTTCGGAAGATACTATCATAGAGATAATAGACGTATGTAAATTTTGAAAGTCCACGAGAATATCGTCAAGTATTTCACATCTTAATTTGAATCTAACATGGAGACTTTGATCAGTGACAGCGAATTGTGCTAAATTGAGAATTTCCTCGAGATCATCAATAACAATTTGACGACGAGCTTGGAGTTGTTTCAATTTTGTCGCCATTATTATTATTCAAGGTATACTGCAGAAAACAATATGAATTTTGTTTTGAGTAATTTCGAAAAAAGAGCAAATAGACTAACCGATTGAAAAGAACGAAATTAATTAATAAAGCAAATAATTAAGATTGAATCTATTAAATTGAAAATCGAGTTGAAAATAAACAAATGAAAATAATGAAATGTAAATAAACAGAAACAAGAATGTCAATCTTTGTTTATGTTTTGAATCAAGGTTATGAGCATAGATGAGAAAAACAAACGAAGAGTAATGAAAGCTAAATTCTTTTAACATGCGCAGATATTAAAGGATTTATGAATGTGTTCGATATCTTATCAAGTTTTCGAGGTCACGTGAATAATGACAGATTGAAATAAATGCAAATGAAAAAACGAAATGAAAAAATTCCAAAATGCTTGATCGCAATAATTTTGAAAACGCGGTTCGAAAATATCCGGCCCGAAGGCTCGAAAGAAAGTACGGAATGCTGGAGTATATTCTATGGATTAATGAAAATTATGATTCTTCAAAATTTTCTTCTTAATGTTGAATTAAACGTAAATATTACTCAACATTCACATTGTGTATTTGAACCATTTTTTAGAAACAATTTTTTTTCTTATTTCGAAGGTGGATTGTAAACTTCTTCGTTAGCGTTTTATAATAGAACAGGAGAACTACAAACTCCAATGCGAACTCAGATCTACCAAATTTCAAAAACGAAATTCAAGAGTAAATTTTTTTTGCTATTTTATTTGTTCGGTAATAATTCTTTAATATGCAATACTAAATTTTTAATTTCAAATTCCTATAAATTATCTTTTTCGAGTGAAAACTCGAGAATGACAATTTGTAATATATATATATTCAATTCGATAACATCTTTCTTCGAAACAAATTGCAAATAGAAACAGCTTTAATCTAATGATTGTTAGGAAGTTTCTTCATCTTGTACAAAAATGATGATGGAAAATGTACTAAATTTCGTAATCATTTCTCACTAGTTTTGAAGGTTATTCAATTTTTTTTTCCGAATAGGTTTTGACATTATTGTCTTTTATTGAACTGTAGTGAACATATTTAGACTTCAAAACGTTAGATTTCTTGAATATCATAACTTTGGCATTTATATTCCAAGAATCATCAAAACACTATCGAATTTACCGTATATAGATATGTCATAATAGGACATAGAAAATAAAAGAGAATCTCTTTGACATTTATGGAAAATAAAAAACATGGCAATAAAGTAGTTTTTATAATATAAAGAAAATGGAAACAATCAAAGAATTCAGATTATTGGAAAATTTTATTTTAAATATGAGCATTCGTTTGTGAATATTCAATTAAATTGTAGATAGATAAAATTCGGAAATCTAATGTGTTCACCAATGTTAGGATGGAAAATCACTTACCAAGGAATTCGGTATGATTTTGAGCTGAAATATTATTTTGAATGAAAACTTATGCCACATTCTTCGAAGAGCAATAAATATGTGTCCTTATCATAAATATTACATATTTGAGCCTCTAACAGAAACAGGGTGTATAACCAAGTATGCCTATTCAATATTGTGGTCTATAATAAAACAAAAGCTACATTTTTTGTAGAATCTTAAAAAGTATACAGAGGTGACATAGCCCAATTTGAAACCTCAAATCGTTTATATATATTTAACTTTGCAAAGCGGCAGAATTGGGAAAAGTGGCAGAGAAAAAAATGTTTTCTTATCGTTTCAAGAATATGTAGTTTGAATTAACGCAGTGGTATAAGAATCCCCCTTGTATTATCGAATAATTTGAACGATGTGTCGAGCCGATCGCGAAATAAAATCCGATGTGAAAACAAAACGCTCAACGTCACATTTCATGGAAATTCTGGTTGCTCATTGTATCGATCGTTATATTGCAGATATGATGAATTTATCACCGGAAACCGTATTACTTGGCAATAAAGACGAAGTTACAACCGCTTCGAAGGGAGCTGCATCGGGTAAACGACTTCTAGGAGGAAACATGACCTCTCTTGAAAAGTCGAAGCCACTTTAATTAGTGCCTGAATCTAGAAGGCATATGTACCGGGTGTCCCAAATTCTTTGTCTAGTAAGGGGATTTCAGAAACCCGATGAGCTAGATCAACATGAGTGACACATTTTAGGCCTTGATTTTTTTAGAAAATTCATTTAGAGAAAACCGCAACGTTGCAAGTCAAATCGTTTGCGAGCTGTTAGAGATAATTTGAAAGTAGCGTCAAATGAAAATTCGTCATAACTTCTTCATTATCGATATTATTATTTTAAAACTAAATCATTATACAGACTCTTTTTTAATTGATGATATTGATGTTATCAATTTTTCCTTATTACAATCATTTTCGAAGTTATAATACAAACTTCTATTTTCTTAAATATAAGCCACACAAATTTCTCTAACAAATAAAATTTCCTTTCTTTCCCCCTTTCAACAATATACAACATATGATAGTATATGAATTTATTATCAAATAATGAACATCATCTAGAGTTTAATTTTCACCCGACAAATCAAGCAGGTGCCTATAGGACGGTCTGTATTAGTTAGATAATTGAAATATAAGATGGTGGACAGTTTATGTTCATAGTTTTTACTAGTTTTGTTTATTCGATACTTAATTGATCTTAGGAAGAAACTGGAGAAAACTTTTGCCGATTTGATTTATTTGAATGGGTTAACTAAAGATTTAGTAACCTTAAATATAATAATATCTGTGTTTTGAAATTTTATTTCATTACTAGCATTCACATGCCTTGGCTAGATCAAATATTTTTGCGTTTGGATCGAGGAAATATTTCTAATTGAAGTGATTAACTGAACAAGCTTTGTTATACGTGTATGTGAATCACAAATTATGAATGCACAGGAAAATTGATTTCCTAATTATTCGGCTATCAACCATCGAATCTTTTAATTTTCTGAAGTTTACAGATCATCATAGGCTCCTGCTTGATATATCGCGTAAAAATAAAACTTCAATTATTTTTATAGTTTGATAAAAGATTTATATATCATGTTATATATTTTTGAAAACGAAAAAGAGGGGAATTTTATTTGGTTCAGAAATGTGTGTGGTTCTCATTTAAACAAGCACAAGTTTAGAGTATAACTTCGAAAATAATTGGGAAAGAAAAAAATTGATTACTTCATTGAAATCAACTGAAAAAGTGCCTGTATAATGTTTTTGTTTCAATGTGATATCGTAAGGAATAAAAAAGTTATAAGAACTGTTCATTTCACGCCATTTTCCAATTTACAGCTCGGAAACGGTTCGACTTGCAACGGTTTTCACCAAAATAATTCTCTGATCGAGCCCAAAAATTTGCCACTCATTTTGTTTAATCTCATCAAACAACGAATTAAGGACACCCAGTACATTGTACGTACTCGGTACTCAGTTGCTACTAGCTTCGCTCTAGAACATGGGTCACCAAATACAGCCATAAAGGAAGATTCGATTGGGAACTTCTGACATGCGTTGCGCCCTCTGCCGGATCAAATCTGAACACTGGCAAGAATGTCCGTTATCGAATTCTGGTTGATTTGGTGTCACTTAATGTTCATTTCTTAAGTGATTCATTCCTCTGACATACGTTATTACAGAGTATGGTGCGCCATAGATCATATGAGGTCAGACCTATTGGTTGTAAAACTCTGAAATTCATACATTCATTCATTGTCAATTTTAACCACGGGTTCTTCATCAGGAAATCGAAACCAATCGATCAGGACTATATTCATCCCAATATTCGAAAATTAGTGGCAGTTGGGCAAAAGAAAGCACACTGTAGTCGTAGTTGTTTTTCTTTTAGATAGGACAAATTTTTCATACAACAAATTCTCAGACTTTTTCTGTTAGTTGGCTTCTGAAATTTCCACGCATTCCGTTGATGATCGAACACAGCTAGTGATATTTTATATCAAGTCATTTCTATTCTATCCCATATGGTCTTGGGTGTGAATCGTGTTCTCGACTACCTGCAACCCGCCGCACTGCTATATTTAGCTTTACGGTAAGATTTCTCTAGAAACGTTCATTCTTGCACCCTCACGTGTAACCTGAAATTTATAGACCCTCCAGAAACTTGAGAGAATCGTTAAAACAAATGTTACATCCAGTTGCCTTCTGAATATTTGTAACCTTTTCGGATTCCAACGATCCTTAACAAGTATCATCTCCCTAGCATTTTAACAACTTTTTTGAATGAATTTAAAACAAAAGACAGTATACTATGCATCAAGTGATTGTACATTTTTGCATTTACACATTTACATCTTGAAGATCGAACTATCGTCTAATGTCTAATTTTCAATCGATTGGGTTTGACTTCCTGATGAACAATACAGGATCAAACTTGAGTATGTCCGTCCGGCCGTATACTCTCTATCATCCGATGGAGATGATCTGAAATTTTCATATTTTCAGAATAGATTAACTGTCCAAATATCTCGGTTGAACTCGGCTCAAATTCGTCCAATGGTCCAGGAGTTATGATCCATTGGAAGATATTTGAATTAGGTTGAAACAAATAACTGCAACATTTCGCTGAAATCGATACGCTCAAAAATGTTCGAAAAAATCCCAAAAATTTTTTTTTTTTAATAATTTATGCCCGATAGCATATCCGACAAATTTAATCAAAAATGATGTTATAATTATCTTTCATATTCTCAAATTTCATTGTCGTAGATTTCTTCTACCTGAAGATATAACATTTTTTCAATTACTAAAAAACAAGAAAAATGTCAAAAAGTCCGTCAGAAATTACAATGCTCGATGTTTTCACAGATAGGTATTCGAAGTTCATTGCGGAGAAATAATTTACTTTGTCAAAATTTAGAAAAGCACTGACTTAAGATATTTGAAGGGAATTTGAGCTTTGAATAAAACTTTGCATCATATCGTTCCACAGTGCTTTTCTGGATTTTTATTTACTAATATGTACATGGTAGAAAATTCGAACTTCTTTGTTTTGTGTTTTCGGATATACAAGATTCGATTTTCTATTATTGTACGAGCATGTTTGTTTATTTTACAAGGTGGGCATATTTCGATGTTTTGATGTTTTAGTACTACAACTCTTAAAACAAGAATTATTATTACATTATATTAGGTTCTTTTTTACGTAGAAAGCAGTGGCGTGCTTCTTCTTTTTGTACCACTGTTAATTACGAAGCTAGGACCCAAAATTATGTTTTCAATAGAAACACTATATTTCTGTGGCATTTTCTGAAAGCCTAATGTTTTCTGATTTCAAAAATGTGCAACATCGTATAATAGATGGTTTCTATTAATTTCTACAAAATTCAAACATGATTCTCCATTCAATACATATAGTTACAATGAGATGGATATCGCAAAATATTTTTGTTTGTCTCCCGAATAATTTCACGCAGAAGTACCAGTCTATTTTGCATATGAAATAACGAAAATGGATGTAGTTTAACTCATCAATTTAATTGGAAAAACAAGAAAGTAAAATTATATTTTATAACCCAATAAAGATTACAAATCCGGTGAACGAGACGGCAATCTTACGGGTCCTTTGCCCAATACCGAATTCAACCGAGGTATTTGTACAATTAACCTATTTTGAATATATAAAAAACTCTTCATCTAGTGAGTGCGGTCGGCTGACGGGACATACTCAAGAGTGATGACTTCTTCTTCATCAGAAATTTCTTTCGGCTTGATAATCGAATATAACACACATTGGTACAAAATAATAGCACTGAAAAAATTATTTACATGTATGAGGGGATGAGATATCCCTCTTTTCAAGGTCCTGATACGCCACTGTATAGATATCTTTCTCTTCGAAACTCTCTAACTTTACGCGCGCTCATTCTAGTAAATTGAACTAGTAGAACAGCGTGCTATCGTTTTGCCGAAATGTCTGTTCCTTCCTGATGATGAATCCGGGGTTAAACTCGAGTAGGTCTAGCCGTAAACTCACAATGGTTTCGAAAGAGATGAGCTTTTCAGAAGGGGTTAACTATCTCGCTCAAGTTCGTTATTGGGCCAAATCTGTTGAATAGTTCATAAATTATGAGCTTTTTGAATGTAGTTTCCTCAATAACTCCTAGAATATCGACGCGATCAATTTGTAACTTGGAAGATATTCGAATTAGGTTGAAACGGATAGGTTTACAAAATTCGTCGCGTTAGAAGATTTTTCGAAAATTCACAAAACTCTAAATACTGGATATCTCATAAGATATTAATCGAATAACAACAAAAATTCGTGCATATTATTGATATATTCCATATTCTGTGATCTCGTATCACACTGTCCGGAAAAAATCCTCATAAAAGCTCTTATTGGAATCGAATCTAGTACTTGTGAAACTTCGACCCACAGATAATATAAGTTAAACTGCTCCGAAAGTATATTCCCCAACCCTTTCAGTCAGTTACGTTATACATGTTAATGTAGTTTTACAGCTGCTCAGATATCTATTCATTGTAAACACAATGACGTCGACTGATAGGTGTGAGTTAAAGTACATAAGTTATGATAAAAACTAGAATGAAGCTTTATTGTCCATACTCCACAGATCCTTCACGAGCTATCTGTATTTCTGTGCTAGCTTGAGCTAGGTGCTAGATGCAGCCCTCATAGGTGAAGGTGAAGGGGGAATTTGCTGCGCAAGTCAACTCGAAACGGAGGGTAGTTCCATTCTTCAGTTCCCGCTGGTTCGGAATTGGTAAAGGTACCACGACTACACAGATGTTCAAATTAGTTTAAATATAGTTATGTTCATTAGCTTGAACTGTGATGAAACTTGTGATAATAAAATATAAAAAAGTGTAAATTTTATCGTTGATGTGACGGTATTTGTTTATAGGACTCAAATTGTAAGTTATAGGCTATTTTATAGTTTCTTTCTGACTAGTTGAATGCGATACTATTGTTCTTTGTTTCAAGGAGCGTCCCTCCTTCAACGAGCTAGTCTTTGTTTCTTGGCGCTTGGAATTTTAGCGTTCAATTCATAGTCTTGTGCCTATTTGATATCATTTTTTCATCAAGAATTAAATTATTTAAGTATTTTCAGTTTTTTTTTTGTCTAGAAGCTACATTAGCTCTATGTTAAAAATTGATATCTTTAAACTGCTCTTGGCAATATTCAATATTTTTACGCGTAATATGATTGAATGCTTCGGACAATTTTGTACTTTGCTGATCAATAATGTTCCTTTATATTTTACATGTGGAATTTTGAGTTGGAGAACGTATTAAAATAGCGAACTGGGCACTTCATAAATACTATTTCCGTGAATACCAGGAAAGAAAATGAATTTATCGAAACACTTTCAGATTTTATTCGTTTTTAGTTATAATTAAAAAGTGAATGAAAATATGAAGTTAGATAGCCTTTGCTAGATTTATTTTCGTTCTCTATTTCCGAATTAAAAAATTTAAATATTGTGCAGTACCCTAATTTACAGAAGCTAGTCAGACTTTTTCAGGTGCTGCATCAATAATTATATTTTTTTTTATTGTTTGGGCTATTACCATCATCTATTGTGGATGTAATGTTTTCCGACGTTTCGATAGACATCTTCTATCTTTATCAAGGAGAACAGTAAGAAACCTTTTGAAAATTATCAATTTTCAAAAAGTCAATATTGACAATATTGCGAGCAGGCAATTCGTAATTTCAACTCGAATTATGTATTTCAAAAACAAGAGCCCATTGGTGGGAAAATATCAATTTCTATGATTTAATATAATAAAGAATGGTGCTTTATTTTGGTTGTTATTTAAGATAAGATAATTAGAAGTTCGATCAAAACTGATGAAAAACTGCGAGTGGTTAGTTTTAATTCAAGATTTAGGTTTGCCGATTCTTTCACATTAATTTTTGCGTATGTTTTAGTATAACTCTGTTCCGCAATCTCTGAAGAGACTTTGAAACAAGCGAGTAAAAGCTCCTGACCTCACTTCAGTGCTATTCTACATTTTTATTACTTTGAAGCCGCAATAGTTAGATAAGTGATTATTGAAATCGGTAATTAACTATTGCGGCTTCGAAGTAATAAAAATGTAGAATAGCTACCTACAGAAAGAATTTCCGGTATTCAAATTTCAAATTCATCGACCAGAATATTTATTACAGTTTTGTCCGAAAATTACTCCCAATTGGTCAAATTCATAAACACTATGATGAGCTGAGGAAGCGCGTGACAAATAAAGATCGTTAAGAGGATATTATCATACATTAACTGAAAAAGATTGTCCATCTATCTATCCTTCAGGAATTGATCATACTTTCTCATTTGACTTTCCATACTCTTCCTCGTTAACTAATAAATAAACAATTATTTGTAACAATTCTTATCTAGTGTGACGACTGAAATGTTTTGTTGTTGGAAAAGGCTAATTTAAGGATATCAGAAATCCATTTAGATAAAAATCAAATAATTTTTCTGGGAATACAACTTCAACTACTTAACAAAGCTATTGTTTAATAATTTTCTAGTTTGCAGATATCGATACAGAAACGTTTCTCCAATATTTTTATTACTAAGACGATGCCCTTATTTCATCACAGTCATTTGCCAATTCTGGGAAATAGTGTTGCTATTTAGATAATTTAAGAGTCAGAACCCAGTCTGGTAGTCAAATTCTATATTTTGGTCTAACGTCGAGTACCTGTAAAGAGACCTTCATTGTTCGAGAATTTTAAACGCTTGCGTTTATGACCTTAAAGCAATCTTCTCATCAACTTATCATGTAGCTCCACGGTATTTGTAAAGTTGGGACCGTGAGACGTGGGTTTTTAAAGCCGGACAGATTTACCTGACTTTTTTGTTGCGGTCAAACTGAAAAGAAAGATAGACTGGAACTGAAGAGTCATAAAGCATGTTTCTCAAGTCGGGTTTATGTGATTCCTTCAAGAAATATTTTTAGGCAGTCAGCTCATGTAACTGGTGCATTGTGATAGAAATTTTGCTTTGATATTATTGCCTTCAAGTAAGTTTAAATATCTTTTGGGTGCTCACTATTTTATTATTACATAGAAAAAATATATTAAAAAGTTATAGTGGATATTTACAGACTTTCAATAAGTACAAATACTTGGAAGCAGTTAGATTGTTGTAAAAGAAGCGCACAATAACAATTTGAACTATTTTAAATATACTGGATACTGAAAGAAAGATGATTAGATGAGGCAATACCAATGTCAAATGCCAATTTATATCAAAATTGGTCAAATCCTATTTACTAAATTCAATTTATGAGTGTTGAACAATTTAATTAATGATAAAATTTTGTTTTTCCATTGTGTTGGTGGAAAGATGAGATGATATATATATATATAATTTAAGAAAATTCGTGACTGAATATAAAGTATATAGATGATTCTCGTGGGTTAGCAGTCAAATAAAAAGTAGAAGACTCTTTTATCCTTTACTCGAGCTTTCAAAACAATTTGTTTCTTTTTCAAGAGTGCTGCAAATTATTAAAAATCAATTGGTGAACAGGTTACAGATCTTCAGTACTTACGATAGCGAGATTGATTATGAAATGATGTTCATTAAATCTTAATCTAATTAACATGAATTCAAGACCTTAAATTATGATAGCTCAAAAAATATAATAATGATTGACAATTTTTGGATGTCATTTAAAGACGTGAACATCGAAGTGGAATCTTGAGAGCTAGGCATATGTGATATACAATACAAGCTTTAATTTAGAATCAGATTAATAATAATAATAATAATAAATTACTTAGAATAAGAACATATGTTCGGTGTTAAAAGATTTTGTTATTCACTTATATCTAAGTTTGAAACGTTAGTCACATTTCTTGTTTTTTCTATAGAAATCAAGTAAGAATACATTGTGCTCAAAGAGTTAATATCCTTCCTAGAGTTCATGGAGTTATCATATTGTGATATTCTCACCATTTCCATAAATGTTCTTTTTTTGAAATTAGGTTCTGAATCTAATATTTTTATATTTTCATAATCAGGATGATGATCTTCAGAATTCACATGATTGGTAAGAGCACAGGAATTTTTAAGAGTTCTGATATTGCTTTTGTGTAGTGTTATCCTTTGTTGAAGTTTGGTGGAAGTCTGACCTATGTATATTTGATCGTAATCCTTACATGGAATGCTGTAGACAACATTAGATTTATTTAAGATCTTATCTCTGTCTTTCAAATTAGTGAATATAGACCTAACTGGTTTTACATTTTTTGTTGCAATTTTAATTTTATCAGGTGGTAGTATTCTTTTGAGATTATATGTAATAATAACATTCTTCTAGTAGATTGGTACAGAAAATCAATAGCATCAGGAAGATACATTAATTTCGCTTCATATCATCCAATGAAAATGAAAATTAACATTATCAAAAATTTGAAAACAAGAGTTTTGAGAATATCGCATAATAAATTTAAAGATACAGAAAAAATCTTCTGATTCTTAAAGATCTTTTAATGAAAAACGGTTATCCTATTAACTTAACTTAATCAATAAATTATTATTCAATACACCTAATGATCTACCACCACGATTAGATGCTGATATACAACCTTTATTACCATCAGAACAACAAAGATTTTTATACCTAACACTACCTTACATAGAAACCCTTACATATAATCTCAAAAGAATACTACCACCTGATAAAATTAAAATTGCAACAAAAAAATGTAAAACCAGTTAGGTCTATATTCACTAATTTGAAAGACAGAGATAAGATCTTAAATAAATCTAATGTTGTCTACAGCATTCCATGTAAGGATTGCGATCAAATATACATAGGTCAGACTTCCACCAAACTTCAACAAAGGATAACACTACACAAAAGCAATATCAGAACTCTTAAAAATTCCTGTGCTCTTACCAATCATGTGAATTCTGAAGATCATCATCCTGATTATGAAAATATAAAAATATTAGATTCAGAACCTAATTTCAAAAAAGAACATTTATGGAAATGGTGAGAATATCACAATATGATAACTCCATGAACTCTAGGAAGGATATTAACTCTTTGAGCACAATGTATTCTTACTTGATTTCTATAGAAAAAACAAGAAATGTGACTAACGTTTCAAACTTAGATATAAGTGAATAACAAAATCTTTTAACACCGAACATATGTTCTTATTCTAAGTAATCTGATTCTAAATTAAAGCTTGTATTGTATATCACATATGCCTAGCTCTCAAGATTCCACTTCGATGTTCACGTCCAAAAATTGTCAATCATTATTATATTTTTTGAGCTATCATAATTTAAGGTCTTGAATTCATGTTAATTAGATTAAGATTTAATGAACATCATTTCATAATCAATCTCGCTATCGTAAGTACTGAAGATCTGTAACCTGTTCACCAATTGATTTTTAATAATTTGCAGCACTCTTGAAAAAGAAACAAATTGTTTTGAAAGCTCGAGTAAAGGATAAAAGAGTCTTCTACTTTTTATTTGACTGCTAACCCACGAGAATCATCTATATATATATATATATATATCATGTATTTGTTGTAGTAATTTGAGTATAATTTTTTTATGTTAGGAGTTTGTTCACCTGAATATCGAAGTTGACTTGTTTTTTCTAATCTTTACTTCCAAGTTCTGGTTCAAATGGTAGTTGAAACACACCGTATGTTTTCTACGCATCTATATATTACAATCACGAGAGATTTTCAAGGGTAATACCACTAGAGGTGAGAATTTTTTGAGAACGCTCTTGTTTTTTGGGAATTATGCGTTTAAATTTCACAAAACAAAGTTATCCTTAATTTTCGGTATTTCGGGATCACTTTGTTGAGTGGAATTTGTATAATTTTCAAAAAACGACAGAGTGTTCTCAAACAAAATTCGAATCTCGTGTGGTATTTGGAAAGATCATTCAACAATATAAATCAAACTAAATAAAAAATAGTTTTTTATTCAAAAATAACCAGATAGAAGCATAAGAACAAATTATTCATCTTTATTCTCAAAATAATAATTGTTGATAGTACAATTATTATACACATTACGAGCATTATTTTCGAATGATAAGTAGATACTGATGTTTTTTCTTGAAGGACATTTTTCTCATTCCTTATGGCCGTGATTATTTTTTTGTGATGTTGTTGGTCCAGTTGGAGATACGGTTTCATTGACGCTGCAGAAGAATGGCTTGTTATCTTTATCATTTATAATTGGCAGACAGCAGTAGCTCGATGCGAGTGGTTGGTTATCTTCGACTTGGTTGTGTTGATGCCAATGAGTTCTGCCGATTCTTTTGTCCGTTTAGCTATCGTATTGGGACCGACTGGGGAGTTTTGAACCATGAACCATATTGCCAATTCTTATGTGGAGTAAGGAATAGTCTCAGTGATTATGTTTGCAGTTCTTTTGGATACAAGTAGCTTATATAACCTCACCGGGCAAATATCTTCTTCAATATTGGGAGTCAGCCATTTCGTTTCCGCACATTTTTGGGCACCACCTTGTCTTGTTTCAGAAAATATCGGATTGTAGGCAATTCGGCCCGTGGGATTACCATCGTTTTCAATTTCGAATTGGAAATGCGAAATTAGGCATGATGAACCCTCTCCTCCGCGCCAAGCAAGCTCCAATGCAGCAATAAAATAAAATTTTCTGTTCAAAACGTCTGGATTATCTTCTTTACATAAATGACCTTTTTTTTGTGTTGCTCCAAAGACAGCGCCTTGGCACTAACTTTTCTTTTCTCAGAGACCACTTGCAAAATACGCCTCTTGGCATTTCGTGCATCCCGCGCCGTTTTAAAAGCCACGTCTGTGAATGGATTGAACCTAACGCCCCATTCGGAATAGAATTTTTCCTGCAGCTGTTTGGCAGTATTATTCCACAAGGTTTTTACGACACTTTCCTTGTAGTCTGATCCATCTCTTTTCTTCATATTTAAAGCCCAGTCTAGCATAATATTATTGAGCTCTGACAAGCTTGTTTTTTCATTTAAAAGGTATTTCCGGGCAGCACAGAATTCTTCAAATTGTTTCCAAATGTAGGATCTTGACTTCACTGTATTAAGCGGCACACTTTTCTTCACACTTTCCTCAATTGAAGTAATATTACAATTCCCAAAACGTTTCATTTTTATCTACTACGCTATCCGGACGTATTAATATTCCTATGCAAATAAGGCATTTGATAAAAACAAATTTCTGAAAGTGAAAACACTGTGAGGTTGAGTGTTTTCATATACAGTTTGTTTCTATTGGTCCGTTTTCAAAAATTGAGCGATTTCATTGGACGATGTAGTATAGTGTTGAATGATCAATTTCAATATAAGACACTATTTAAAATTCTTAAATTTCATTAGGTTAAAAATATTTTTCATCATGATTCCTGCATAATTGGATATATTCTTGGAGAGTACTTCAAAGTGACAACAGAAAAAAAAATAGGTATATCACTATCTCTCCAGATTTTACACTATTTCTATAGATTCAAAATTGGACATAGAATATGCTGAGCTGCTCAGGTACTACCTACTAACTATCCTTTTTTCAAATGATATTACCTTTGATCAATACTTTGTATTATGTATGGTTCGAAAACTGAGTATGTGTCGTAGGGGCAAGATTTATTTACTATTCCTTCAATATTTTTTAAGCTGAGGTTAATGAAACGGGTTATAAAACAGTTGGGATTATAATTCAACAGCTAAGGATGCCCGTTAAGTTTTGACTATAGGTTTGTCCTGAAAAAATATTACAGTTAAAAATCAGTGATAGAACTAGATTCAACATTTTATTACGCATGATCATGTACTATCAGTAGAATTACACTATTATTATTATTAATTTGTTGTTGGGATACACAAAAATCTTGAAAAAATTCTTAAATTTTTCTGTTCGATTACTATTTTCGTCGGATCTTAAGAAGATATTGTGCATTCATGGTGGTCACTGATATATTCTTAAATTTCATTTTTGTAGAAAAAAATTTTTCTCCACGACTGCCACAGAATATAGCTCTTCCAACATCAAATTTGACCATAGAATGTCAGTATTCCATTACTCGATATGTAATATTCATTCTACAACACTTTTAACGATTTCAAGTAAATTACCAGTTATGACCGCGGTTGTTGTTCTGTTTGGTTTTCGCCCTTTATAGATTACCACCAATAACCAACTGGAGTTTGAGTATAATCCTTGTTTTTAAGCATTTCGACTGAATTCCATTCTAGCACAGTGTGTGAGAATGTTCATGCCGTAACACTTTTGAAAACATAGAGAATAAATCTATGTGTCAGCCGCTCTGATTATCATATTTATTGCGGTTTTCGAACGTCATAATTCATCTGAGTATTAAAAAATTCATTATCTTTTTTCTCTTATTTCAACAGTCGTGGAGAAAGTATAAAATTTTCACTAGTTTATTTCTAGCTCAGAAAAATAGTAGAACAGCGATTGGCCTAAATGTATATAATTTTCAAAAATCAAGCTGAAAATGCTTTCAATCGATGGGGTTCGACTTCCTGATGAAGAATCTGTACTTGAATATGTCTGTGCTTTTCTACCTACATTTTGTTTGGTTAGTTCAACTCGGTTTTCACCAACTTATACTCGAAAGACGAATTTCTTTCAGTAAACAATAAACTAGAGATATTAAAAATGTCAAATATCAACAATAAAGCTAATTTGATGGTTTAATTTGCTATATATGGCACATCAATCAGTTCATATTTTTTATTGTTAATGAGCAAATGTAAAGACATTTAATATTGATAGACTACATTCATAAAACTTGAATCTAAGTTTTGAATTGAATAAAATGAATACAGGTTTATTATTAAAAAAATCGATCAGCACTAATTATCATTTTTTCTTAAAAAATACCAATGAATGAGTAACAGCAAATTGAGAACAAAGAAATTAAATAACAATATTATTATCGTTGAAGTGATTTCTTATTTTTAGATTCTTGTGTCAAAAAAACATTAACATTTTTATTTGGCCCCGTTAATATTAATTTTTTTTCTTGTCAAACGACAATATCTATTGTATAATCAATAGATTTATTCCATTTCTTATGGGGTTCTCGCTACTACTCTACAGATTGGTTAAATTGCATGAAAAACAAATATTGCTTGAACTAAAGGTCCGTATCTCGTACTTCCTGGAATCATTAGTCTTTTTTGCATATAAAATCATTCTTCATCTTTCCTCCTAAATTGCACCATTCTTGAGATATTTGAAGTTGAAAGGAATTAAATCGATATAATTTTGTCCAAATTTTCTGACTTTCCCAAATCCAACTCTGTGCTGAAATGATTCGATAACAAGATTTGTTCAATGTTGCCATATTTTATGTCTATATTAAATATTTCTTCAAAAGGTTGGGGAAATCTCTTCCCTCTATGGTTCCACCACTAAAAACTAATAGATGAAATTAACCACTGAACAATTTTTGTCTTACATTCACCACAAAATCTAAATTGCCATTTGCTGTATTCATTGTTAGTGATGTCTAGCACCTTCTTTAATATTTAATCCAGAATAATATTCCATAATAAATAAAGAAAAAGTTTTCCATCGCTCTTCGGTATATTTTGACCGTTGAAATAGGTAAAGTATTTTCTGTCAGGACCTGTTCAATTGAAGACTTGTCTTTATGAAGAGCTGGTTTTTTATAGCTTCAGGCTTTCAGGGTTCATCAAATTATATCTATTCTAACATAGGAATATGCTGCAAATTGAGCTCATATGAGTTTTAAAAAACTTCGAACCCATACTCCTAGATTTGTTTTATACCTTTATTATCTTTATTTCATACACCGATTCAACCTTGTTCATAAACTTAAGAGATAATAGAATTTGACTTAGTTTTAATATTTCTGAATGTTTGTTATGATGCATGGTTAATTAAAATTCAATCAATATTGAAACTGGAAGATATAAGCTCATTAACAAGAAAGATTAGAATAGAATGCAATTTCTGACCATAATCATTTCATACTGAATTGAATAATTTAAAACTATCGATATTATCCCTAAAAATCTTTCCACTTTTTTTTTGAAGATACAAATAACTTTTGACAGTTTCAAACAGAATCAAAACAACAAGGAACCACAGAATACTTTTTTATTTGGAACTACCCACCACAGAGACGTTATAATATTTTAATGTGATAATAATTCATTCTAATTATTCTGAGGAAAATTATAACTAAAGATCAATAATAGTTACTGATATTATCTTTCATTTAAAAAAACATTGCATATATTAATTTTTTTCTCTCATGGGGTTCGGTGATAAATTAATATTCTATGGTAAGGTATTGAAATTTGACATAATCTATGAATAACCATTATTCAATATTTATGTTCTTGTTTACGTTATTTACTCTGATTATAAAAATCAGTAATTATAGTCTAAACAGAATAGATTCATATTAATGATTTAACAAAAAATTTTTATCAAAGAACACCTAGTTGATTTTCCAAAATCAAATTTAGGTATTTCTTCAAGAAAGTATAATTGCACACCTAAATCTGGAAATACTTGTAATCTATCCAGGTAAATTGTTATTGGGATTCAGTACAGAAAATACCTGTTCACTGGTCTCTGTCAAGGAGAAGAAACTTCAGGAATATCAGTGTTTGGAAAATCATAGATGATTTTTTCTGGCTTTGAGTGAAAAAGAAAGCACAGTGACAACCTCTTGCATTGGAAGTTTCATAGAAATGATGGTTATCATGATTTGGAAATTTTAAGAAGAAAATTACAAATGTATGATGATAACACCCAATAATTCTGAGGTTTTTTGGAATTTCTCACTAGAAAGGCATGGTTTATAATCTTGAAGTAGAAAGAAAATATAGTAGAACAACAAAAATCTATGTTTATTGTGTTGAATTTTTTTTACCAGAAAATAAGTATTTTGTATCTTCCTTCTGGATATGGACCTCATCGGATGAAACATGAGTGAGTGAATCATTACTTAGAGGGAAAATAATGTTTTTAAACAATTCAGATTCAATAGTGAATGCTGTGGAAGGTATTTTTTCATTCACGCAGTGGTCAAAGACTCACCCTGTATACAACAAAGTGATCAAATGCATTCAGGAAAAACCTGAAATATAATATCAACTCTTATCATTAAATCTGTGATAGAGTTGGTTTGTCATCCGAAAACATACGTTTCTGTAGTTCCTAACAATTTGTACAACGGTTGATCTATAAACTGACTTGAACAATAATTTACAGATCGAATTACATTTCTATGACATGTTAGGACATGTGATTTATCACATATCCTCCGTAGTTCTGAGTTATTGAAACGGACAATTATTTTTAAACGCGCATGCTCACTGGTACTATTACTTAAATTTTTATGTTGAGAGTATGGATGGTAGAGAAAGGAGGAATCACTTTTATGGATCAAAGAGTGTCCATCGAAATTTCACAATTATAGATGCCGCTTGTATCTTCGGGTTACCTTTTTCGTAGGAAATTGTTGAATTTCAAACAATTTCTCAAGGCCAAACTTATTTTATGACAGATCATACTTCTGTAATGAAAAACAAAGCTGATCCTCTTAGTTGCTCATCACGATGTATTCATTATGGATAATTTCATAGGTTAACAGTCCTTTATAGTTCTCAATCAATTATTATAAATAAAATTCAAGACAACAAAAACTTGTTAAAAGTTCATCATTCAGTTTCCAAATTCTCCATTTTGATCGACCTTCGGTCGAATCACATCACAAGTGACCACTATATTTATGCAATTTAGATGGACACTTTTTAAATACGAAGTGAATCCTCTTTTTTTCCACCCTCCATAATTGGGAGATTAGTTCCATTTTCTACAATATGTATCAGTTAAATAACGAACGTCCAAAAGCCGAGATAATTCTTTGTTAGTGTTTTTTTTTAAACTTTGTTTTAATTATGATTGCAGCATATACTAATTTGCTCTTCTTTTCAGGGATGACGGGTAACTGAAGATGGCTTCACCTACCCCTTCGTTAGAATCATTGCACAGAACAAATTCCATTGGATCTTTTGGCGAACAAGGAGAATACCTCTCTTTCCCACCTTCAGCAGATTCACCTTTATCGATCACCGGCTCTTCTCCTCCAGTCAGCGATTCTATTGACAGAGATCACGATCACAACGAACACTGTCAGAAGTGCAGAGATTCTGTTGGTGACCCGAAGATAATCTCTTGCGGTCACATAATCTGCTCCAACTGCTTGGAAAAAAACCAGTTGATCTGTCCTTGTTGTAACAGTGAGACCATTGAAGGTATTTTGAACAATTTGCTTTTTAGTCCAGATACCACATCGGACATTTTCCATTCTCCGGCTGTGAGGTGTACTGGTTGTAAAACAAATAAGTTAGACGCAGTTGCACGTTGCGTAGATTGTGCCAATAATCTTTGTCCCAACTGTGTGATGGCTCATCAGTTTATGCATTGTTTCGAAAGTCACAGGGTAGTGAACCTTGCCGATATAAGAGAAGAATCCAAAAATAACGTCATATTGAATACAGCCTTCATCAACGGCGAAAAGACTATGCTCTGTCCAAGACACAAAGGAGAAACCTTGAAGTTCTTCTGCAGAACTTGCTCAGTTCCTATATGCAAGGAATGTATAAACATGGAGCATCCTGGAAGCATTCATGAATACGAACACATTGGAGATGCCGTCAACAAACAACTCGAATATATTCAACACGCCATGCAAGAAGCTAAAGCTAAAGCGGCAGATGTAAAAAATGTAGTTAAAAATATTGAACACGTGTCTGCAAGACTACAGGTTCAGTTTCAGAAAGCACAAAACGAAGTCAACGATACTTTTATGTTTTATAAATCAATGTTAGAAGAACGCAAACAAGAAATTCTCAAAGAACTAGAGAGCGTATATTCGACCAAAACGTTAGCGTTGGATGTGGCCGGACAAAAAGGTCAAGATACCGTGGACCAAATTTTTAAAACTTGTGAATTCGTCGATAAATTGAACAAATGCGCAAATCTCATCGAAATTTTGATGTTCAAAAAACTGCTAGATACAAAACTGCAAGGTTTGATGAATTTCAACATAGATCAGAATGTTTTGCTTGCAGCTGAATTGGAATTTGTATCTAATTATCAAGCCATCCAAGTGGGAGTAAGAAACACTTTTGGATACGTCAGGTCTAACTCTGAAGTACCCGGTCCAATTCGACAACCCCCAATCGCTAGGCCGACCGGCGGTTCGAGCTCCAGCGGTAGTAGCGTCAACGGTAGTTCCGGAAGCCTCAATGGAGGAATGCACTCTCAGTTTTCTTTGGGCGGGTCCAGTCAGTCTACGTCACCTTTCGATTCGAATATCATCAGTAAGAGATTCAGCAGTGCCAACAGTCTTGGTCTTTTTTCAACCACCACTGATTTGGGAATCAACAGTATCAACCCTTATGAAAAATGGTCGAACGGCGGAAGCGAAAGTATTTTCCAGACCAATAATTCTGATCCTTATTCCTTAACCAGCTCTAGTCATCCGGACTCGATGTTAGAGTTAACCTCGAAATTAATGTCTACCGCTATATTTCCACCGAAATCTCAGATTAAACGACAAAAGATGATTTATCATTGCAAATTCGGTGAGTTTGGAGTAATGGAGGGTCAGTTCACAGAACCAAGTGGCGTAGCAGTGAATGCTCAAAACGATATAATTGTGGCCGATACGAACAATCACCGAATCCAAATTTTCGATAAGGAAGGTAGATTCAAGTTTCAGTTCGGAGAGTGTGGTAAGCGTGATGGTCAACTCCTATACCCCAATCGTGTAGCTGTTGTGCGTACCTCGGGTGACATAATTGTAACTGAAAGATCTCCAACGCATCAAATACAAATTTATAATCAGTACGGACAATTTGTGAGAAAATTTGGTGCCAACATCCTTCAACATCCAAGAGGGGTGACCGTTGATAATAAAGGACGTATTGTGGTTGTTGAATGTAAAGTGATGCGTGTTATTATTTTCGATCAGACCGGCGCTGTCTTGCAAAAATTCGGATGCTCCAAACATCTTGAATTCCCTAATGGAGTCGTGGTCAACGATAAACAAGAAATTTTCATAAGCGACAACAGGGCCCATTGCGTTAAAGTGTTCAGTTATGAAGGTGTGTATCTGCGTCAAATAGGCGGGGAAGGAATCACCAATTATCCCATTGGTGTTGGTATCAACTCAAACGGTGAAATCTTGATTGCCGATAACCATAACAATTTCAATCTCACCATCTTCAGTCAAGACGGGCAGCTGGTATCAGCGTTAGAGAGCAAGGTGAAACATGCACAATGCTTCGACGTTGCTCTCATGGACGATGGTTCCGTAGTATTAGCCAGCAAAGATTACCGTTTATATATCTACAGATACGTTCAAGTCCCGCCTATCGGCCTCTAAAGTCGCCGCCGCCGCCACTGATCCGTGAGTTCGCAGACAGGGTCTCCAGCCGCCATTCCCTACACTTTTTGTTGATGCATTCTTGAATGGAGTGGTCAGATGCTGGTCTGTTGTCATATATTATTGCTATTTACATAAATGTCCAAAATTGTAAACAATATTTATTCACTATCGCCATAATTTTGTATCGTAGCGTATAATCAATTCACATACTGATATTTTTAATATTTGATGTACGATATGATTACTATAATGACGATGCTGACGCGTTTAGATGACTGGTTAAATCCAATCAAAAAAAGTTTCGAATGTTGACATGATAATTATTTAACTAACGAAACGGGGTTATTATTTAATTCATTTCGAGTATTAACCAGGCATCCCTGTACATGGGCCATTGTTGAAAATTAAGCATCAGTTTCCGATATTGATAAGATAGTTCTATTTTACTATGTGTACGATGCTGTGTGTGTCATTTTTGAATTGATTCATTAAATGTTGTTGTCTGCGGGATGCCGCGTTGTTAGCGACCCTAGTCATCCACGAACCGTATACTTTTTATAGACGTTTTATTTAGTTTTTCAATATAATAAATTTATTGTCACTTGTGCCGTTATTGCACAATGCATTTTGTAGAAACCGAGTGCCGTGCCCAACCAGCAAATATGACCGCCAGTTTCTTTTTGACATTATTTGTTTGATTTTTATTACTGCTGAGTATTTTGATTGATTTTTATTTTAACGTTAGTGAATGCAAGTGTGTGCCTGCAATAATTACCAATCTCTATTAATTTAGTTCGTAGATAGTGTAGTTTTATCGATAGCTGTTTTTGTTTTCCCTCTGGTGTAATCCTCTTTTCGGAATCAATCCAATTAGTTTCCTTTCAATTCCACTACAGTATTATTTTTTTTGTTTTGGTTGTGTATTAACGTTTGCGTGTACGTTCATTTCATATGAATTACCCAACTTTTCAACGTGAATTTTTTCCTATCTATTCGCCCTGAAGCCGATTTTAGTGCCAGGGAGTCAGATATTTGCAACTCACCACTTTTTGTTAATGACGCTTTGACTAGTGTGTGGTTTCAACAGTGGCGAATACCCAAATCTCCCTCCTCACTGAAGCCGGCTTTCAGCAAGAATCAATCAACCAATAAGTGTATGTTAAGTGTTAATTTTCAATGAATTAAAAAGCCTAAGGTCTAATAATCTAATCTGTGCTTGCGCAGACGTGCTGGAATTTTAGAGTCCTTCTTTCTATAAAGATGATATGAACGCAAACGCGAATGATTTCACTTAGGCCGTAAAGCTACCTTCTCACTTTCATTCGATAGTGTTCTTTGTTGAATAAATTAAGTCCTATAATACTCAGATCCAATCCAGACCATATTAACGTATTCAATTGCTTCTGAAAGGAAACGGACCAGTATTGATTCCTCGACATTTTTTATTTTCGATTTCATATTATTGATGTGTGATCAATCTGAATAAATCTGCGTGATTGATTTTTTGTTGAGACTAATCAGAATTTGTACCTTGAACCTATTAACTCAGTATTCTATTAATGTGTTTCTTTAGAATCGAAAATTGTTGTTTATATGCTTAAGTTTTATGTTTGTTTTGTTTGAGTTACTTAAGATCCGTTTGACTACTTGTTTTTATTGTCTTCTATTCTGGGACCATAACTTAGTGTCAAGTAGATGATTCTGACAAAAAATCAATCATGAATTGAAGTTGTTAATGCTGCCTAGTATAAGATATTGCCACGTGTCGCATGTCGACATACCTGCCGAAAGTTGTTTCCGGTAAATTATAAGACTATCTGTAGATGTAATTTTCCACTTTATTCTGATTTTATTATTTAATTGTGAGCACAAAATGACGTGATCTGAATCACCTCTCTTTTTATATTTAAATTCGATACCTATCGCTCCAAAATTCATTTGATCGTTATCATAACTTTATGTATTATTTATATTATTATATACATTATTGTTGTTTTTGATCCGGAGGCGAGGTTTATAAAGAAGACGGTACTGCATGATCTCATGTCTTAGCAGTTTCTGTTGGCACTGTTCACATCACTGGCTTAATTCATCTGGGTGCGCTTCTGATAAGTGTTATGTTGTTTCATATCTTTGAATAGTACTCTATATTTTTCTATTGTTCCTGACCATCCTTAGAATCGCACCCAGGATCTGATTGTCAAAAGATAGCCGTTCGGTCCTTACTTCACTCTTTAACTTGTTGTTATTATTATTATCACTTTAAATGATAATCTTGTTCTTAAATTAAATGTAAATTGTTTTGTTTTTCTTTGATTTTTTGTTGTAAATGCTTTTTGATTAATAATACCAGTTTCTGCAGTTTTCAGTTTGAGTTTTTTTTTCCTTTTGTAGCGTTAGTAACCTGTTCCTTTCTTCCTTAAAAGCTTAAGCACGGCACGAGATTTTGAAATCATTATTATTTGTATTCGTATATCCTGGTGAATGAATTTTTTGTAGACTATCGTGTGAACGCAGTTCAAGAAAAAATATGACAATGAGAGAAAGAATCTTATACTCATTTTTGAAAGCTTTTGAAGAGAGCCTGTTGAATCTTGATGTATGGAGTATTTCGAGTTCCCAAAAAGAATATTTACAAAAAAAAGTAAGAAACATTACTAAAAACTTGATTACAATATTGAAGTTTTATAGTATTCTTTATGGTTTGAATGGAAAAGTATCCATTGATGTTCTGATTGGGCTTGCCAGAACTAGCTAAGAGCTTTTTCTGATCTTTTCTGACGTTTGTTCTATTAGAGAACATCATCAGATGAGACTCTAGTATTTGTCTTTCATTTTCTTAATCAGTGTTCTTTGAAAAAACAATCTTCCTGGGCCCAACTATGCAAAACCTATAAATATATAGGGGTGTGTGATTTTTTTCGTATCATAGTCATTAGATTAGTAGTATTGTAGTTTCATTGAATTGTAGTAGGACGTCTTTCAATGGGCGCTATATTGAATAAGTAATTTTCGGTAAGACTGATCAACAACACATTTCTTCTGAAAACCGACATATAGTGATAAGGATGCTGTAAATCTAAAGATGCGCGATCCATTCTTCATTACTGCGCACAACGATCGCGCGTTCTTTTTATGGAATATTATCACTCGGAGATGTTGCGTTCACTTTAATGTCAATTACTCTAGGGAACATTATTATGTTTTTTACATGTGCAGTGTGTGCGATATGTATATTATGTGTTGCTACGTTTTATTAGCTGTACCTATAGTTCTTAATCCTGCTAGATGGGTGCGGCTAAAGGACGAAATGATTGATATTATTTTATATAAACAATATGTCACGATACCCTAAACGTGATTATTCGATGTTCCATATCAAATCTGTTTCCAACCATGCAATTATTGCGTTTACTTCTTTCATGTAAATACCAGCAAAGCAAATGCTATTTTGTGCATTTCAATAGCACAGAACCTTCATCACCCAAGGATTTGACTTCTTAGATCCTTTACTCTATGTTTTCGTGTTGTCTACATTTAACTATTTTGGAGGTCATGATATTTTTAGAACTTAAAAAATACTTATACTTTGAAGTATAAAGGGCGCATCGTAGAAAATACTAATGAATAGGACTACTGAAATAAGTACAAATAGAGACTATTCATTAAGAGAATAGAATTATGCTATGAATTCATCGAAGAAATACCACATGAAAACTTAATTTCACATTACTGAAAAATTAACCGACACTTGACATGAAGAGGAATAATTTTTTCTCCTGAATAAGCGTCCCATCCATTCGTTTTTAACTGTCCGATTTCAAAACAAACGCTCTGTATATTTTGCCCTCAAATTATTTTCTTGCGCTTGAAGCCTCGCTCTATACGGTAAATGTAAATTCGAAAACTTTCAATGCGAATATCTCTGAAACTGAAAGAGTTGGAGAAACGCAATTCGGTACAAATGCTATGCAAATAGGGGTAGCCACAACCACTACAATTTGCTTATGATTTGAGCCACCCCAACCCCAAAATTTCAAGACCCTGTATCAAATTTAGGAAAAATTCTTGTGCAGATGAATTCTACTCACAAAGACCTTTGATTTAAGGTATCACAAAAGGTGTGGCACCATTCAACAGTTTGGGGTGGCTTACCTCATTACTAAAATATCATAGTTGTGGTTCCCCTACTTGTAAAGCATTTATACCGAATTGTTCTTCTTTAACTTAATGTTTTAAGTATTCAAATTGAAACCCTGTAGGAATATGTTATTCATCATTTATGATTATTGCCATCGACTGATGTGTAAGAAAATATTTCATTATTCAAATTTGTACTGATTATTATTGATATTGTTTATTTGTATCATTTTCAGTTTGCTCATTTTGCGAGAATTTTGGTTTTGGATATACTATCCTTTCTAGTTTCGTCTTATTCATCTAAAAACATTTCAGTTTCTAACAACTATCGTCAAACAAAAACAAATTTTTGACCACTTATAACTGAAGAAAGACTCTTGAAATTGTTTAATTTAAAATAATGGATCATAAGTATGACGAACGAGAGCTGAAAACTTGCTATTTTATTAAAAGAGAAGAGGTTTCTTGTTCTTGCATGTTGTCCAAAATAGTTATTTCTATGCCATGAAATATAGAAATGATGAAACAAATGATCGATTTCAAAACGATAGAGTAAATCTCAAATCCTCCTGAGAATTAATTTCATATCGCTCTGAGAAAATAAAATAAATGACACGAAAGAAGTTGATGCATTAACAGTGGTTCGCATTAGTTGGATACATAACCTTAAGCTACCTTACAAGTCAAGCTTTGTATAAGCAGCCGTGTTGAATTTCTGCAAACTTTCCCCTCAGCTCAAGCAAATCCTTTCTGCCAGACGAAAAGTAATCTTCAACAGACTGTGATCATTGGAAATGCCTTTCCAAAATCCATTGATGTTACCCTTTTCAAGCAATTCGTTCCCGTTAAATTCTTCTAAATGCATGTGGCGATATTATTCATAATGAACTGAGAATGGTTCATAACTTTCCACGTGTTTCCAATAACCACTAACATAAATAATTATTCGACATGATTATATTAATAAGATATATTGATCAAAGGGACACAAACGATTCGAATTCGATGAAGTTATTTAGAAAAATGTATTCAGATGATCATATGGAGAGAATTATCAATCTCACTGCGATGAACAGGTTTATTCAGGCCACTACCCTAACTGGCGATTATTTCGAAGGAAAAGATTATAGCTTCCCTAGGTATTCAGAAATCAAGCACTTGTTGAGTGAGCAATACAAAACCTGCTAAGAGAACCCTAACTATGCAACTCAACAGGTATCGAAACGTTCTCTAGACAATTTCTCAACAAGCTGTTGTTGTT
The DNA here is from genome assembly GCA_030674115.1 of Micraspis discolor. Classification (NCBI taxonomy): domain Eukaryota; kingdom Metazoa; phylum Arthropoda; class Insecta; order Coleoptera; family Coccinellidae; genus Micraspis; species Micraspis discolor. Next base: position 351,077 of record JARTUT010000452.1, read on the forward strand.
ACAATATGAAATATTGTTATTGCAGATATGCCAATGGTGTTAAAATTGTAAACAATATATATTTTTTATACTGAAAGCACTTCGGTGTCGGCACACTTCGCCTATTTTAGCTTTCTGATTAATACAAATATCTTGGGCTGAAAATATGAATTTGTTGAATAAAAATTAAAACTGTATAGAAAATGATAGAATGTGTGTTACAGTAAGTTCCATTTAAAGCGTCAAGAACGGTAGCAAGACTGAGAAAATGAATTTTGTTGAAAGATAAAAAGAGTATATTAAAAAATATAGGTTTGCGGAGCTCATTGTACATTGACTTGCAGGACATATTTGTGTGTTGATCATTTTGTATATTGAATTTTTATCCATTAATATTTATAAGGTATAATAAGTGTAAGTTTTTTTTTTCACTTTCTGATGTAAGTTTTTATTTTCACCTTAATTTAAGTAGGCTTGTGAGAATTATACACTAATCTAGTCATCTGCCAAATATTAAGCTTCATGTTGTATGTGTATGCCATGGATTTTAAGTTTTTTCTTTGCTTTTTATTTTACGTACTTGTTGAAACATTCCGAGATTATTTTACGTATTGGACGGCGTCGGAATATTCCGGATAGCAAACTTGTTTTGGAATTTCTAGAGATTAAGCTAAAATTAAAATGAGTGATTCTTACATATTTATAAATCAGAAGGATTTCAGGGGACCTTATTGCATTTCTTACTTTTCAATTTCAACTATGCGCTTTCCTTCGCCACTCCGTTTTTCCGAATAGCGTAAGATAGAATCTAGTGCAAACTTAGTTTTTGAACGTCGTCAATATCATTATAATGTAGATATATTTAGTATTTTTCTAGTTGTGAGGGCAGTCGGGTGCCCTTGTTTTTGTCCCCTGTGGTTATGGGCTTCTACATATAGATTTGCACATCCAAGTTGAATGTAGTGCACGGCATCGGAAGCAAAACAAATCCTCATCTCCGAGAGGTTCCCTAAGATCGAAATCGCTCAGGATTCTGTAAGCCCAGACCTTCGTCTGACAGATCTAGTAGGTCACTTGAGTGACTCCCGAAGACCTCTAGCTGTCAGCTGTCAAAAACCCGCTTTGTCCAATTGATTCGTTCCTGCCAAAAAAATATTATGAAAACTGCAAATTTAGTATTTCATAGCAATATAGTGAATGTTTGTTTGTACTAATTAGTGCTTTATTAATTATATGTACTCAGCCAAGTATGCTCCTGATAATGTGCTTCTTGGCATAACTATACAGAAACGTCGCATAGCATCCCGACCTTTTCATAATCGAACTTGAAAAACATATTTTCTTCGGTTGGTATAATTCCTGTGTTTGAGTCCTCCAAGGCATTAGGTGACGTTTCACATTATTTTCTTAGACTTCTGTGGATTTCTTGGTGTCATACATGCAACAACGAAATAAACTCCGAAATACTTGTCAATCCTTCCTTTCGTATTGCATATTATTATATGCTTTTTCTCAAGATAGCATTTTTTGTCTGTACTGTAGCAAATCAATATCAGTTTAATTCAAACGATTCTTAGAATATTCAAAATCAACAGAAATTATTAAACAGGGTGTTTCTGAATTCATGCGACGAGCTTCAGAAGGTGATTGCTCCTATGAAATTAAGATGGGTCTGTCCTACAACTAAATTTCCGCATTCCACCAATGTGGAATCAAAATTCTGTCTTTATTTTGGTTTCTAAAATTCTAATTAAGCTAGACACTTGATATTTAGCAATGTCGTGTTCTCAAAGCGGACTTATCATTGGTATATTTTCAATATACCCGCTGCATTATACGGAAATCAAATTAGCAACTCTTCATCTCGAGAAAAAATTTTGATATACAATGAAGTATGGTTCACTAATTTCACTCCGCATGATGTAATAGTGTAATATTGAGACAATAACCATGGTTTGTCCCATGGTTTCAAGTTTCTCGCTTTACTAGAATTTAAGAAAAAAAAATAAAAACATAATTTTAGTCTCCACCTTTCAGGGATGGTATCTCGGAAAGGGGTGGGCTTAGGAAATGTTATGGAAAAGACTCAACTTAATTTCATACGAGCGATGTGTGAATTTAGGAAGATACTGTATTTTGTCTAGTGATGAAGGTATACATTTGTAGCAGTGCTAATAAAAGCAGTGTTCAGATAAATATGTCTATTTTTGATTTGAATCTTTCCGATACACTCATTCTTGACATCATTTTTAAGCAATAATCAATTCATCAATAGGGTGAATTGAATTCTTTTGAACATTTCATTTTATATGCAACATCTGGTTTTCATTTAACACACAGAAAAAAGGGTAATTGTGACAAGTATTGGATCATTTATTAATTATTTCAAATTAAATTCAACAGAACCTAAAACTCTTCTAGTATTCCAACATAGCGAAAAACTATTGGATAGTATCAATAATATCCAGAAATCCATATTCCGATGATATATTGTGACCTAAAAGATGAGTGTATATTCCAGTATTCCTGTTGGAGAGAAATTACTTCTTGCGGAAATTCAAGCATATAACATCAAATTCAGGATAGATGTTACAGGAGATGACAGAGCAAAAGATATTCGAAAATTCTGGATTCTTATTCAAAAATTGATTTTAAACTGACCTGTTTTGGAGTTCAGTTGTTACAAATAAATGTGAAGCACCTTACAGGCCTATATATGGAAATTTCGTTTGATCTGGACTGCAATGGATGGTGTTACTTGATTTTTTCAGTTGCTTTTCATATCGCTTTATCACTGGAATTATTGAAGTTCAGAATATATTCCATCTCTAACGCTACAACTTTTTTCTGTTGATGAGACCATTTCCAGTTGCGATCTATCCATGGTCAACCTTGTATTTTAACCATGTATTTGCAATTCTACTTCATTGTGAACCATCTAGTGAAGAGATGACATGAGTGATCAAAAACGGGAATTGGTACACGATTTCAGTCAAATTTTGACACTTCAATTTTTTCACTTTTTTTCAATTTGTGTATCTGAAGGAAATACTTATTATATATGTATATATATAAATGCAGTCAAATTTCACACTTATGTTACAAGTATTTTTTATGAGTAAGTGCTCAATAACCATCTGACTGGAAGTTTACAAAATCTAAACCTAATTTTTCCGCCATATTGATGCTATTTTTATGTCAATCAAGTGGTGCCATTTTTTCCTTGCTCTATTGCATGTCATGTCATCTCCTCTTTATTCTATCTAGATGTTGTGGGCATTTGAAGATCTTTCTTCATTAGTCATCACATTCTCGGAAATGTTGTATTTAAGAATTGCAAATAAAAATGCATGGCCGGTTTGAAAGTATCCTCTTTGTAACGCTTAGCCTTAGCTAGTTAATATCAATATTATTTTTCCTACTATTGGTATAGACATGATGTTAGCACATTTTTACGTAATATTTTATTACAGTAAACAAATTCTCCATATTTCATGCTTCACATACTGAGGGGAGTTTCTATATTCAGGCATGTTAATCAAAAAAATTTAGATCTGTCAATATATCTGTTTGTTTTCGAAGAACCTGACCTAACATTGAAGCTGTGTATCTGCAATAAATCTTATTCTATGAGTTCAAAACATTGAAAATTTGTTTTTTTTTCTAAAGCTTTGCTTTCAAAATCAAAGACTGATCGTGTTTCTGCATTATTCTTTTATTAAAATATCAAGAAAAATTTCATTTTCAATTACTAAATCGAATTATGGCAATATGGTATGAACTTATTAGATAGCGTTTAATATATTTTCGAGCTGTGTTGTTGAAATTTATATGTTTGGGTGGAGCTAAGAACAGCTAGAAACTTCACCCTTCTGTTGTGACACCAATCATAGATCAAAGTTGCACATGTATTAATTTATAGCACCTGTCTTGCCTGGTCTTGGGAGGATTCTATCACAATTTTTTCTGATATTTAAAATTTCCTTCTATTTTTCCGTATCACCTGCTAATTTCTATATCTCGACCACCATTCAAAGCTCTGCCATTTATACCTCTAGAGGTTCACGTTAGTCTTTTTACTCTTATTTTGGACAAAATTAGTTCGCTTATAGAATTCGTCAATTCTGCTTTGCATCAGTGGCTCAAAATTTGAAATGCTATGCAATTTGTTTTACTATTCTGCTCAATTGAGATTTGAATTACGATAAGGGTAAAGGAAAATTTTCTGTATGGTGTTAAATGTGACTGGCTTGTTTTCGTAATTGGTGATAATGATAGTGATGTTCCAACATGTTGTGAGGACCAAATCCATGTGAGAAATTTTTTTGATGACCTAAATTGTTTCTCATTCATCGTTTTTTCTCTACAAGTTGTTAATATTAACCTTTTGACTGGACTGGATAAAAAATTATTTAATGAGGCCTAGTGATATTTTAATTTCCTATCGATTACAACCTGCTGAAAACCCCAGAATATTCACTAGTGGATTACTACTCTTTCAATTTAGAATAAATGTCGCCTTCTATTGATAAATTCTTGAAATGGTTTTGAAGTTCGTTCATACACATTGGAGTGATAAACATTTCGTATAGACCTTTTTGCCGAGATCTGAGATATTTTAGCATTTCGTTCCTTTCTTCATCTTCTCACTATTTTCCAGATGCTTGACATATTTGTTTTTAAACTTGGTGAATTTTCCTGAATTCAATATTACTAATAGACATAGTCTTCAACAATCTCCACCACTGTCATGCCTGCTTGAAATGTTTGTCGCTCCTAATAAATCAGTATTATCTCGATATCTCTTCTTTTCTGAAAATTTCCGGTTGATCGACTGACGAAAATTGCAACTATAAGTTTGCCGAAGGAGAAAAAAATCATTGGTCCATCTTTAGTTTCATTTTTATTAAATTCATTAATATCAAAGCAATAGAAATATGGCCAATGCATTTGGAAAACCCTGCTTTGGATCATCAAAATATTTCGAAAGTTGTTGATCAAAATGTTACAAAGTTTTTTTTTTTTTGAGACTCAACATATTATTCCGAATGAGATGGTTTATTTTATATAAAACATATTATATTATATGATGTTATATTAGTGTGAGTGTCACTTGATTATGGAGCACATTATCTGGCTAAAATCATTCCATGTATACACACTGTTGGTCCTGTTACAATAAAAAATATCTTAGAATTAGTATGTTGTAATAATAAAGTATTTTTAAAATTGATAAAACCGTTGTGGAATCGGCTTTTTCAGCCGAATATTTGGTTGATTGTCTGTTTACGTTTATTGTGGGAAGTTTCTATTTTTCATATAGAACAGTTTCTTGTTAAAATATAAACTATGTGTGCCTAGTCATAGATTTCAGGTCAATTTTAAAATGTAATTTGAGCGTTGTACAGTAACATCGATATTTTGTGTACCAGTATAGGGTTGTTTTCAAAATATTGTTAGTGATCTAAAGAAAAATATACACCCTCTTGGGTAGAAATTGTTATGACTATTTCTTGAGATGAACGTGATTAATAAATCCATTGATACAAAAGAAATGTTCACTTTATAAAGATCCACATCTAAATTTCATTATATTCAGTAACTGTTTCAAATTGAAATTCGAATCCGAATTGAATAATTGACCCAATTTGAACAATTAAAATTCAATATCTATGAATAGCTTAAGGGTCATACTTAAAGTATAGTTGAGTACCAATAAGATGCAACCTAATGAGTATTGAATTCGAAGTGTAAATCTAAGATAGTATGTCATGACAATTTCGAAATTTAGATCACAATTACATTTTCCAGAAGGGCTTCATAACCATCAAACAACTATCATAAAAGCCTTGTTGGATCTCCTTATCTTTTCACTCGACCTCGACATTCTTATTAACATATTGTCGCTACCCTTTTTATAAAATTTTTTATTTGATGTACTGAACTATCTCATTAAGTACAATTTTTAATGATTGAATCATATCAGTTTGTTACATGCATGTATTTAATGCAATGGTGTATAATAAAGCATTTAATTTGCTTCATTTGTGTGTTCATTATTACCTTGTATCCTTCACTTGGTGTCGCCATGGTTATAGCAAGAATTCATAATGTATTACTAGGATGGACCATCTAGATAGCATAAATAGGAGACGATATGACCTGCAAATGAGCAAGGAAAACATTTGGAAAAGCTCTGACGTGAGGTAAGGAGCTTTTGCGCGCTTGTTCTAGAGTCTTTTCCCGTACTCTGAAACAGTGTGATACTAATACAACCGCCACAATGACTGAACAAACCTCTATCTCAAATTAGAAGTAACTACTAACAGCTTTCCTCAAGTTTTGTTCTAAGCTTAAATTCTTTTCTCCTATAAACTAATCAAAAGTAGGCATATCAATCCTATCGAAAAGCATTTAGAATATCTTTCTTTCACGAAACGCTTGTATTTTGAAATGCCTACGTCATATATTCAAGTTCAAATTACAAATATTTTGAATTAAAAATAACCAAACTAACAGTTTTCCTTCAGTTTCATTTCAGCCACAATCCTGTTCTATTTAAAACTGTACTACTTCAAAATAAAATCAATTGAGTCACTTGAATGCATATGGCAACATAATCAGGAAAATTTATCTATCAGTACACAAGGTATGCTTTCATCATCTGACCAGAATATTGGACGGGCAAACACTTTTCCTTTGAAATATCTTGAATATTCAAATACGATTTACACAAAAGCCATGATTCTTTGGAATCGAATCTTCCAAAACCTTTAAATGACTTAAACGATTATTACATCAAACTTTCTCGGAACACGAACTTTGCTTATGAATTTTGACAACATACATTATTTCACCGAAAATAAACCATTTCGATTAATTTTCTACTAACTGAAACTGAATTTCTAAGTCCTACCGATCTCAATCGAATGTCTATCTGCGGAAGCATCGGGAATTGACAGTTCTGCATACCTTTTTGACAGTTTTCTTTTCCAATTTCACGAAAAATTCGTATTTTCAGATGAATGATATGGGGCTTCTTCTATAAGTTTTAGGCAAATATAATAGTCAGGAGATGGCAAATTTTCTTTAATTTCGTTTTCGACCGCCTCTCCAAAGTTTCACTGAGCCAATGAAGAAGCTATTTCTCATATCATGCAGTGTGAAACTGCCAAGGAAATGTGGCTCAAACTTGAATATATGAGAGAAAAGCTTTGTCACAAAGGTCACCAACTTGGTGGCTAAATTGAAGCAGCAGGGGGAAGATATTCCTGATAAAATGGTGATGACAAAGATAATTATGGCTCTACCTGAAAAATTAAAACATTTTCGACTGAAAATTAAGCAGACTTGCTTAGGATAGTGTCAGTGCTGAAAATCAAAATTTGAACATTTTGACAGCAAGACTTCTCATAGAGAAAGAACGGTATGGAAAAGAAGAATCTTCGGTTGCCCTGTTGACAGTTCATAAACGAAAAACAGAACAAAAATGTCAAAAAACAAAGAAATGTTACATCTGTGGAAAAGCTGGCCATCTGAAGTTTCAATGTAAAAATGTTGAATGTAGTTATTGTAAGAAGAAGGGCCATCTGTTAAAAAATTGTTTTTTGAAGAGAAAAAAAGAATAGAGAGACAAAGATGGTGGAGATCACTTGAATAATCAAAATAATGGGAGCTATGCCTTAATCACTGGTTCTTTGCAAGATAACTTGGAATGGTATCTTGACAGTGGAGCCTCACCACATATGTGCAATCAAAGGGACCTGTTCTGCAATTTCGAGGTACTGAAAGAAGACAAATTAATCAAAATTGGTGATAGTATAGATCTCAATGTTTTGGGAGAAGGTAACATTTGTGTATTACCTTAATGGTTAATTTTATCATAAGGTTACTCTTTATGATGTTTTGTATCTACCAGACTTGAAGGTCAACCTTTTTTTTCAGGGTAAAGCTTTAGATAAGTGTTTGACACTGATTTCTGATGCCAATAGTGCGAAATTTGTTAATGATAAAAACATTACTGTAGCTTTAGCAAACCGCTGTCATAAATTGTATAAGATGGTATTTCGGGTTGATAGAGGGTGCAACCACTGTGAACACAAAATGAGTCTTAGAGAATTAGAACTTGATCGGTGCTTTTTAGCATACCAGGCTCGAGATATTTTGTGGTGGCATAGAGCCTTGGCTCACCAAAATTTTAAATATATTAGAGATACTTTACAGAATCAAAAGTTGACATATAAAAATACTGATCAATTCTGTGATCATTGCATTCAGGGTAAACACTGTAGAGAACCATTTGGAATTAATAAAAGTAGGTCAACAAATTTAGGTGATTTAATACATGTAGATTTGTGTGGTCCCATGGAGGAACCATCGTGGAATAATGCAAGTTATATTATGCTTTTGAAAGATGATTTTAGTAATTATAGATTTCAATATTTTCTTAAGAATAAATCTGATGTTTATCAGATATTTAGGGAGTTTCTTGTATTTTTCAAGAATCAAACAGGTAATTTCTGTTAAAGTCATAAGAAGTGATAATGGAACAGAGTTTACAAATTATTCGGTTAGGATCTTATTGAAAAATTGGGGAATTAAAGGTGAGTACACAGTAAGTTACTCACCACAACAAAATGGTCGAGCTGAGGGAGAATTTCGTACAATTATTGAGGCAGTCAGAGCATTGCTTGCAGATAGTAACTTGCCAAAGATTTTTTGGGCAGAAGCAGCAAATACAGCAGTGTTTTTGATAAACAGAACTGGTGCAAGTCCGGTCAAGAGTAAAACACCTTATGAACTGGTACATAATAAACGTTTCAATATCAAAATGATAAAGGGTATTTTTGGAGCGAAAGTTTGGTCTTACATACCCAAAGAGAAAAGAAGAAAGTTGGATATGAAGAGTCGCCAGGGAATATTTGTCGGCTATTCAGACAATGCTAAGGGACACAGAGTTTTTCATGAAGGTGAAACCAAGGTGGAAATATCAATGGAAATCATTTTCACACCTAGAAAAGAAGAAAAAGACAAAGAAGTATTGTCATCAAATAAAATGGGAAATGCTGACGAGGTAGATACAAATACTGATGGTACAACACAGGCAGAGATGGAATCCACATTGAATCGGGAGTTTCCATCAACCTCCATTTAACAGAACATATTTCAGGTTGTGTTGATGAGAGGTCTAGACATAATGCTGATCTGAATAAATCAAGCTCTTCTTCTTCAGGTAATCAATCTAAATCTAGAAATTGTTATAATATATCTATGTGATATGTTTATTGGTTATTTCTGATAGTATTGGAGAATAATTGTTTCAAGCAACCTAAGCATGATGCTCAAAATGTATGATTACAAATAATAAATAATTTTTTTTAAAAGTTTGAAAATTAGTATTTTCTTCTCGATATTTAGAGCTTTATAGTATCACAACATTATCGTCATTGTTTTTATGTATGTAAAGCCTTAAATGAAAATCATGAATTTCAACAATGGGAATTTTACATGGTATTTTTGTCTCACAAATTGAAAATCTCAGAGTAAATAATTTTCATTTTATTAAGTATTTTACACCTCTTCTAAAACAATAAAATTTATTTATTTATTTAACATACAATTAGTACAACAATTTACAGAGGCATGTCTCTTGTAATCCTCGATGGAATATTAAATGGAATTCTGGCTAACAATTCAGAGCTCTGTACTAGACCGTATATAAGTTTGTATATCAGACAAGCATCGAATACCCTTCTACGATTTTCTAATCCGCCCTCCCAATGACCCCGATATACCAATAGCGTCAAGCTTGGCCATCAATAAATTATGATTGACCCTATCAAATGCTTTGGAAAAGTCTGTATATATCACGTCCATCTGGCATCCCATTTCAAAACAGTTTACTACATCATCCACGAACAACGCTAAATTGGATAATGTTGAACGACTGAAGCAAACTGAGCACTTCCTTTGTATCATCACGAATTCTATACTGAAGGTGTAACTCAGGTGATTCATTCACATTATAGATAATGACATTTTTAGCTTTACAGGCTCTGGAATTCACCTCTGAAACAATCTCTTCTATGTCACTAGAATTTCCAGTGTGAAGCATTCGCTATAATTTCAAGTCTACCCAGATTTTTTCGCCGAGCCAAAATCTCTCGTAGAATTCTCATTGTTCAAAATATCCATTAACTAAAACATTCCTGGAACTACATTTAAAATTCCCGCCACAATCTCCGCTTTATGATTTAGTACGATACATAGATCCAGGTGGCGCAAAGATTCGTCTTTTTCGGTTAGCATTGGCGTGAGTGTCTAAAGTAACTGGTCTGTGACGTTGTCATCAAATGGTCAAATCTTTGTATCTGGAGCCATTCTTCCTCCAGGGTTGTAGTTACTTTGATCCATAATATTTGTCATTCTTAAAAAAATTGAGAATGTTACACAAACAAACATGTGAATATAAATCTCTCAGATCCGGAATCTTTTTCAATAACGTTCAACTCTGTTCACTTCATTCTTCACTGACAAATAGTGTCACATCAACATTCAAGCGACATCTACGCTTATGCAATTTCGATGGCGACTTTTTTATCAGCTGCTCCATAATCCTTTTTTGTGTCCATATTTTCACTCGTTTCTGTCCTGTCCACTCAAATATGAAATGTTTCAACGTGCATGTCAAATCAAGTGAAATGACTTTGAAGTAGATAAATTGAATAGTTTTAATCAATTTCAAGCGGAAGACCGGTCAAAATTTTGGTCCTTCTAGCGGTAATTTTTAATATCACAAGATGCCATACAGTGACTGCTAGGAAGACCAAAACAATGACTTCTTCCGCTTGAAATTGATTATAATTTTGTCCAAAGCATGCGATATATGATCATGAAAAAAAATATATTATTCTATGGAAAAATGACATATGTCGTGTCACATTTACCTCTTTCATCACTTGAACGAGAAAGTCAAGTGACAGAATAAGATTGTAACAATTCAACAAATATTGGATAGATAATTTCTTTTGTTTAGTGTAACCTTCATTAGTGCAATCATTTTGTGCATATTAATTTTTTTTTAAATCACAGTTCAACCTATCAAAGTATGTAAAATATACATGTGATCTAATAATATATGACGACTTTGCCTGATGAGCTGAGTGTCAGTTTTGCTTTCTTCATATACAAGGCAAAGGTAGAAGCTAAAAACAGTTCCTGTATAATAATTTTGTAGTGCTTCTTGGTGTCTTCAAGGATCAAGAACTGCTATTTAAATTTAAGACAATAGCCTTGGGGAGGAAGTAAACAAAAACTGCTTTTGTTTCAAGGTAGAGGAATCTATTCTAAGATTTTGAAGTTGCTGAAGAGTGAAAGTGAAGAAGTGAGTAAATATGAAGTTGAATATAATCAATATATGAAATTGTAGTCAATTACATCTGAAAGTTTGAAACTGACAGCTGTTTTTTCATAGTTTTTATAAAAGCTATTTATAAATACTTGGTGATACAATTATTTTTACTGATTATGTGCAGCAGCACAGACTTCAGTCTATATGTTTAAAAGATCTAACATTCAGTAATTAATGAATGAAGTATGTTGGGCAGAAATTTGTTTTGTAGGAGAAAATATAAATTCATTTGATTTCATTCACCAACCGAGAATAGTAAGGATCAATTTTCTCATGTCATCTTAATAGAACAATGGTCCAAAAGACTTTCTTAGAAAAAAAATATATAGCATATATATGCTAGTGATTCAGTCTGAAAGACCATGCATTACTCTACATTTTAGTATTTTGACAATTGACCATTTGCACCTCTATATTTAGAATAGGATTTCGTGCTTTGTTTGGTAGGAACATACTAGGGGATTATATTGTTAATCCATGCATTAGATGGTTCTCAGCTTCTATGAGGAACAAATTTCAGAAATTCTGGCTCCACTATATTTTGAAATGACAGACATTTATATTATTTCTGTCTGTTGTTCCAAGGACTACATTGAAACTGAAATTTAGCAATTTGCAAATCATTAAAACAAATCATTTTTCAAATGGTACCATTACTTATACATTATTGACTTTTTGTTCATTATCCTTCTGCAGCTCATCCAATCATATTATTTTTTCCTCTCCTCCCCTCCATTAGCAACTTTTCAAATGCATGTATGTTTGTATCTCTTCTGCTGTCATGATAAGTATAAACTTTATTGAACATTTAGTATTTTGAGTTAATGAATAAGAACTCATTTAGATCCCCCTCCACCGAGTCTATTAGTTTTATTTTCTACTACAAAGTATACTCCTGTAACAAAAAAAAAACAATGAGTATTGAGTTTTAGCTGATCCTAGAACTTTTTCCTCATTTTTGAGCTGGTTTGCCTGAATATCATTTATGCTGAGCCTAAACTCTTGATCAAGCACATTGATTGTCTTCAACAATCGATGCAAGCCATCCATGGTATCGCTCAAGAGAGCAGTGTAATCCACATACCAGGTATACCGGTATGAAGTGAGTGTCAAGATACAAATGTCTCAATAGGAAACATTTGTTGTGAATGAGCCTTTATTATTTTTTTTGTTTGTTTGCTATGACATCTGTGAAACATATTTTGTATATATCAAGTCATTGAACAGACAACATCATATTCTTTCAATGTGTTGAAAATATTGTACCAGAAAGTGATGATTTGCGGAAAACATTAATTTTTGTTTTCATTTGAAGAAAAGTGCTGCAGAGTCGCATTGAATGCTTGTCAAGGCATATGGTGATCATGCTCTACCAGAAGCAACATGCAAAAGATGGTTTTAACGGTTCAGAAATAATGTTTTTGATGTGAGAAATGAAGAACGTGGAAGACCACCAAAAAAGTTTGAACATGCCGAATTGCAAATGATATTGGATGGAGATGACGCTTTGAATCAAAAGCAAATGGCAAAAATGTTAAATGCTGCACAAAAAACAATTTCTGAACTTTCAAAAGCTATGGGGAAAAAAAAATGTGGAAAATGGGTGCCACATGAATTGAATGAAAGACAGATGGAAAACCGTGAAATTTTGATTGTTACTGGCGATGAAAAATGGATTTATTTTAAGAATCCTAAACTCAAAAAGTCATGGGTTAATCTGGGACTACCATCAACAGATCGATTCGGCAAAAAGACAATGCTGTGTGTATGGTGGTACCAGAGGTGTGGTGTACTACGAGCTCCTAAAATCTGGTGAAACCGTTAATACTGATCGCTACTGACAACAAATGATCAATTTGAACCATGCATTGATCGAGAAATGACCAGAATGTGGCCAGAAGACACGGCAAGGTAATTTTGATCCATGACAATGCACCTGCACACAAAGCAAAACCGATTCACGATACAATCAAAACATTTGATGGAGCTGCTACCCCACTCGCCGTATTCACCAGACTTGGCTCCTCAAAACTACTATTTATTTTCATCGGTGGGGGACACGCATTGGCTGAGCAGCACTTTGATTCCTACAAAGAGATCCAAAATTAGGTGTCTGGTTGGTTTGCTTTAAAAGACGAAAAATTTTATTGGCTTCATATCCACAAATTGCCAGAAAGGTGGTCAAAATGTTGAGCAAACAATGGCCAATACTTTGAATGAAATGTTTTTTACTTTCTGATTAATAATTAGTGTTTTATTTTCACAAAAAACGCTCATTTCATACCGGTAAACCTTATATCTAATGGTATTTGGAAGAACTCTGTTTATTTTGATTGTGTAATCTTTATTTTATCATAGATTGAATTAGAGGGGTGAAAGAATACAACCCTCACTTATAACCCACTCCAATTCTCACAATAGGTGTTGTCATCATACCAACTCATGTTTTAGCTGTTTGTCTGTATCGATTATGCTCGATGTCTCACAGCATACTATTTAGTTCAGAATGGCACACTCTATTAAATGCCTTTTCAAAGTCTATAATGCATTTAAGTGATTCCCTGCACTGGTCATGGCACTTCTGAAGAACTATTCAAACAGGGCTAAGCTGGTTCCAAAACAGTTCCTGAACTCCATCTTAGCATTGTCCAAATCAAATTTGAATTTTATGTGTATTGTGGCATGAATTAGTTGGAGTGCATTTTCCTAGATGGGGTTATGCTGATATTACATATCTCACTAAAGACCCAAAACAGTGAGAACTCCACAAAAAGAGAATGAGAGAAGCTGTTAGACAATCACCAACACGCTTTACGCGGAACATGAAACTGCATTAAGCATATCCAACCGCTCTGTACAGAGAATTTTGCATAATGAATTATTCACTCTTCTTTATGCTTCAATGCTCGAAAATGTTGTTGAGCCTGACGTCGAACGGTTGGCTGAAGACTAAGATCTTGTGAATATTTGGTTTCAACAAGACTGGGCTACAGCCCACACAACGTAAATTTCAATGACTAAATTGCGACAAATGTTTTCTGCGTGTCTCTGTAAGGGCGATCTGGGATCGCTGGCGAGATTACCGATTTTTAGCATTTGCGATTTTTTCTATGGTGCTACCTCAAAGAAAATATTTTTGAAAGCGTCGTCCTCACAATGGATGAACTGAAGATCCTTATTAGAAATGAAATCACCGCCATTTCAATCGATATGTGCCAGAACGTAGTTGAAAACTTCAGAAATCGCCTACATCAGTGCATCGCTTCTGGAAGACATTATATTGATGGTGTGAACTTCCGAATTTGAGTGAAAAAATGGGGTGTAGTACTGACTCAAGCAGAATAAACCACTTTTTCGTAGGTTGTCATGTTTTTTTAAAAACCCATCAAAACTGCACTGTTTGTTTGACCGCACCATGTAGTTCTGATGTTGTAGTTCATTCTGTTACTTCAACCTTGACGTTGGATTTCGTCAGCCCAAACTAGATGATTGGACCCGTGAATGAGGTCTGCCAACCTTATTTCCCAGAATACCGCTACCATGCGAGTTTCTCTGTTGGTACTCGTCAGTAGTGTTTTTTTTTTCTGAAGCGGTACAGTGTACCACTTCAAATGAAGCGTAAATTGCTTAAAGATTTGCCCAAATGTCTGTATTTGTCGAATAATTGTGTGAAATTCTCAGGTTGGGTTTAAAAATGAATATCTCGGATAAGTTCGTTATTGAGCCAAATCGGCTCAGTAATTTCGTAGTAATGAAAAAAAAATTAAATTACACTTCTTGAATGCAATTTTTGTTGTGATGCAGTACAGTCATACAAATATATTGATACCATGTTTATTCTCGACAAACAAACACTTCTGAGGATATTATCTTTCAAAATTTGAATTATCACTTGCTATGAGATGTATCAATAACTTAACTTAATTAAATTGAAGAATTACCTAACGGAAAATATAATTTCATACATATGCCCTATTGTACTGATGATTCAATATTTGAGCTATAATGAATAAATATCTATGTTGTAGCGGAACTTTCTGTAAGTCTATTTAAGATTGTCCTTTCTACAACATTATACAGGGTGTTACAAGTTGGAGAACCTATCATACGTTTATGGGAGACTGCCTATTTGAAATTTGAACACTATACAGAGCCAAAATATTCTCAAAAGCTGGGCACTTTTATCTGTCTGTGAACACGATAACTCCCGACAAAGTGATTTTGAGTACTGAATGGAGAAGGTTTGACGGTTTGAATATAATGAAAAAAAAATTTTTTTTCAAATTACACTGTTCAGATTAAATACTTTCATTACCCAGTTTCATCATCCTCCATTCTTTCAATTTGAATATGTATTGCGGAAATGTGATTTCTGAAAGTTTGAATACTTACTCATAAGAAGCTTAACCAGAGCATCAAAGCCATCTGACCTCACGTCAGTGCTTTTTATTTTTTTTTTAATTTGTAGTGTAGGGAATCATTCACTATAGCCATAACAATTTAATTTAAAGTATATGTTATTATTGTCTTACGAAAAATTTTCTTTTATTAGAGCGACATTTGATTGATTTTTTTTTTTTGCAGCTATGGAGAGTTCATCTGACCTTTCAACTTGTAAGGGTTCCAGCTTGGATGTAGCCAAAGAAGAGACCGTAGATTTCAATATTACAACGGAATGGAAAATGAAATTTGAAAGGAGTGCACTAACTGCCACAGACTTTGAAGACCATTGGAAAATTTGGGTACCACATATTTATTCGCCTGGTCTTGATGAAGATTGCCTCAGTTGGAACTTCAATGAAGAGTTAGCCCATAAACTATTATTCAATCCTTTGATGCAGTTTATATGTAATGGAGATCCTGAAATCATTCTCGCCGACCTCACGTCTAAAGAAAATATTTCAAATGTATGTAGCAAAGTTTTCAAAATGGGGGAACCAACATACAGTTGTCGAGAATGTGGTACTGATAATACTTGTGTCTTGTGTGCTGATTGTTTTAAATATTCTGTACATAAATCCCATAAATACAGGATGGGAACATCATCAGGAGGTGGCTGCTGCGATTGTGGTGACAATGAAGCTTGGAAATCTAGTCCGTTCTGTGATTTTCACAAAAAAGATCAAGAAGAGGTAATACAAAATGTTGTACCAGATGTTTTCAAAGAAAGAACTCGTATTGTCTTTGAGTCTGTTCTCGCCTATTGTTATAGACTTTTAACTACAGAACAAGTATCTGACGTTCGTTTCAGTTCTTCTCAAGATGATGTCCTCTTTGATTTAGACATGTACTGTACGATACTTTATAACGATGAAGTACACACATTCGAGCAGGTTATTAGTACCTTGTCCAGAGTCCTGAAATGCACACAGAGGAGTGCAATATCTTTCGTTACGAGTATAGACAGAGAAGGTAGAGCTGTTGTGAAATGTTCTGATTTTCCTCGTTGTAATGAACTGAGAACTGAAATCGAGAAATACACCTCAAGGCATTGCAACAAACCCTTAAAAGTGATAGTAAGTCATGCTCATATAATTGCGCATCAAATTTTTGCTATGAAGTTATTATCATGGTTACAAGGTTTGATGGGTTACACTTCAGTCTTCAGGAATATTTTTGCACAGACTGCCCTAAAGGAAACAGAAATTCAACCAAGCATTGTGAAAAGTATAATGCTTCGAGATTCTTCTCTTTGGAAGAGTGCAAGAACTCATTGGCACAGTTTATTTATTTCTGGGATGTTGCCCGAATATGAAAACAAGAAGGCTTTAGCTAAAATTTTCACCAAAAATTATGGTCAAATACTAAAGGATTTCATAAGAGATGATCACGACCATTCCTATTCTATTGCCTCATTATCAGTTCAATTATTCACCACCCCTTCAATCGCTATGAATCTTATTGAGGAAGAAGACATATTCTTCATGCTTCTCAATACTTTTGTATCAGAATGTGTTCCAAAATGTAATAAAAATGGAAAATTAGAATTTGAAAGAAATCCTGTTTCTGTAGGTTTCAAGAGGGCTCAGCACATGCTCTTTGATTTGAAATACTTACTGAGCTCATTACCTGAAACTTGGAATGACAACTTAAGAAGAAATTTCCTACATGGTTTGAATTGCTTGTACAATCTACTCACTATGATGCAAGGTATGGATGCTGTGACGCGACAAATTGGTCAACATATGGAATATGAACCGGAATGGGAATCTGCTTTTAATCTGCACATTAAATTATCTTACTGTGTGACTTTGATCTTAAACTGGTGTGGCTCAGATAAAATCGTACTTGTAAAAGCTTATAGAGCAATTCTGCGTTGTCTTTGTGAAAATCCTTGCTTTGCGCCATTTGGACCGTTGGAAGTTAGAGAATTGGCTGATCACAGTACATCCTGCTTACACTATGATGTGTCAACACAAAAAGTATCCATTCATCAACCTTTAACTAGATTTTTTGCTGGCCTGCATTTGCATCTTGAAAAATATAATTTAGCTTTTGATAGTTTACAATTTCAAGAACTGACAAAGCCAACACCTGTGGAATTAATTGAACCCATACTCAGAACACAGGTATTAGTAGCTCAAGTTCATGCTGGTATGTGGAGAAGGAACGGTTATGGCTTACTCAACCAATTATTCTTTTATCAAAATGTCAAATTTCGTACTGAAATGTATGATAGAGATATAAATGTACTACAGATTGGAGCATCTCTGATAGAAAGCAATGAATTTTTGATCCATTGTCTGAATAAGTTCAATCTCATAAATTGGGCAAGCAATGATTTTGACAAGGAGAATTTACAGTCACCTGCTGAAGATGGAATGATGGAAACTATCAGCTTGGTTGAAGAATTTCTTCATCTTCTCATTGTTATTGTCGGAGAAAGACACTGTCCTGAGCTTAGTTATGTAACAGAAAAGGATAGAATTAAAAAAGAAATAATACAACATCTATGCATCAAACCGCTACTCCACTCTGAATTGACAAAAAATGTTCCTGATGAATTGAATGACTCAACCCTAGTTGATGATATAATAAATGAGCTGGCAATATTTAAAAGAGGTCAATCTTCTAGTAAAGGTATTTACGAGTTGAAAAACGAATATTATGACCAATATAATGTTTTTTACTACCATTATAGCAAGGAAGAGCTTTCCAAATCTGAAGTCAATCAAAGAAAAAGGAGAGCAGATGCTGGGCTTCTAGAGTGTTGCCCACCTCCTCAATTGCCAAAGCTCAAAGATTCCTTCACGATGATTGTTAATCTTTTACAGTGCGATGTTATGCTCCATATTTTCAATACGGTTATAACACGTTGCTCAGATTTGAGAGCAAGGAGTTTTTCTGAATCACAATTATACAAAGTATTACATCTCATAGGTTATGCATTGCAGGAAGAGCAAACTGGTTACTATGCTTTTTTCAAATTTGTTGAGAATTCTACTAAATTCAGATTATTACCAAAACTTGAAGGATTATTGTCATGTCCAAGAGTTGATGCGCATAAGGATTTACTTAAATGGACCATCAATAAATTTAAGGAAGTTGCCCATGAGTTGGATAAAAATTTATCAGCACCATGTGGTAACTCATCTAATGTTGATGATGGAGAAAAAGGAAGAAGAGCCAAATTAGCAGCTGAACGAAGAGCTAAAATAATGGCACAAATGGCTGAATCTCAGAAGAATTTCATGCAACAGAATGCCCAACTCTTTAATGAAACTAGTACTGAAGCATCTTTGACGAAGTCAACACACCATGGCTCAGCCATGGATATTTCTGAGATATGTACTGTTCAACAAATAGCATTAGGAAATGAACAGTCTATTGGGTTTTGTCCTGAAAAACGATATACATGTATCTTGTGTCAAGAAGAAGCAATAATTAAGCCAGACGGACCTGTGATGGTTTTGGCTGCCTTTGTACAAGAATCAAAAGTTCTTTGTCAAGATAGAAGTTTAGATATGGATCACTTAAATTTAGAGTTTCTTCACTCAAACTTAGGGCCAACCCCCCATACCAATACTTGCGGACATGCAATGCACAGTGTGTGCTGGGAGAAATACTATGAACATGTTATAGGCAGAGAACAAAGAAGACCATATAGGCTACGTCATCCAGCTAGCTTTGATGTTGACAAACAGGAATATCTGTGTCCATTGTGCGAATGTCTGAGCAATACAGCTTTACCCATTATTCCATCACTAACTAAAATTCAGAACGAAAGAATTAAATCAGACTTGACTTTTGAAGATTATGTTAAAGAATTGAATATTATTATCACCAAAAAAGAAGCTTATTGTCATGGAATTTTTGAATGTGATAAAAATTGTGGAAATAAACACTGTGATACTTGCATGAAGTTTTGCGGGACTACTAGGCAGATAAACTGTGATAGTTGTGAAGCAAAATGGACAGGAGAGGCCCATACAATTTTTTATTCAATTGATCTAAAAAATGCTTTAGATGAAAGTTATGAAAAATTTTCTTCTCTGTTCTCTACTGAAACTCCAAAATTGGATGTTAAGCTACTTAACACCATTGAAGCGTTCGCGCAGGTGCCTTTTGTCAAAGGGGCACATGTGCAAGGAGATCCTACACAAAAGAAACTTATTGATGGATTAATCAATCCTTTTAACTGGAAATCTTTAGCTTATACAATACATTCAGTTGAAATGGTTCTGAGAGATACATCTAAACCCTTACTAGGACATCTTTCTAGCCGCCAAAGAGATGGTATTGAAAACTTCATCAAATTATGTGCAATACTAAGTTGTTCTCCGAAAGGTAGTGTAAATAAATGTTACGCATTACAGTTTCTTGAAATGTTACTTGACAGCAAAGAAGGGGTACCATCAATACTAGAGTTTGATTCTTTTGGAATTTTGGTATCGCTCACATTTTCTTTACCCAGTTTAACACTCGGGAATACTAATAATACCAATGAATATCTCTCTGTACACCTTCCAACAGGTGGAACCTTGGAATCTCACACCTTGCGACTTGTATATATTTCACACATAGTGAAGCAATTAATAGTTCTTGACCTAAGTGAAAATACAGATGATATGGAAGTAGATGAAGGAGATACCAGCTTAATTGATTTGATGAAAGTTGCCAACAAGTCATTTTCTAATACTTCCAGAGTATGGAAAGAACTACAAACAGCTTGCATACCTTTTCTTAGATGTTGTGTTCTGTTTTATCATTATTTAACTGAAGTTCCTGCTGCCCCAGTTCTTGAAGAATTATCAGGTGACACATTCAGTAATATGTGTTCCTATTTGAACTTACCTGAGAGTCCGAAAGACATATTTGTTCCAGAAGTAATGGATATGATAGAAAAATGGTGCAAACACCAAGAAGTTCTTACATATTTTGCAGATAAAGCAACACATAACATTAAGGAGCCACTTGAAGTATCACACTTAGTGGACCTTCCAGTTGATTACAGTGAATTAATCAATAGCGTGTCTTCATTTACTTGCCCCAAAAGTGACCATGAAGATGCCCGAAATCCCACTATGTGTTTAGTTTGTGGTGAAATCCTTTGCTCCCAAAGTTATTGTTGTCAAACTGATCTTAATAAAATTATGGTGGGAGCATGTAATTATCACGCCCATGTCTGTGGGGCTGATGTAGGTATTTTCTTGAGGGTCCGAGATTGTGAAATATTACTTTTGGCGTCTCCTCACAGAGGTTGTTTCATGCCAGCTCCTTATTTAGATAGCTATGGAGAAACTGATCAGGGATTGAAAAGAGGTAACCCACTGAAACTTTGTCCTGAACGATACAAAAAACTACAGTTGTTATGGCTGAATCATGGAATACTTGAAGAAATAGCAAGAACTCTTGAAGGTAGCAGCGCTCACGTTGGTGCAACCCAATGGCATCATTTATAGACGAATTTAGTATCATCCTTTCATTTTGCATTGGTATTTTTCACAATAATATTCTAGATTTAAGACAACTTCAGAAGCTGTATAACATCTTGATTTCAATTGATAGCATGGATTATATTTTTTATTATTCTGAAATGAAGCTTTAAGATTGTTTTGAAATTCGAATTGTTTTATTTCTGATTTTAATAGAAGGCAATACTCATTCTTCAGTTGTAAACTGAATTCATTTCTAGTCCTACATATTTTGTTTTCAGTACTGTCAGTTGATCGCGACTATAGTTAATAAATTTTATGCAAAAAGATTTTAGCTTTAATAATTAAGATGGGTTACTTTATTAAAAGTATCTGAAAAAAAATTGTTTCCTATTTTAATTACCCTTTGCTCAACTTTCAGGATGAGCGTTGCTTTTTGTATGATTTTTATAGTTGATTAATAATGCACGTTATCTTTTCATTGTACTTAACAAATATTATTTTAAAATATTATGTGAATTCTTATGAATTATCAATTGTAAAAAGCTACAAAATCCCAGTTGTACATTTAATTAGTGAATATAGTCTAAAGACATGTTTGAAAAATTGTAACTCCACTTCTTTACCTCAAAAAGCTATCCGCTTAACAGGAAACTATTTTTTTCTCAAATTTTAAATAGAAGATTGATGTTTTTCAAATTATTTAAATTTTATATTAGAAACGAAATACATGGATAACATTGACGTGGGGTCAGATGGCTCTGCCGCTCTTGTCAAAGTAATCATGATCAATTACTCAAATTTTGGAGAAACCATCTCCGCAATACTTAACAGGTATGATTCATAACCAAATAAGAACGAATGAATTGCAAATTAAAGACAGTGTTATATAAAAAAAATAATACAAAGAAGTTATTCTGCTTGCTGGTGCTGTCCTCACATTTCAGTTCTATAAGCTGCTTTCCAGTCGTCAAATAAAGCGCTCCTGAATGGAAAGGGACTACCACTTTAGTGCAAAAAATCTAAAATAACAATTTTAGAGCAGTTAGAACATGAAATTAAAAAATTTTTATATTAAACGTCCGCAACGGGAAATATCTAGGCTTCGAGAATATTTCAAGTTGAGTGAACAATAATCAATTTCAAGCGAAAGACCGATCATTGTTAGTGATCGTTTTGGTCCTTCTAGCGGCCATTTCATCACATTCATTGCCATAAGAAATGACCACTAGAAAGACCAGAATAATGAGCGGTCTTTCGCTTGAAATAGGCTAATGTCATAATCTCAATTTTCAGATTCCAAATAAACACAGCTCTCTTTCAACGTATAGTACTCACTTTAACTTGAAACGCCCTGTATAATGTTTATCTTAAATAAACCTACAAAAAATTCTCAGACACCTTACATCTTTCATTTATGAATAAGCCAGAATAGTAAATTTTCAAGGGTAATACCACTAGAGGTGAGAATTTTTGAGAACACTCTTGTTTTTTGGGAATTATGCGTTTAAATTTCACGAAACAAAGTTATCCTTAAATTATCACGAGCCGAAGGCGAGTGGTATTTCGGGATCACTTTGTTGAGTGAAATTTGTATAATTTTCAAAAAACGACAGAGTGTTCTCAAAATAAAATCGAATCTCGTGTAGTATTTGGAAAGATCATTCAACAATATAAATCAAACTAAATAAAAAATAGTTTTTTTTTCAAAAATAACCAGATAGAAGCATAACAACAAATTATTCATCTTTATTCTCAAAATAATAATTATTGATAGAACAATTATTATACACATTACGAGCATTATTTTCGAATGATGAATTAGATACTGATGTTGTTTCTTGAAGGACATTTTTTTCATTCCTTATGGCTGTGATTATTTTTTTGTGATGTTGTTGGTCCAGTTGGAGATACGGGATACGGTTTCACTGACGTTGCAGAAGAATGGCCTGTTATCTTTATCAGCTGTTCCTCGCCAATCCCTGCTTTGGCTAATTGGCTGACAGCAGTAGCTCGATGCGAGTGGTTGGTTATCTTCGACTTGGTTGTGTTGATGCCAATGAGTTCTGCCGATTCTTTTGTCCGTTTAGCTATCGTATTGGGACCGACTGGGGAGTTTTGAACCATGAACCATATTTCCAATTCTTATGTGGAGTAAGGAATAGTCTCAGTGATTATGTTTGCAGTTCTTTTGGATACAAGTAGCTTATATAACCTCACCGGGCAAATATCTTCTTCAATATTGGGAGTCAGCCATTTCGTTTCCGCACATCTTGTTTTAGAAAATATGGGATTGTAGGCAATTCGGCCCGTGGGATTACCATCGTTTTCAATTTCGAATTGGAAATACGAAATTAGGCATGATGAACCCTCTCCTCCGCGCCAAGCAAGCAATAAAATAAAATTTTCTGTTCAAACCGTCTGGATTATCTTCTTTACATAAGTTGACCATCTTTTTGTGTTGCTCTAAAAACAGCGCCTTGGCACTAACTTTTCTTTTCTCAGGGTCCACTGGCAAAATACGCCTCTTGGCATTTCGTGCATCCCGCGCCGTTTTGAAAGCCACTCCACTCGAACCTAACGCCCCATTGAATGTTAAGCACCGAAAAAAACCTAACTAAGCCCGAAAAAACGGCTTCGAGTCTCGAGTTCTAAGCACCGCTTTCGACAGAAGGCTCCGGATTACCGAGCACTTTTGCAAAAGTAATTGAATATTTCAAGCACTTTAGTGGGAACTATTTTATGTAATGTTGTTTGATTGAAATGAGAACTTTTTAGCTTCATCGACATATCTAAAATTATGATTTCGAGACTGGGAAAAACTCAATTCAATTTACATTCTGGTACTAGTTAATCTTATTCGTCGATCTGAATCTGAATGGCTGTTCCTAATCAATGCATAAAGTTGAATTAATAATCGAGGACCAATTATTTTATAAGCGAGAACACATTAATGAAAAAATGTGAAAGCACTGACGTGAGATCAGGATCTTTTAGGCGCTTGTTCACTCTTTTCTCAGACTTAAAAGGAGTGCGATTCAAAATCAGCCAGCACAATGAGTGTGAAAGAATCAATAAACATATATCTTAAATGGAAGTTGAGTGAACTTACAGTTCAGCAAATTCTTCGATCTGGCATTCTTTCCACATTTCTATACCATATATAAGTTGTTATAGTTGAGTGTCATCAATTATAACCGAATTTCAGATTCATAATTGTTGAGCTATCGGACAGGTCTGGCTCAATAACTAACTTAACTTATATTTGGATAATAAACTAATTCTATTAATATGGAATCTCTATCTCATCTCTTTCGGAAGATAGAGAATATTCAGCCAAACATTTTCAAATTGGACCACCGTTTCTTCATCACGAGTCAAATCCAACCGATAGCGATCATTTTCAGCTCGATATTCAGAAATTACAGACATTTGGGAAAAAATAGTCCTCTTGGTGCAAAATTCATAATGACATTTCCATTCAAATGACAACTGCACACACCAGTATTTTAGACATGTTTGTCATAAAAATGAACCCACAGAATTAGTTTCATTTTCGGCTCAATATTCACTCATTATGACAACTTGTCATAAAATTAAAACCACCCTCATAGAGATTTATAGTTGATGTGATGTGAATTCATAGATAGAAATATAATTTGTGACTTCATTTTCAGAAAAACTCTTATATCTTCTGGAGATTGTACGCTATGATGATGAAATTTTAAAATATTTTAGGTACCTATACCCTGCATAAATGCCCTAAATTGTTGTGATCTGACGAATAACTTATGAGATATCGTGTATTGAAAAAAAAACATTTTGGGAATTTTTAAAAATTTCTCTCGTGACGATTTTCTCGAAATTTGGCACACTCCTTCCTTTTAACGCTATCTAGACATTCTCTAAGTTACGAATTGATAGGATGAATATTCAAGAAATTAATGTTATTAACTGCTAAACTATTCGATGGATTTGGCCCAATAACGAACTTGACCGAGATATTTGGACACTCGACCTATTCTGAAAAAATGAAAACTCTAGGTCCTTCGGAAAATAGAGAGTATACGGCCGGAGGGCCGGCGGGTCGGACATACTGAAGTTTGCCCTCGAATTCTTCATCAGGAAGTCAAACCCAATCGATTGAGGCCATTTTCGGCTCGATATTCGAAAATTACAGACCTTTGGGCAAAACGATAGCACGCTGTTCCACTAGGAATAAGCGGGCCAAAAGGTACTGAAACTAATTAGGTGTATATATTTATATTTTCCTTATCAAGCATAGAAAGGGCGATTCACGGGGATGGCCTATTTGGTAGTCGTTTTTGGAAAAGGGATCAGGTTAAAATTTGCATGTTTAGTATTGAGACAATGATTCTTTTTGCGCACTTATTCCAAGTGGACCAGCATGCTATGGTTTAGCCAAAACGCTTGTAATTTTGAAAATGGTCTCAATTGAGGATTGGGTTCGACTTCCTGTTAAAGAAGCTGTGCTCAAACTTGAGTACTCTGCCGGCCGGCCAGCCGTTTACTCTCTATCTTCCGAAGGAGATGACCTTGAGTTTTCATATTTACACAATATGTCGATTGTCAAAATATCTCAAATATCTCGATCAAATTCGTAATTGGGCCAAATCCGTCGGATAGTACAGCAGTTATGAGCATCTGGAATTTGGTTTTCGCAATAATTTCTAGAATATCCATTCGATCAATTTCGAACTCTTAAAATGTTTGGATAACGTTAAAATGGCCTTCAAAACCATAAAGTTAGATTAATGGTGACTGAAGAAATACTGAATATTAATTCAAAACGATCGTATTATCTTTGCGCACATAAAAAAATCAAATACCGTACCTGCTTATATTGACCCTACTTCAAGAATTCGGAAAGGCTTAGTGCTTAGCGGATTACTAAGCACTAAGATTTTCGCGAGAGTGCTCGAAAAACAAGCACTAAGCACTAGCCTTTGAAAAGAGCTCGCGAGCACAGTGCTCGGAAGCACTAAAGTGCTTAAGAGTGCTTTCACGAGCACTAAGCACAATGCTTTGGCACAGCTCATTCGGAATAGAATTTTTCCTGCAGCTGTTTGGCAGTATTATTCCACAAGGTTTTACGACACTTTCCTTGTAGTCTGATCCATCTCTCTCAGGCGCGGGCCTAAATCTTGCCTCAGGTGCCTTCGAACCTCGCGACGGCCCTGCTCATGAAAGTCGGGGCATTTCTTGTATTTACTCACATTCAGGTGGATATAGACAAGGCTATCAAGAATGAATATACATGGGAAGTGAAGAATATGAAAACGACAGAAAATCGGACGATATGAATCACACAGGTGAAACTTAAAAATAAGATGAACACTCGATTAGACGCTACCAAGGAGCCCCAAAGCAGGGCCGTCGCGTGGTTCGAAGGCGCCCAAGGCAAGATTTAGGCCCGCGCCCCCTGCCGTCCTAGACGCCAATGAACAGTGCGGCAAAGGCCCTTGCCGGGAAGAACGAGAATTAAAGGCGCGAGGCGTGGGGGCGCGAGCCGGCTCAGCTGTAGAAGTCGTGCGGAGCGGACTTTCGCTTGGACCTCACAAGCTTGTGCAGTTGTTGTACAGTTATCTCTGTACAGAAAGTTAGCGTACTCAGCCATGTATCCTCTGTGTACACAGAGATAGAAATTATAAATAAAGTTAGAAAAACGCAAAAAAAAAAGTTACCCACAGCGACGCCCCCCGGCTCGCGGCGCCCAAGGCGACCGCCTCGGTCGCCCCACCCACGCGACGGCCCTGTCCCAAAGTACTATGTTTTATGAGTTTTACAAAGACAAATTCTAGCGAATAATTATTCGAATATTGAGAGATCTCATTTCCGGAGGATTTAATTTGTTGGAACATAATAAATAATTCTCCATTAAGACAACTGAAATATAAGGGTAGGTTTGAATATTTTGACTTAGCTTGAATAATTACTCACATGTAGTTTAACGAAAGCGTCAAGGTCATCCGAACTCTCGTTAGTGCTTTCTAAATCTTTAACTCTCAATTCTGATATAAGATTTATTATTTAATACCGAAAAGAAGATTTCAATATCTATAATTCAATCGTTCTGTATTGTGTGTTAAGACGCGCTTGAATGTGCTCTGGCTGATACGTCTTGGGACATCAATTCTTTTGTAATAGCACCGTAATAATAAAATCATTTATAGTGTTGAATAATCATCATGAATAGTTGAAATAATTCACGTGATGTCGACCAGGCAAAAAACCGAATTCGAGAAATCGCTGATTGAGGCTCTGAAGTCTGACAATGTAGTGAAGAAGATATCTAATGCCAGTAATCGATATCAAGATGTTTCGCAGAAAAATTCAAAGCTTTAGAGATCAAAATCATAACTTTGGAAACTGAAATCGAACTACGAACCTAATTCTGTTGATTCTCGCAATTTAATGTTATCCAATAATGATGTTGAGACGAGACAGAAATACAGGGGCTAGGGGTGATGGGGTTTTGATGTATGTAAATAATAAACTTCAGTTAGAAATTATTGATGTGCCAAATACTTCTAATATTGAACAACTATTCATAAAAATTAAGCATAAGGGTAAATATTTTATTGTCGGTGTTGTAGGTATACAAGACCATACAAATTTTTTATTAAGTCTTGAACCAATCATATTATTGATGAATCTTTCCTCACGTCGACGTAGAACGTGAAGCTAAGCTTTATGGAACACAGTGAATCTACGTGATTGATCGGCATCGGGGTAAAATTAATGTACGCTCATATTTAGTTATTCATTCTTCACACTGGCTTTCTTGAAGTATATAGCGTACACAAACTCTAGATCTGGACTTATTAAATTTGTTTATCGATTTTATCGGATACTGGAAGGAGTATAATAAGACAGGAAATTATATCGCACTTTTGCGGAGACGTAGAGATATATTATTTAGAATATTATTATTCATCGCCAGAATCCAGAAGAATTGTTTCACGTTGGTTGAGGTTGAGGAATATATGTATGTTCACTATCCCAAAGAAAATTTTCCTGTAAAAAGAAAGAACAGGAAGACACCGGTTCTGGTTCATGTCATCCATCGACGCCATTTTGCCTACGAACTGCCATTTCGTCTTGAACATTTTATTCACTGAGATAAATTGTGTAAAGCGAATAACCGAAGTACTTGCTTCGAACAGGCTTTATACGGAACTAAACTGTTCAATAAAATATTCAAAATATTCAAATAAATAGGGATTCAATATCCAAAAAGGTTCCCTTGACCGAAGACGAAAAACAGTCAACTACTGGCACCATGAGATATTTGTTTACCCCACATGTGAAATACATACCCCAGATGTCTCTTTGTCTCGAATAGACGACAGAGATTTTACAAGAAAATGTAATACATATCCGAAAATGTGGACAGACTATATTATCCCCTGGCGCCAACATCCTCCCACCTGAGGTCGTTGAACATCGAGAAACGACCTCACACACAAAAAAAAACAGGGAATCTTACATATAAACATAGAATCAAACAAATAGAATAATGTCTTCATTATGAGTCAATTTGGTCCGAAGATTTCCACTACTCAACTTTGATACCTTTGCGGTCGGTTAACTTGGCGATCACTCCTCGTCACTTTTTCCCCTTTACGGGACACTTCGCGTTTCAACACTCCCGAACTCGCGGCCTCTTTTCGAACACTTCCCGCACTTTCGTTGCCACTAGTCGCCGATGTCACATCTCCAGTCGTCTCGTCAGGTCCGAGAAGAGCCTCTGCACCGTCCACACGATTGCAAAAAACTGGTTCAGCGCACTCCAAGGGGTACAATCGCTGAATAGGCCTTAGGACTACTCCCTTTTTAATAGTCACCATTGCAGAGCGAACTTTATCATCTTCTGTAGGACAGAGAGCTATATCTTGTCTGAGCCAACTGGGTCCCTCCCACCATTTTGATTGAAGCAGTTTTTCCTCGCGGGTCTTGTGCTCTGAGGGATCATTAATGCCTAATGTTTCTAATTCCCATAAGTTAGCCAAACTAGCATTGTTCAGAAAGAGGGACAGTGCTGTAACACTCTCTCTTTCCCCTTTCGGTTTGGATATTTTACCCATTAGAGTCCATCCCAAAAGTGTTTCAACTGCCACCAATCCATTTTTCAACTTATGTTGTCAGCCTGTGTATAATCCACCTGCTACACCTGCTCCTATGAGAATGTCAATCAGTGCGTCTTCTTCGACATCCGAAATCCGTATACCTAGATCATCCAATTCCCTGAACCAAGTACCGTCGGGAACAGGGGAGACTCCTGCACAAATCACCGCTTGGTCCAGAACTTCGAACGTGCAGCGATAACCATAATATCCTACGTTGATATCATAACAGCTATGCTGCCGCAGCATCTGTTTTTCTCCAAACAAATTATGTATCAGGTTAATCCGTTTTTTCGGGCCGTAACCTAAACCGTCTGCAGTGGATGTCAAAATGTACGACCTTTGAGATCCGGTATCTATCAAGGCTCGTACCGTTCTGGTGCATTTCTTCCCAATTAGCTGTACCCTCATTGTCTGCAAGAGCACCTGTGTTTTAGTGCTATTCGCTAGGGTAACGTCAGAATTAGCAGCTACACAATCATCTGTGGCGTTTCTATTCACCGCATTCTCGTTTTCAGGCTGTTTTTTCCCGGGACACATGAGTTCGACGTGGGTCTTCTTACCACAGGATTTACAGAAGAACTTCCCTGTGCACTTTCGAGCATTGTGTCCGAGTTTGCAACATTTAAAACAACCGCCTGCTGGGAATAAAAGATTACGCTTCTGTGCATACGACAATTCCCGCCCTTTGAAACACTTAGCGCTCTCATGTGAAGTTTTCTTGCAGAAAATATACTTAGAACCACCTGTGTAATTGGCGAGGTCAGTTGCCCTAGGTAGAGAACCTTTCGAATGTCCGAATTCCTTATTCAGACTTCTGTGATTTTCGGTTTCTTTTCTCGGTCTAGGCCTGTTTATCGAAAATCCTTCGACAGCAAGAGCTATGTGCTGTTTGTTTTCCACCTCATTTTTCAAGAATAACATGAGACCTTTTAAAAGGGCCTCAAGACTGGAATCTCCACAACGTTCAGCGACATTTGAATATGGGGCACGTTGCCATATACGAAGCAGGTCTGGGGGGAAACATGACTCGATTAACGGGAACAATATTGCCGCATATTTATCGCACGTTATACCGAGTGTCTCTAGAGCGCGTAACTGAGTTTCTATTTTATCGTACAATATTGAGAGCTCAGTTCGATCAATCGTGGTAGCGTTTTTGATTATTAATTTTAATAATTCGCGCACATAAACTTCGATTTGCAGATCGTTTCTTCCATATTGCGCCTTGGAGCTGTCCACTATTTTCGAATAGTTTTCACCTGTGGAAGGAAAACTGTCCACTAACTGTCGCGCTCGGCTACCCGGCACTGTAGCTTGAATTAAATATTCGACCTTGTCACTAGAGTCTATCTCAAGGTCCTCGTGAATCTTTTTAAATTGTGACCAAAACGGAAGCCAGTCTTTTATGGTCCCATCGAACTTCTTGAATTCAAGAACAGGTAATTTAAATTTTCTCTTACCTTGAATTCGTTTGTGCTAAGTTTTCCGAACAAACGGACCTTGCTCCTGGTAACTGCTGTGTAATCACCTCATCAGTTCTAGCACTCAACTTGTTAAACCTCCTCGAGTATTACTCACTTGAGTCAATCTCGGCCATAAGATCTACCTTCTCAGCATCTCCGCTCAGAAGAGAATTGTAGATCTCTTCATCAAGCCTTTTCAATAATTCACACCTTTGTTGTAAATCATGCTGCGTGAAGTTTCTTGGACTCTACTGTGATAGATTTTTGAGATGGAGCTCTCACATCGACTTTCTATGTAAAACTCTCAACAGGGGGTACTATGCCTTACACCGGTTGAAGCAGTCTCTTCCAACTGAGACCCTCCTACGTGTCTATTACTCCCTCATTCACAGCCATCTGAACTTCAGCATACTACTGTGAGGGGCGGCATCGGAGAGTAAAAGAGTTTTCATAACGCAGAAAAAATTATTAAGCCTTATGTTAGGTTTGAAACCTACTGATTCATGTAGGGAGGTTTTTAGGAGTTCGGTATCCTAACGTTATCCAGTATGTACATCTTGAGTTGTCTTCTTTATGTTCGATCAAATTTGTCCAAATGTTCAGACTTTCATAGTTATGGAACTAGGCATCATAATACATTATGTATACCGAAGCACTCAACGACTAAGTACAAGTCCTCACCTAGGTTTGCCGGAATTTCCTTCTACAATCACTTACCTGACAGATATAAAACAGGTACCAGGCAATTCAAAAAGGAAATTAAGTCACTTTTGCGTTCTAAGGGTTACTATGAGCCAAGAGAGTTCCTCTCTGATAAATTGATTTAAAATTTGTTTGAATTTCTTTTCTCATTATGACTTGTCCTATATATCTATGTGATATCTGTAAGGATCAATAAACATTATTATTATTATTCCGTTTAAGTCAGAAAAATAACAAAAAACATACCGAACATACTTTTCATAATCGTTAAAAAAATTTCCAAAAAATTAAATTGAAATTACTGAAAAACTTTACTTAAAAATAAAGTATGTATTTATTAATATTAAATTAATTAATAATAAATTGAAAATTTTTATACTAAATATTTGTTATTGCGTGTATGTAATATGTTAATATTTTTTGTACATATAAATCTATGTAATAATTTTGTGATACCTATTTAACAATGCTCAAGTTATTTCGCCAAAGCAATCTGACTTCACGTCAGTGCTTTCTAATTTTTTTCACTCAAAGTTAGAAAAAATCATCTATGATTTTCCAAACACTGATATTTCTGAAGTTTCTTCTCCTTGACAGATTTTCTTGAGTATTGACCAGTGAACAGTTCTATGAAGTCTCTTGATATCATACTGTTTAAAATATGAAAATCTTTTTCAAAATCTTCAACAACAATGAATGATATCACTACGAATATACTTTTTAAAGTGATGTTACTTTCCTTGATGATTATTTTCTGTACTGAATGCCAATAACAATTTACTAGAACAGATTAAAAGTATTCCCAGATTTAGGTGTGCAATTATACTTGCTTGAAGAAATTGAGTTAGATCACCTAAATTCACTTCTGAAAACCAACTAGGTATTCTTTAATAAAAAATCTTTAATGAATCTATTCTGTTTAGACTAAAATTAATTACTGAACATGCGTAAATTTTAGGTTTTTATATTTATTTGTATTTGTTTTAATTATGTAAACAAAAATATTGAATAATGGTTATTCATAGATTATGTCAAATTTTAATACCTTACCATAGAGTATTAATTTATTACCGAACCCCAGGAGAGAAAAAAATTAATAATCTATGGTTAGAATTAACACAGTGGTCAAAGACTCACCCTAATAATCTTTCTAATGCAAATTAGTTTACATAAATAATTCAGTAGAACTCAGGCTTTCTCAAAATGCATAATTGTTTCAAAACTCACTATATTCTTTAGAATTATAAATAAAATCCTTTTTTTTTCAGATTGAATAATATATTTTAGACAAATAATACCAAGAAATTACCTTAAGGATAAAGACGAAATTGAAATATTTTTCAATACTTGAATTTTACCTTATATTAAATGTTTGAAACACAACTTTTTACTATCATTATCAACAACAGCTTGATGTACTTGTTGATGTTTCGTTGATGTTGGGCTCTCTGTCAATTTTTGGTGCAAAGAATGGTTTCTGATTCTTCAATTTGTGGGCAAGTGTAAGAAAAATGGATTCAACATTATCATACTCTGAATCTAAGCGTGCAGAAGTCTCGAACAACTGTAAAGTGAATGTTTTTGAGGAATGGTTAGATCAAAGTAAACAATTGTTTTGAGATTACATTAAATTAGTTTGAACTAAGTCAGTGTTAAAGGATACAAATAAAAGTGAATTGTAAAAAAAAACTTTTTGAAGAAGGAAGCTTTCAAATGGTAACATTTCTATAAGAACTATAAATAGAATTATTGTTTGAGCAATAAACATCATTTGTTATTGTTCTTGTAACCAACATTTATACAGACAACTTCTTTAGTTCTCAAGGTAAAATAAGCTTTTGATTTCACAAAAGTTAAAAGTTAATTTTACCTTGAGAATGACAGAAGATGTCTGTTGAAATGTTGGTTACAAGAACAATAATAGAGAATGGTTATCGCCCAAACAATAATCCTATACAAGTTCCATCATCAACAATTTCTCGTCAGCAACAAGAACTATAAAGTTACTTACAGGCATATTATGGTGGTCAGCAAATGTTTGGGCATCATTGGTTTTTACGTTAGGACAGTTATCACATTTATTACCAACAAGTATTCGAGGTATGTCTGAAGGACAGTGTAAATCAACTTCTATAATCCACTTCTTCAATGAATCAAAGGAAGATGAATTTGTAACATCATAAACAAACACAACTGCATTAGCATTCCTATAGTAATGCCGAACCATAGTTTTCCTAAATCTTTCCTGACCTGCAGTGTCCCATAGTTGTAGCTGGAAGAATCTCTTCAACTCATAAAAGGGTTTCCAGAAACAACAGTCATACACACCGTAATTTTTTCATCATCAATCCATAACACTTTACTGCGAAAATCAACACCTATTGTTGCTTCTGGTGAATCTAAAAATTTTCCTTCACAAAATCTGTAAGTTAAAGAAGTTTTGCCTACATTTGAATCTCCTACAACAATGACTTTGAATATTCTGTCTTTGCTATAATGCTGCTTCATAACTTTATTTTCGTCGGAATTTTCCATTTCAGCAGAAATTTCTTGCATAAATGATGATTGATGTATATCTTCAAATTATGAATATTAGATTTAGCTACATTTCTGTAAAATCCAATTATGTTTTACGATAAATACAAATAATTTTTCCTTTTTGAGTAATCATAACAGAAGTTCCGTAAATTTAGGTTAGAAAAATCATAACGTAAGGCACATTTTTGCGCATAACCGAGTTATTACAACTGGTTACCCCCACTCCCGAGTTGAAAAGTGTTTTTACATTTTCTTACAAATTTTACGTAACCGCTGGTGCAAAACTACGGACGATTATAAAAAATCGTAACCGTTGATGAGTGTTCATAATACGGGTGTGTGCTAAAATCTATCTGTAAAGAAATGACATGTCCTAACTAACACAGAACACTAATATACAATAAAACAATATACAATAGAGATACCAATATACAGTACTATAAACATTCGTAGTCTAACGTTTGAGTGGTAAAGATACAAGACTCTCGTTGATTATGCTTTACTTTTTTATTACATCAATACTGTGACATTTCATTTATCGTAAAATTTTGTTTTTTGTGAGTTATAGAATTTTTATTCTCAACTCTTCTCCACTTGTAATAGTAATAACTGATATGCAACAGTAGATACCCATTTAAAGTTCTACACCACTAGCAATCAGAATACAAAATTAATAATATTACAATATCCATATTACATTTGCTTTTATGACTAAGAACACAATTTGTATCAAAATTTAGAAAAGCATTGACGTGATGACCTTCTGCACGTTTGTTCTAGAGATTAGTCTTTTCCCGTGTGCTGGAACAGTATGATACTAATACAACCGCCACGATGAATGAACAAACGTATATCTCAAATTAAAAATAACTACTCACCGGCTCACAGAGATCCGGAATCTGGCCCAATGTTTCGTGGTCAGGCAACTTGCAGTGCAGAAATGGTCAATTTTTGATCTCTGGCTGCTGTATGTCGAGAATTGGTCGATTGTTCTGTGAGTAAAGTGTCAAAAGCCAATTATTGACACAACTGTCATCAATTAACATATTGTCATAACATTATTAATATGGCCGATATAGTGTTAAATTAAAATTGAATTATATTTAATGAGCTTCTGTATCAGATTATTTATTAGGGTGTGGTATTTGTAAGGAATCCAATAACTGAATCTCATCTGAAAAAATTTTAAACACCATAACGTCACTATTGGTGGTCAAGTTTTTATAGGTTATGGAATTATAGTAAATTTTATAAATATAGAAAGGGTGTTGAGATTTGTAGTAATGAAAGAATGTTTCATTGCAATTTGATTACAATATGTCACGTTTGGCTGACTACTTCGTAATTGTTGGTTTTGACCATGAGAAAGAAAGTGAGTGAATTAACATTAACTCTTGCTGTGAGCAATAACATTTTTCTTCCAGGAAGTGGAATAAGCAGTGGTATTATATTACAAAGATTCCCAGAAAAAGATTGGTCGGATACTCCATTCATTGAGGGCATAGAATGGGTTTGTATTCAATAAGCTATGATAAGTGACAAATTAAAATTCATTTATGTCTTCATAGTTCTGTCAACCTCAAGGATGGGCTCTCTCTACAGAAAGACAAGAACCAAGATTTTTTGTCTCCGTTCTTACAGATATCGACGCAAATAGACACTATTGTGCCTGCTTATGTTTTAATGAAACCATATCTATCACTCCTAGTAAACCTGCAGATGAGGTATTATTTCAGGGATTGTATTACTCTTGAAAATTTTTTAATTCGCTCTATTTTTAGGAAGAAGACACCTTAGAGGGTGTTGTTCCGATAGTTCGAACAATACCATCAATAACTCATCGTTGTATAATGTATGCTCCTAAATGTTTAGTATTGGTGTCAAGACTGGATTATATAGAAACTTTTAGAGTAAGTTCATTGTGGA
Organism: Micraspis discolor; assembly: GCA_030674115.1. Classification (NCBI taxonomy): domain Eukaryota; kingdom Metazoa; phylum Arthropoda; class Insecta; order Coleoptera; family Coccinellidae; genus Micraspis; species Micraspis discolor. The sequence continues at coordinate 387,120 of JARTUT010000452.1, forward strand.
TTTTCATTGCAATTCAATAAAACATTGAACTTAATATGACCATAGTACTGAATTCTGAGAAGTCATAAATCATTTATGTTCAATTCATTATAAGAATGTAATGATGTCTAAAAATAATCATTACTTTTATCAGTAATCTGCATATTTTTTTCTAACTGTTATTTCTTTATAGAACTGCTTGGGTATTATTTATTCAGTGTACATAGAAAACATTCCAGTTCCCCTTGAAACACTGGTGGGTAATATTTTGGGATGTATACAAGTACCACCTCCTGGGGGTCCCCAGGTTAGGTTCAGTATAGGAGCAGGAGATAGACAAGCCTTACAACCTCCTCTCTGTTCTTCATTGCCAGCAACTCAAACTTCAGTTAATTTATTATTTTCTCAATTAGGTGAGTAGTATCTGAAGACCTTGATAGGTAATACTTGGTTTGTTACAACACTTTTCTGGCTGTAAGCAGACTAGAGGTAATGTGAAGATCTCAAAATTCCTCACTTCTGTCTAGAAATAACCTCTACACACACGTGACATTTATTATTCGCTGAAAACTGTTAGTTTTATATATTTTTTCAAGAATTTCAAATTTTAACATATATTTTTTGAAAAGAAGTTTATTGGGAAGCAAACCAACAAAGATAATGGAACCACTGATTCACCACTATGAAAGACTGCCAACATTACCACTCATAGAATCCCTACTATCAATAGAATGACTGTTATATTAAACTTTTAATTTTTTATTTATTAACAAAAATGCATGTACATATCAATTGGATGATGGCTTTACGACCCGCTAAAATAGGAAGAAATTGAACGCTGACAGGAAGAAGATTACCAAGCAGACCCCTAAATACATGGAGAGACAGTTGGTAGTCAATTACGGGATAGCAATAAATTTTATAGACCAGTGCCCTACTAAAGCGCTAGTAGAAAAAGATCTACAGTTCCTTGTGACTAGACCTAAGCAGTTACAATTTAACGTAATATGTTGGATAGAAATGTCATTAATAATTAGTTGTACCAGTATTGCGAGAGGGAAGATTAACTCTATAATTTTTATTATTTTCAAAATATATAAAATATTTTCTGAAATTATTTCATAAGAAAAACTATTATGCCATCATATTTTGGAAGTTGATTGAATTCAAGAGACAAATATTACTTCATCATTGTGAAGGGAAGTTTTCATCAAAAGCTTCCTACTTCGGAGCCCCCGATTTGTCTTTTGAAATCAAAAAGGAGGAAAAATATTATTGGATTTTTTATAACATTTAAATATGACCATTGACCTTTTATAGAGTGTATCTTAGCATTTAAATATGACCATTGACTTCACCTTTTATAGAGTGTATCTTAGCTATATATATTTTTTACACTAGGAAAAATAGTTGCAGTAAAGCTAACATAGGGAAAAACGAGGAAATGAATAAAAACGAAATAAACGTATATATATATATATATATTGAGTTAGATAGCACATATCAAAGAACATTACATTACAATGCTATGTTACATATCATAATACAACTGGGCGTTGTCTACTCAATCCCTCTCTCCATGCCTGCCTGTCTTGCGCATCTTCCACATTAAGCTGTCTCTCCTCCATTGCCTTTTTAATGCCTTCGTTCCACGATCTTCTTGGTCTTCCACGTTAACTGACATAGGCCAAGACGATGGTAGGCCGCATTTACAGAGTTATAAGAGTCATTTCGTGTCATTAAGTCTTCTAAATTGTCTGGCCGGTTAATGTAGACCCGACTCTTCAAACGTCCCCAAAGAAAAAATTAAGGGGGGTAAGATCAGGTGACCTAGGTGGCCACTCCATTGGTCCACGTCTTCCAATCCACCGTCCTTCGAACTGGTTATCCGGAAACCTTCGAACAGTAAGACCATAATGTGGTGGTGCGCCATCTTGTTGGAACCAAATACTGGGATCCAAGTTTTCCCCATTATTTGGATCCGAAAATGCCGTAAGTAGGTCCGGAAGCACTGCCATACGAAGATGTTCCAAATATCGATCAGCTGTTAAATTCCCTTGAAAGTAATAAGGACCAATAAATCTTCCCCTGACTATTCCTACCCAAACATTAATTTTTTGGGGGCGCTGGGTGTGTTTTGTCTGCATCCAGTGGGGATTTTCCCGAGCCCAGTAGCGACAATCGTGTCGATTTACAGAACCACTTAGACAAAACGTTGCCTTATCGGAAAATACTACACTATTAAGAAAATTTGGATTTTCGTCACAATGCCGCATGAAGATTTCACAAAATTCGAAACGTCTGTCCGGATCATCTTCAGAGAGTTCCTGAACAAGTTGAACTTTGTATGTGTGTAGCTTTTTTTTTAACATCTTTACTACAAACGACTGACTAACATTTTCTTGTAAGGCAATTTCTGTTGTAGTTGCGTGAGGGCTGTCTTCTACTGATAGCAAAATATCTAACTGCACATCGTCGCTTATTCCTGTTCGTCCAAATTTTGCATCTCTCACGCTTCCCGTTGCATTAAATTTTGCAACAATTCTGCTTACTGTGCTTCTAGCAATTGGAGGTCTTTCCAAATGTGTTGCGTTAAATAAAGCACATGCTTCTTAATGACTTCGAAGGCGATAGCCGTAACTTACCATCATTAGAATTTCTATCCTTTCTCTTTCGTTTAAACGAGCCATAATAATAAAACTGGTGTCACACTAATTGTACGACTGACACTGACACACCGTTGTTTGAGTAAATCAATCGAAAAAATTGACAAGAACAGTGTTCTTACTAGATAAGTTTAAGTTTGACCTCTTTTTATAATTGGTTTTGTTATTTCGTTTTTTATTCATTTTCTCGTTTTTTCATATTATATTAGCCCTACTGCAACTATTATTTCCTAGTGTAAAAAAACAAGCTTTATCACATAATGTAATAAAAATCTTAGCTTCCCATAAAAAAAATATGTTGATGACGTCATAACTTTGACAAATTTGACTTGTTATTTTTGTAACTTATGTGAAGAGATGCGGAATATAAAACACCGTTTGACGTGTTTTGCATTTTTTTCAAAAGTGATTGTTGTATGTTTTATGAATTTTGTGCATTACTTTATCATAACCCTGTATATGGTTAGAAAGCCCAATCACCATGAATATGGTGTAGGATGCAAAATTACAAATAAATTAAAGTTCATAAAAACAAATATTTTGAAATTTCATTAACAATAATTTTCCTATTTTTTTACAGGTATAAGAAATGTTTTAGTTCTCTTTTGTGCCATAATGACTGAACACAAAATATTATTCCACTCAAAGAGCTACAGTCGATTAACAGATGCCTGCAAAGCTCTCACTGCGTTAATGTATCCCTTCCAATACACCCATGTATATATTCCTTTACTTCCATCACCTTTAGTTGAGGTTCTATCAACTCCTACACCCTTTATTATGGGAGTTCATTCTTCTTTGAAGAACGAAGTTGCAGAACTAGTAAGTTGTATTTTAGTATCTTCATCTTATTAGCATGCAATTCAAATGAGAGGAAAAATTAGGAAAGGACTAATATGAATGAATGGCGAACATTCAACTGTCAATACTGTGATCATATGACATAGAAAATTTGATACTGACAATTTCAATGTATTTTGTTTCAATATTTTTCAGATGGATGTGATAGTAGCTGATCTTGACGGTGGCTCTATAATTATACCAGACGGTATATCGTTACCTCTTCTTCCCGAACCTCTGCTGAGTCAAACACAAGAAGCTCTGAGTATGGTATTACAACCCGAACTCAGTTGCGCAGATCATGCTTTTCCGCCGCTGGCAGTTAGATCCCCTCAACCGGTTATGCTGGATAAAGAAATCAGAGCCGTTTTTCTAAGAACCTTTGCTATGTTATTTCAAGGTTACCGAAGTTGTTTAACAATTATCAGGATCCACCCTAAACCAGTGATTACTTTCCACAAGGCCGCATTTTTAGGAGAACGCAATTTGAAAGACTGCGATTTTACAAATAGAGTTCTTGATTGTATGTTTTTCACAACATTCATTTCTGAAAGGGGACCTCCCTGGAGGCAGTGTGATGTTTGGGATGAATTGTACAATGTTATTGGTGAGTTACTGCATCTTGAAAAGTATACTGAAAAAATTATTATTTTGCCTAATCGGAAGTTCTGGGTGTGTAAGATATGCCAAATTTCCTAGCAGGGTGATCATGTTCTAAAGCCAACTCCGGAAGATTGAAGAAATTGGAGAATTCTGACTGAGGCTTCTGAGCAAAGAATTGAAGTGCATAAATTTGAGTTTCAACCAAACCTCATTTGAAAATCAAGCCCTTTGGTAACCTCATTATTACCCAAATTTTAACAAATTGAAAAAATTAATGGTGATTTATTCAAGTGATTGACATTCAGAGCAAATAACATTAATAGATTCCGCACCTGTAGTAAAAATTTCTTTTATCTTGAAAATTAACTGTATCAAAAAAAAAGAACTGGGAAGAGAACGATCTGGCACCGCTCATCATACATACACTTGCACACGTTATAGATTATTACGCACCCTTGCGCGAATGTTCAAACTTCCTATTTTGGACGGATATTTACTCCTCAATGAGATACCTTTGTATTGTAAGGAATGTTATCTACAAATATGAATGGAAATTGAATAGTGCGGTTCTAGAAGACGAGTAAACAATTCATTTGTTTGCTTAGATATAATGAGAAATTCGTACTGTACATTCTAGTGACTTTTGTATTGGTAGTTGACGTGACTGACGAAAGTTGACAAATTACCGAGTTTGAATTTGAATCGAACCTAAATTCTGGTGTATGCACTTCGCATAATTTGAATGGAAACGTCATTCAAAATCTTGGGACATGGGGATTGTATCCTATGACGTTCACGGGAGGGCACAACCATGCAATTCCTTTATTAATATTTGACAGATGTTTCATTCCAATCATTCATTTCAACGTCATCAATGTATGACTGACATTGTGTTTTATATAATTCTTCATTTCGTTTTTTTCCTTTGCTTTTCATTAGATGTCGCCACACAGTACTTACGTCAAATTGACAAGCTTCATATCAGTTTCGCACTCTAGAAATGAAAATATCAGATAGTAGTAGTAGTAGTTACTGTCCTTTATTGCAAGCAATTGGCCATCGACCTGAGATCTTTCAGCCTAATATCAGATAAAGTACCGCAATGTAGTGAATTCTCCAAATTCATAGTGAAAGAAAAAAATTCCAGTTTCGTAAGAATAAAAATGGATCATAGTGAAGAAAAATTGCGATGAAATAGTCGAGGCCTCGGAAAACTCCTTTTGCAAGTTTCAGAAGAAAGTAATGAATAATTCTATAATGCCAGTTATGCCTTGACCGGAGATGAGGGTTAGCAGTAACAGAAGGAGAAACTCTGTGGAAATACAAATCAACTTGCGATTTCGATGAAATCCTGACAAAGTGTTCACAGGAAAACACCTCATAGCGCAAATCAGGAATATCAAGACGCGAAAATTGCTGGCACCGGACGAATTAGAGGCTCTCAAGGCCGCGGCAATGGGCCAATCACCAACTGCGTATACGCGTAATATCAGGAGAAGCTTGCAAAGAAGAAGTTCCATAAGAGCACCAAAATCAGACTCGATGAAAGCGATGGGACAGATCAAACGGTGGAACCGAGTATACTGGATGAAGTTGCTGATGATACATTCCATCTTTTCCAAGAAATCAGGCTCAAATGGGAAGGCACCAAAAATCTCTAAACTGAAAAATAACCCAGAATCAAGGAACTTGATACAGCTTCTCGATGCTGCCTTGGAAGATACGATCCAGGCATCCGCGAATCTAGAAGAACCAAGCCATATTGTCTACAGCGCGGCTATCACAGCTACCACGATCCAACAAACTACATCTAAAATACGACAACGAGGGCATTGCCAACAAGGGAAACCTCCTTGAGAGAGCAGACTGGAGGAAAAGATCAAGAGATTAAGGAAGGAAATTGGAAGTTTGCAAGCATTTCTGAACACCCAGAGCCCAAGCAGAAAATTAGAAAAGAAAGTACAGGAATATGCCAGAAGAGCAGGACTGAAAAGAAAAGAAGTTGCCTACCTTGCAAAACTTCAAACTCGTTTGGAGATGCTGAAACAAAAGATAGCTGCACTGGGCAACAGAATAAGGAGTTACCATAAGAGAACCCTGAGATACCGGCAGAACAACCTCTTCTCCAACAACCAGAGAGAATTTTACAGAAGACTCGAAAAGGAAAAGGCAGAAATAACAGATTCACCAACACCTGGAGAGATGGCAGAGTACTGGTCCAAAGTGTGGTCTCAGAGCACCAGTCACAACGAAAATGCCGCCTGGATCAAGACCGAGGATGAAGAACAACGAGATCTTCGGGAAATTTATGCAATAGACATCACAGAAGAGTATATACGCATCACAGCCAAGAGGATGAAAAACTGGACTGCCCCGGGAATCGATAGCATCCACAACTACTGGTGGAAAGCACTGAAATCAACCCATCTAGTTTTAGAACGGCTTATCTAGGGAGCACTCAAACAACCATATATCATTCCTGCATACCTCACACAAGGCATCAGCTACATGATACCCAAGGAGATCTAAAGAAGCCGGAAAACTACCGCCCTGTAACGAGCTTGCCATCGCTTTACAAGATAATATATTCCACCGTGTACCACCAGAATGACACTCACCTCAAGAGAAATAATATTATGATATGGGAGCAGAACAGGTGCAAGAACAAGGGCAAAGGAAGCAAAGAACTTCTGATAGTCGATAGGACGATCACAAGACAGGCAAAAACACGGAAGAAGAACATCTCGATGGCCTGGATTGACTATCAGAAAAACAATTCTGTGCCCCACTCATGGCTGATAAAAATCCTGAAAATATACAGGATAAATGAATAGATCATCCGCCTTCTTCAGTCCCTCATGTCCACTTGGAGAACAAAGATAACGGTGGTTGGGCACTCAACACCAGGCCACACCGTGAAAATGAGGGCGAGGCATATTCCAGGGAGATGGCTTTAGCCCACGATGGTTCTGCATGGCTTTTAAAATCCTCAGCAAGCTCCTCAATAGATCAGCGTATGGCTACTCATCAAACTTTATGCAAGAGGGAGGAAACAGCTTGAGAGAGAAATAGAACTTGTCAGAATGTTCAGTGATGGCATAGGAATGTCGCTGGTGGAGGTTAAACCAAATAATTCTATAAATATAATTTGATCCTTGAAATAAATCGTGAAGCATCTAGTAGGCTGTGCCGTGCCCTTTGAGAAGTTCTTGCATGCGCGACGAAGGGAAAGATGATGAGAGAAGGAAGTATAATAATGGCTGATGGAAGGGAAAAGGGTCAATGTTACACGGAATTGCACGCATTCTATATTTTTAATGGAGGAAAGGAATAAATATTTGAGCATTCAACAGACATACGAAATTAAACAAACTGAAAATAAGCAGAATTTCAAAATAGAGTGATGACAAGAGTCCGAAAGATTTTGAAAACGCAGCTCTCACCAAAAATAAAATCGAGGCACTAAATATCTGGGCCATACCTACCTTCACCTATTCATCTGGTATACTCACCTGGTCTAAGACAGGCCTACAACAGATAGATAGGCACATAAGAACCGCACTCACCGAGCACGGCATGTGTGTCCCAACTCACCAACGGAAAGGCTGTACTTACCACGCAAGCAGGGAGGTTGCGGCTTAGTCTGTATAGAAGCAGCGTGTCTGCAAGAGGAAAATAATAATGCACAATACTTCAACAACGCAGACTTACCTGTACATCAATGGATAGCAGCACAGGAGGGCGCCACCGATGGAGAAAGAGAGGAGAACCGAGGGGAATCTGAAACAGAATTTTACAACAAGACTGGAACGAAGCTGGCAAGCAAAAGCTTTGCATGGACGATTTCACGCTAGCCTACACCAACCCGAAGTAGATCTAATTAATTCCAGCACCTACCTTACACAGGGATACCTGTACCCCCAGACGGAGGGAACCCCGTTCGCGATCCAAGACCAGGTTGTGCCGATGCGGGCTTACAGCAAGTACATCATGAAGCTTTCCATCGAGAACACAAGATGCAGATTGTGACAATCTGCAGAAGAGACGGTGCAACATCTATCGTCAGCCTGCTCAGCAATCGCTGGAACAAAATATCTAGCCCGACAGGACAGCATGGGAAAAGTGGTGTACCAGCTGCTTTGTCAACTGCTCCCGCACTTCACGCCAAATCATCTGTACGCTCCTCAGCCGGTTATGGAGAATGAAAAATATAAAATATGTATACTGGGATCTGACAGTGATCACCGACATAGCACAATAGACCTGATGTCGTAATCTGGAAAAAAACGGAGAAACACGCAGTGATATTGGACTTCGCAGTGCCTTGGGACTCCAACCTCTCAAAATCTTATGGAGAAAAAATAAAAAATATGAGGCACTGTCTCGACAAATAAGAGATATGTGGAGGCTTAGACGAGTGGATATAATGCCGCTGATAATAAGTATGAAAGGCATTTTACACACAAAAAACGTACAAGCACCTAAAAGAGCTGAACCTGTCAACTAATGCTATCACGTGGATGCAGAAGGCAGTAATATTGGGCACAGTGAACATCATAAAGCAGGTTATTTTTCCGCATTAATGCCACCAAAACAATAGAATTGGCTAGCGCTAGATAAGCTTCAAAGACCTCCACAGAAGTGTGAATTTAAAAATATATATATATATATTATTTTGAACTTTTGGCTCACAAAACAGATGTTAGCTGGGGTTGGTGACCAGGTGCCATACAATTTGGTGTAATACATTAAAGCCCAGAGAAAAAAACTCAGTATTTAATTTAATTTTGACATCAGTCATAATTGATGTCGGTCGATAATTTTCCTACGTTATTTTTTAAATGAAAAAAGCTTCAAAATCGTCACTTGACCGACCCGCAAGACTCCTCCTTGCAGGTTGACGACAAATTTTGTGTATTGAATTTTCTAAGGACAAGAGTGATTATATTTCTAAATTAGCAGAGGACTATGGTACAGAGATTATTCTCCTTCAAGAAAACGTTGAAATGAATGAGTGGAATAAAACATCTGTCAAATATTAATAAATTATTTGGTTGCACGTCATAGGAAACAATCCCCAGGTCCCAAGATTTGGAATGACGTTTCCATTCAAATTATGCGAAGTGCATACAAATACTAGTATTTTAGACATCTTAGGTTCGATTCAAAACCAAACTGGGTAATTTATCAACTCTCGTCTGTCACGTCAACTGCCAAGATTCAATATAAAAGTCACTAGGATGTACAATACGAATTTCTCATTATATCTGAGCAGTTTTTCACAAAATTTTTCTGATGTAGAGAATATATCGTTTAAAACACGTTGCAGAAGGCAATTCCAATACTCATGCCTTCGAAAACTCGCTCCTTCGACTTTCGGTCTCGTGTTGGAGTAGGACCCATTCTTGTTTCAGAATATACTATCATTTAGTCATACCAGTGAATGAATATTTGCTTGTTTCAAAGTTAGGATAAGTTCCATTTGCATTGTGAAACTGCGATAATAAAGATTTTTATAAACTTAAAAAAGATTGAACTAATTTCTATTAATTTTCTAGGTGACAGGACAAAAATAGAGAACAATGATAGCTCACTTATTTTAACCCATATACAAGAACTAGCCACCCAGTTATACACAAATGAAAATCCCAATCCCCATTCTTATGCTCAGAAGATTTTAGTACCGCCGGAGGGCGCTTTTGCTAGGATACATCAACCGCCATTGCCACAACTGAATGCGGACATGGTTCAAACCATCATAGAAGAAGGTTTATCTAAAAATAATTTGAAATCTAGGTGAGTTTTAGTCAAGTCCATTGGAGATATCTTACACAAAAATGGAAAGTTGATACTATAATTTTTCTTGATAATTAAGTAAATAGTCCTTAACTTTTGTTGCAAGTCATACAGTTCGTAAATAAATCACATAAATTTACATCTGATAACTTTCTCATATGCTCATTATATTAAAAATATAATAATTTTTGGCCAATATTTGCTAATTAATGACAAAAAATTCCATAAGGAGCATAAAATTGACTAGACAGACATCATCAGCATAGCATTGTTCACATTCTCCTCCATTTTTGAATATGTAGTCATATCATTGAGCCAATTGGTGGCTCATATGATGAATATTTTCTTTGTAGTGTGTAATTCAAGATTAATAAAGGGAAGTCTGGTTTTTACACTACTATGACTAAAGATAATAAAGATTATTTGGGCTGTTCCTATTATTTATTATTATGATTATTAAAATTCTAGTGATTGATGAAATAAACATTTATAACAGATCCATTCACTTTTTGACAATCTTAACGCTCGTTCACAACTATACAGGGTGAGTCTTTGATCACTGCGTTAATTTTAACGATAAGAGATAAGGAACACTTGCTCTACCAATTTTTCTAAGTCCGCACTGCTGCAAAGTTATAAGCGATTTATGGTTGCAAATTGGGAACTACCGGATACCTTTTGAGAGTACATAGAAAATGTAGCTGTTGCTTTATGATAGTCCATGAAATTGTAAAGACATACTTGGTTTACGCAATCTGTCCCTTTTTAATGCTTCAAAGCGTAATATCCATGATGAAAACACATATTTATAAGCAGTTAAGCAGTGTTCTGCTCTTACTGTAAATTGACAGCTTTTAACTGACCCGGAGCGAATAGTTTACCACAATCAACAAAAAGTTTCTGCATGATCACTATGGCAATGATATCTCTAAAGCCTGCACATCTCAGAAACTATGTCAACATAGTTTCTTTTTCCATTCCATTGAACCTGAAGAGATTTTGTCAGTTATACCAGATCTGAAAAATGGTGGTAGTTGTTCAGGTCCGGACATAATATCTTCGAAGATCCTGAAAGCAGTTGCACCATTTATTGCAGAGCATTTGAACTATCTATTTGATCTATCTATTTCATCTGCTTGCTTTCCTGCAGTGCTGAAAATTGCTAAAGTTATACCGGTTAAAAAAAAGGATGCCACCAACGATATTGCTAACTATAGACCCATTTCATTGTTGAGTTAGTTATCCAAGGTGTTTGAAAAACTGGTCCACAAGCGTGTGTGTAAATTCTTGAACAAGTTTTCTATATTGTCCGATCGACAGCATGGATTTAGAACTGGCAGATCAACACAAATGGCCTGCACGGAATTCATTGATTTCGTTTATGAGTCCCTGGATAAGGGAGACAGTGTGGCGGGAATATTTTTCGACCTCTCCCGTGCCTTTGATTGCCTCCAGCACACTTTCATAACAGATAAACTTTATCAAATGGGTTTCCGAGGTGTTTTCTTGGAATGGATGCGAAGTTATTTGTCACAGCGCTCCATGTATGTACATCTAAATGGTTATTCGTCAAGAAACTACAAAAATGATTTGGGTGTTCCGCAGGGGTCGGTTTTGGGACCACTGCTGTTTCTGCTCTTCATTAACGATTTGCCCGATTCTTTGATATCATATATTATCATTTTATTCGCTGATGATGCTTCTTTGGCGATCAGAGCAGCTAATAACCATAAACTGGATGCTCTGTGTGGGGAAATGTTCAGGCGTTTCACTGACTGGTGCAAAGCCAATGCACTCATTGTCAATCTGAACAAGACCCAGATCATAAGATATCAAATTCGCAATTCTGATTTGGTCCCTAAACTTGTCATCAAAGTGGGTGTGAATTGCTTCGAGTCCTTGGAGAATATCAAGTTTTTAGGTCTTTATGTGGACAAAAACCTGAGATGGCATATTCAAGTGGAAAATATATGTAAAAAACTAAACACAGCTTATTATGCCATTCATCGGATTGAGGATTTCCTTCCCCTTGATGCTCTGATGAGTGTATATTATGGTCTTGTATATTCCCATCTTTGTTACAATGTTGTCCTGTGGGGTTCTTCATCTGAGAGTGAGAGGGTTTTCATCACACAGAAGAGGATAATTCGCCTCATGTTCAACCTTGGGCCGAGGGAATCGTGCAGGGGAGTGTTCAGAAATTACAAGTTACTTTCATTTCCTTGTATCTATATGCTGAAGTGCTTGTTGTTTATTAGATGTAACTTGAACAATTTGATAAAGTGCTCCGATTTTCATAAATATGCAACCAGACATCAAAATACCTTATGTGTTCCTCTACATAAAACTTCGAAATATGAGTCGTCACCGAGGTTAGGTGGTATAACTTTTTATAACCACCTGCCTAATAGATTCAAGATATTAAATGATAGTCATTTCAAACGAGAAATCATGAAGTTGTTTATTGAAGAGTGTTTTTATAACACTGATGAATTTCTGCAAAGCTCATTGAGATAGCCAATCATTTTCATTTATTGTGTATTATTGACATTTGCTATACATCATTGTAATGTCCAAAAGGATTAATAAAATTGTATTGTATTGTATTGCTCTTTGGTAAATTTTAATTAATTTTCCATCCAAAACATAATTTCAGCTGAAAATCATACTGAATTCTGTGATTTTCTATCCGAATAAGTATATAGTCTTTTCAAATTACCTTCAAGATTATCAGATATTTCATAGATATATTTCATGTGATTTATAAAAATAATTGAATTAAAGCTAAGATGTCTAAATTACTGGTGTGTGTACTTGTCAAATTTTGAATGGAAACGTCATTTTACTTTTTGGGACATGGCGACTGTTTGGTTTTATACTCACATGAGGGAGCCACAAGGCATTTCATTCATAAATTTACATCGTGAACGCTTGACATTTGTTGAAATTTTAAATCAAATTAACCTCAAAAATGAAAGAAATTTATTTTATTCCCCTGAAATATTAACTAGACAAATATTTCATGGATTTCACCGATTAAATGGCTTTTAAATAAATATTTTTGTGATGCGAGTTCTGATCACGTAATGCTTTCAATTAGTATGGTTTATCCATTTTTCTTCTAATACATTGAAGTATGATTTTTTTCACTAATACATGGTCTCTTGCTCAAACATAAATGTTTTCAGTAGTATTCTATAAAGATTTTACAAGCCTGATTTATGGGTAGTTGATGATCATTTATGTATGTTTTAATAATTTCTGATCTGATCATTTTGGATAAGCAGGAAATGGTTTGTAATATCAGTAGGAATGCTTTCTATTAGGCTTGAGAAGGAATGATATGGGACGTCCGGTTTAAAGTAGTTTGGGTGATTTGGGAGCTCTCTTTCTGTGATGATGAAAAAATATGTATTCTCATTCTCAAAAAGTTTTAATTGAACATATAAAGTAAATAATTTCAATATATATATAATATCCTTTTGAACTTTTGTCTCACAATATTTGGTTAGCAAATAATAAAGCATATAGAGCAAGGGTTAGTGACGGAATGCCCTACAATTCTGCGTATGACATAAAAGCCTACGGAAAAAACCTCAGTAAAAAAAAACCTGGCTCCTGCCAAAGTGTGAAAGTACAAAAATAAGCTGAAATATAATTGAGGGACCTTTTTCTTCAAGAGTGTTCTTCTATTGATGGACACAGAGGCTTCTTCAAGTTGTCCACATCGAATCTGGAAATAAAAAGACAAAAGTAGAAAAAAGAATTGATTTGATTAGTTATATCTATGAAAATAAGTGTTTGAAATGCGTATATCTTTTGAGGATTCTTGAAACGCACGCATAATATTTAGTTGTTACTTGATATAGAACAATTTCACTTGAATCCTTAAAAAAATTATTTCTACTCACCTTTGGCACACTGAAAGTTCGTGAATTTTCATCCGCTGCACTAGACAAAAACGCATTATAAAAAATGGATAATCACTTTTCACACACTTTTATACAAAAATTCCGAATAACGCAATAAATAATTTATTCTAATCAGAAACTGACATTCGAATAAATTTGAGTGGCGCTACCTGGCGGAGAGAAAATAAAAGAATCCCCATGTCGCCAAACCTGTAAAACAAAATCGGAGGAGTGCACACACCAGTATTTTAGACATCTTAATTAAAGCTATCTGTTTTCTTTTGAAGAAAGACCTTTTCGAAATTGAAAGTTATGCCTTCTTTCATAGAAAAGAGTAAAAGGGTTTTCACTGAAAATGTATTAATTTATTTGAAAAAAAAATGAGATGAAATATTAAGTATTGCATATCAAATAATTGTAACGAAGCAAATAGTACATATTCATTCATTTTGAGAATTGACTATTAACTTTCTTTTTTGAAATTTCTTGTTCAATATTTCCTAATAAGAAAACAACCACAAAGAAGTTCACAACCTTCCTTTTGATTTCGATAATATCAAAGTTTCTGAATAATGTTTCAAATACCAAGTGAATGTTATGCTATCGAATTAAAAACGGAAGAAATATTTTACGTTTAATTCATCATCATGAAGAAAAGTTTAAGCAATCATAATTTTCATTAATCCATAGATAAGATCATTCAATAGCAAAATTTTCGATGATGATAATGATTTCGAGAAAGAAAGAACTATGGTAACGTGGAATAATTACAACTCAGTGATTTTTTTCGGTCACGGTTGGATCCAGGAAAAAGAACAATATTCTTCATTTTTTCCAAATTCGAATTATTCAACATCGAACATCTTGGAATGGTACGGTAGGGAGATTAATATTGATTAATAAGTTCTTTCAAAGTGTTCAAGCATACAGAAGATGCTAGGATGTGTTTCGTAAATGCCTATTTTATATCAAGTTTTGATGGTTTCAGATTTGGTGATGCATTCACTCGCAGACCTCAGGCTTTAAAAGATAGAGCAAGTGTGTTTAATCTGAAGAGTGTCCCATTTATTTAAAACTTTCTGCAAAATTTAAAAAAATTTTTTTATTGATATTTCAATACTCTACAATATTTTCTGAACGCAGCCGAATTTCTAAAAATGGTATAGGAAGAAAGCATTTCATATTATCTCAAGAATATATGGTTAAAATAAAATAGTAGTCAAAGACTCATCCTGTATATTTACATTTAGTGTATTGAATTCATTGATCTGTAACTAGTACATACTTCTGGATTCTTTTTTCTTCTGAATAGTTATCCTATACAGGGTGTCCCAAAAACG
Source organism: Micraspis discolor (assembly GCA_030674115.1). NCBI lineage: Eukaryota > Metazoa > Arthropoda > Insecta > Coleoptera > Coccinellidae > Micraspis > Micraspis discolor. Next base: position 402,255 of record JARTUT010000452.1, read on the forward strand.
ACACGTCACAGTGACACTGGAGTTAGGCCAGCACAAGAGGCATCGAACAAGCCTAACATGACCTCAGTAAAAGTTGCTCGGTTTTCAAGATATTTCCAATTTAAACTTTTTCTAAATTTTCGAGTTTTTTAACGTGTTCAGTGCTAGCATTACGTTAGATAGCCCTCAGGTTTCGATTTTTCTTTTGTACTCTTGTTGCGAATAGTTGCTTAAGATGATAGAAGTGTTATTTCGTTGATAACTAATGTAAAATGTGGAAAAATACTGGATTGAACTTGAAAAAAATTGAACAACGAAAATTACTTTCAACTTTGATCACTTGCCGTGAAAAAATTCAAAGAAACTAAATGAGCAAATAACGTTAAAACTTGCATGTCTTATGCTTATTCCAAAATGGTATAACACATGTGTCTTATTTTAATATTATACGATTTTTTAATGCTTCACTAATACTAGGAACCCCTGGAAGCTACCGCTAGAAGGTAAAAATAATGTCACGCGCAACGATAAGGCATTGTTATTGTTATCTATTAGCTTTTTTGTTTGTCAAATGCATGAGAATGAAAGATAACGATAGTTTATTACCCTTTTGTCGGCTAGATATTGTAAGCAAATAGCTTTGTTTTTGACGTACGTGTCGTTATCATCTTTTCAAAGAAATGGAGAAGAAAGAGGGATAACACATGTATCTTATTGGTTTAATAAGTTTACAGTAAATGCTCGAACTGTCTCCCTTGAACTCTAATACATAAGTGACATCGCCTAATAAAATTACGGCTCAATGTTCTTAAGCTGATTTCTGATATGGTGCGAGCTGCATCGAATACACGTCGCCGTAACTCTTCTTCGGATCTTATTGGTTTCGCATAAACTTTGTCTTTTAGACAACCCCAATAAAAGAAATCTAAGGGATTTAGATCCGGGGAACGCGGTGGCCATGAAATTGGCCCCTGTCGCCCAATCCATATTTCGGGAATGCGTTGCTTAGGTACTGACGTACTGGTAAGGCATAGTGTGCTGGGCAGCCATCTTGTTGGAACCACATCCTTCGTCTCAGCGCCAACGGAGTATCTTCCAATAATACAGGAAGGTTGTTTCGCAAATGTTCTAAATAATTTTGTCCATTCAGAACAGGCGGCAACTCGACCGGTCCCAATATTTGACCGTTGAAAATTCCCGTCCACAGATTAATTTTAAATTGGTACTGTGATCGGTCTTCTTTTTCATGTGGGTTGTCTAATTGCCAGCTATGGATGTTGTGCAAATTGATATACCCATCCCTTTTGCAGGTTGATTCGTCGCTCCATAACACTTCATTGAAGAAATTTGGATTTTCTCTCCATTTCTGAATCATTGTCCGGCAAAACTGGACACGCGCAGCGTAGTCCGCCGGAAGCAGTGTTTGGACGCGTTGGATATGGTAGGGATGGTATTTGTGGCGTTTTAAAATTCGATGTGCCGAAGATTTGGGAACACCAGTGCGGCGTTCAATAATTCGCACTGAAGTTCCTGGCTCCTCTCGTACTTGCTCTAACACCACGTTGTCGTCAACAGTCCGAGGTCTTCCTTCTGAGTGACTCACTCCAGGTAATCTGCCATCACGATAAGCGTTCACAACTCTTAAGATCACTTCGTAAGTCGTCGGATTACGGTTTGGATATCTTTCGGAGTATAATCTTGCAGCCAATCTTGCGTTGTACGAAACATTGCCTCGATTGGAAACCTGCCTGGTTTCGCCGTAAATCAAGTGCATGTCCGAGTAGTCACGGTGAGTGTATTGGGTACCACGATTTGCCATCGTTAATAAGACAGTTCCGTAAAGCAATATCAGTGTCCAACAGAGCGCCGAGTTGTCGTTCAAAACAGAAATCAGAGTCCAGAGAAAAGCCAAGTCGATTTAAATTAAGGATTAACACGGTTGTCGTACGAAACGCAAGGTAACGAACTGTCGTAACAACTTGATTTGCAGTGCAGGGCCATAAGAATTAAAACTACAACCCCTCTTTCTTCTCCATTTCTTTGAAAAGATGATAACGACACGTACGTCAAAAACAAAGCTATTTGCTTACAATATCTAGCCGACAAAAGGGTAATAAACTATCGTTATCTTTCATTCTCATGTATTTGACAAACAAAAAAGCTAATAGATAACAATAACAATGCCTTATCGTTGCGCGTGACATTATTTTTTTACCTGCTAGCGGTAGCTTCCGGGGTTCCTAGTATCAGTGAAGCATTAAAAAATCGTATAATATTAAAATAAGACACATGTGTTATACCATTTTGGAATAAGCATAAGACATGCAAGTTTTTAACGTTATTTCCTCATTCAGTTTCTTTGAATTTTTTTTCACGGCAAGTGATCAAAGTTGAAAGTAATTTTTCGTTGTTCAATTTTTTCAAGTTCAATCCAGTATTTTTCCACATTTTACATTAGTTATCAACGAAATAACACTTCTATCATCTTAAGCAACTATTCGCAACAAGAGTACAAAAGAAAAATCGAAACCTGAGGGCTATCTAACGTAATGCTAGCACTGAACACGCTAAAAAACGTGAAAATTTTGAAAAAGTTTAAATTGACAATATCTTGAAAACCGAGCAACTTTTACTGAGGTCATGTTAGGCTTATTCGATGCCTCTTGTGCTGGCCTAACCCCAGTGTCACTGTGACGTGTCGTTTTTGGGACACCCTGTATATTCCAATTTGTTTTCATTCCTACTTCGATAATATTTCTTGATTAAAAAAAAATCATCTGTCAATCTATGAATGATTTCATAATATTGATTTTTAGTTAAATGTTTTCATCACATGATCATTTGTTTCATTCACAGTGGAGAATTTGCTTGGTGAGTTGAATGTGGTGTACTCTTAACTAGGGAGATGCAGTAAAATGAAGCTTATTATAATATTACTAATTCAAGCTATTTTATTTTGCTTTCCAATGGAATTCAATCACCCAAACGTTGGTTATCAGGTTTCAACTTATACTTGAATTATTATTTCGAAACAATTACCCTTCAATTATAAATTTTGAAAAGAATGACAAATAAAATTTTTTTTTTGATAAATATATGTATAAATTCTTCAAAATGTCTGGATGTCTTTTTGCTGAATCTTTCATTTTCATATAAATCATTTATGTCCTTTCAGGTTAGCTTCTTTGAGACCGGTACAACCAAGAATTGTACCAATGGGACCATGCATTTCGACTTTAAATGAAAACAAAAATTTAGTGAGCAACTCAGCTAGGCGATTGGAGGTGATTACTCAATTAAAATTTTGAATATGCTACAACATGAAGATTTTAGGTTTTGCGCAACTGCATAACTTGTATTTTCGAGAACAAAATATCGGACGCTAGAAAAACATTTCCTGCTGTTTTAAGAGCTTTGCAATCGAAACAAGCCAGACTTGCGTTATGTAACGAGTTGGCCCAACATGTTTGCGGTACCAAAGCAATGCTTGAACATCAGCAGTTCGATCTGGTGGTTAGGTTAATGAATTGCGCCCTTCAGGATGATTCTGCGATGGATGAACATGGAGTTGCTGCAGCTCTACTTCCTCTGGCCACTATATTTGGTAGGAAGCTATGCACAGGAATCATCCAGTTTGCTTACACTTGTATCCAGGTAAAATAATTTTGTTATTGGAATTTTTGTTCTTGTCAGTATCAGTACTCTCACCTGATGGAATCGAATTCTATGACATAACTAAAGTATCAAATTCATATCACAGTTGATAGCTTCATACATAACGTTTTAGTTTTTTTTTTTTTTTTTTGAAAAATTTACATCAGACCTAGAAATGCTTGGAAAAAACAACACAAACACATATATGGAATTGTTATTTGGGCGATAACTATCATCTATTATTGTTTATACTATACTCCATTTCGCTTCAAATAAATATGCTGTGTCTTAATCATTAGTTGTTATTCCTTTCTTAATTATGTGTAGTGTTGAAACAATCTGTTTTTATATTGATTAATTACTTCCGGCGATCTCGACCTACTGTAATTTAGGAACAATATTGATTATAGTGTACTATATGACAGTTAATCTTTTATTCTTCATTTCATGACACCAGTTTTTACTTTTTTGTCATATATTTATTTGTGGGTTTTTGATTAGGAACACCCTGTTTGGCAGAACCAACAGTTTTGGGAGGCAGCATTTTACCAAGATGTTCAGAAAGATATCAAAGCTCTCTATTTGAATAGGACCGACAACTTGGGTGGTGCTAATCGGTATAACGACTATCAAGTTCCGAAACCTACGTCGCCAAGGGATAAAAACGAATTTTCTTGGCAAAATCGCCGTTCTGTAGCAATCAAATTGCATCAAGATTCTACATCTCTAGAGATAGCTGCCGAACAGATGAGAATATCGAATTCGATAGATGAAGAAAAGGCAAAAGAATTGATTACTCAAGAGGAAAATACTATTTATAGTCAGGCAATTCATTATGCCAATAGGATGGTTTATTTGTTAATACCACTAGACGTGGCTAGTAAACATCACAAACCTGATTATATGGACGAGGAACGAGCTTCCAACAGTATAACTAACAGGTAATTTCTCAATAAGATAATTATTCCGACTCCATCTGAATATCAGTGTATATCTTGTGATGACAGTCGTACCTTTTAGAATTTGCTATTCATTTTATTATTATTCTCGAGTATTATTGGGTTTGGCACACAGAAAGGTGTTAACAAACTTCTTGGATTTACTATAAAGTTTATATTGGAATAATATGTATGGAGCGTTAACACTAAGATAAAGAAACATGAATGATGCTATCGACATGTCAATACAACTTGTGCCACCAGCACCATCAGCATATTTAACTCAATTGTTTTGTTGTTGACTAGAAATGACTCATGTAACTTTCGGTCTTGCAACGCAAAGAAATATCCAAAATTTCATTTTTGAAAGGATGAATTCGGTAAATACACGTAGGTATTTGAGTTGAAAGTTTCTGCTTTGAAGAAATATGAATTGGTTATTGAGCACTCAATAAAAATACTTCAAGTGAAAAAATTTGAATGTATTTATTATTATAATTAGTATTTTATTCAAATACACAAAGCTGATTTTATAAATGTTGTGCAAAAGTTTTACATTCGAAGTCAGTTTTGATTTGAATATACAACGTTGGTGTTGTTTTCAATTACCTTATGTTCATTAAAACATGGAAGAAGGCTACATTATAATAATATTAAGCGCAAATAGAAAACATATAACGTTCTGAAAGCATAGCTACCGGTAATAGATTCGGTATCACTTCAGGCGGTGAGAGTCGGTCTCTCAATCAGAGCAGATGCCGATCAGCTAATCAAAATCGACCTAGATGCTAGAGGTAGAGTTATTATTGCTCCAAGAGATAGTATATCAATGGCGTTTGCACGTGCAGTTGGGACTGACGCAGCTGGTTTAGACTGCCTCAATCTGGACGGCAGTACATATAGATTAACTTTCAAATATACAGAGTGCTCCTAAATTGAACGTACAAACGAAAAGGCCCTTGAACAAGGGGTCGCAAACGTTGCGTTTTCGAGATACAGTGTTGATTATGATAAGAAGGCCAGTTTGTATGCTGTGACAGTTTTGACAAATCAAATTATGGAAAATTTGTGTTTTGAACAGTAAAGGTGTTTGCATTTGTGGCGATTCATTTTTTTAAATGTAGACTACTTTTTTCATTACGATTTTTATGACTGTCCTAACAATATTTTATTCTAATATGAACCCCTACACATTTTAATGTCAAAATATGCCGAATTTCACGAATTTAGAAATGACTGACATGCCTTTCATGTATGCTCTTGCAAATTGAAATTCAAGAAAAGTTAAGACCTAAGAAGTCATAAAACACTATCCCAATAGAGTTATACCAGATTATCGAATGTTCTCTAATATTCATAGGCGTCTTTCAGAAGCCAGCTTCTGATCGGCTTAATGCCGATAGACCACGCATTGTGAGAACACCACAACTCGAACAGGCAGTTATGAAAGAAATAGAACAACATCTAAGAACCAATACAAGAAAAATTTGAGTGCTTTTGAATGCAAGTATTCAGGCAGTTTGGTGGATCTTGAGGGATTCTCTTCTATATCCTCATCAGATTCTGAGAGTGCAAGCTCTTCTGCTTCGAGATTTTCATCTGAAGATTATTTTTTGTCAGTGTTGGTGATAGACTGGAACAATCCTCATTTTGATTGCCAGATTCTATTTACTGATGAAGCCGATTCCTGAAGGACTTCAATTATAACTTTTCATAATGATCACATATTGGCTAGGAGAATCCGCATGGACTTGTAGAGACCTATTTTCAAAAGGAATTTTCACTAAATGTACGGGGTAGATATATTAGTGATGATATTGATCCTTCCTTCTTGCCAGGTCGACTAACAGGTCAATCATACAGACATTTCTCAGAAAACCATTTGCCCTTGTTATTGCAAGATATACCTCTTATGCTTCGACAGGAAATGTGATTCTTGCATGACTGTGCTCCTGCTCACTTTTCAGTAATGGCAAGGACTTAGATAGTTTTAAATTTATAGTATAGTCGGCACCGGTGAACACAGTAAAAGAATTGAGAAATCACATAATAGACCCATTTTATACAGTTAGTCATACCCCAGTGTTTGAAAGAGTTCGATCATCTATGAGACGAAAAACAAAAGCTTGTATAGGAGTTGAGGGAGGATATTTTCAACATTTGCTTATATGGTAGTTCTGTCTTTTGTGGTTACTTAGTTTTCTTGTTACGATTTTTTTTAGTTTTACGTTTCTTGTAGTAATACATTTTTGTAATGATTAATTGAGTTTATCGAATCTTTATGGATCATCGTTACAGATCAAAAAAATTTCAATATAAACTAATAATGAATTCATTCACCACAGCTTACAAAATGGCCTTCTTATAAGTTGGATTTTTGTTCCGGATTTCGAGAAAATCGTTTTTTTTTCTGTGGCAAATTTGGCAAAATTACAAGAGACCGAAAAGTTTAGTAGCCATGTCACGTGGTGAGAGCTCACAAATGTAATATCTATGCTGAATTTCAGTAGAATATCCTGTAAAGTGTAGTTACTATGAGAATAAAACTTGAAAAAATCCTTACTTCAACATTTTATGTGGAAAACGAAACGTTTAGGACCCCACCTTCATGGGACTTTCTTTTCTTAAACTTACTTAAGAAATCTCTCCCCCCTTATACTGATCTTAACGTATTTCATAAAAAAATCAAGCGAATGCCAATTCATCTTGATGAAGATTTAAAATTACAGTGTTGCAGAAAGCGATAGTGTAGACGCAGAATCAGGATTCGAAGATCAGGAAGCAGGTGAGACCGGTGCCAATGTGATAAGGACCGTTTCTAGGTTCATTGATAAAGTGTGTAATGAGGGAGGTGTCACTAGGGATCACATAAGGAACTTACATCAAATGATTCCTGGGGTGGTTCACATGCATATAGAAACCTTAGAAGCAGTTCATAGAGAATCAAAAAGACTTCCTCCTATTCAGAAACCTAAAATATTGGCACCAAATCTATTAGCTGGCGAAGAATCCATTATGGAGGGACTCAGGGTCTATTTATTACCCGATGGTAGGGAAGAGAGTAGCGCAGGATTGTTGGGAGGTCCGCCACTTCTACCTGCAGAGGGAGCTATATTCCTTACGAACTATAGGATCATATTCAAAGGAATACCTTGCGACTCTTTCGGTAAGTCGTTGAATCTAAATTCTCATTTAAAATTTCATTATTTACTATCTTTTTTTTTAATATTTTTGATGACCTTGGTATCAATGTGTATTAGTGTTTAGAGGTTTTTTTTCCGTCAAAATTTCAGAGACTCGATTAGACAAAATTCCGACGTTTATTTTATTTTAAAATCATCTTCAGGGCTCTAAAATAAATGACAAACTTAATAGTAAAAACAAGTAAAAATTCAAAGGAACAGAGAACAGAATTGAATAAGAACATTAATCAGACTAATAAAGTAATAAATATGCTCAAAAATATCTTTGCAATTATCACATATATACAAATAATAATTGGAAGCTATTCACATTGCCAGTTGGTCTCTATTGTCAATTTGAAAATTAAAAACAACGAGGATGAAATAATAAAAGACATCATATACAGTTGACTGAATTGTACGAAATAAAATGCATCAAAGGAAAATGAACCGGATGGATGACATTCAGTGTTAATCATCTGATAACTATCAAATAAGAAAAATGAAATAATGTGTAGCACGTGATTTTACTAGAAGTAGCGCCCAAAAACATATAGTTTTTGATCTCATTTTGAAAACTTTAGAGAATTGAACTTCACTTCAATATCAGTGTTGAAATTTTTCTTGAGGATTTCTGTAATAGGAACAATTCAACACGATCCTGTGGATTAGAACATATATTGTTTGCTCTATCGTAGAGAAATTTTTGGCCACTCCTAATATGGTGCTAAAACTGTGATTCGATTCCAAGTGAATATTAGTCTGTGTTTATTGATTTCTTATAGGCTTTGAGGTTCCATTCTGTTTATGAACCAGTACATGTAGGAAAGATATTTTTTCATTTTTTTCTTTTCTTCATTGGGAAATCAATTAATCCTTCCATGCGGTTGAGGTGATCTAGGAATATTTCTGGGTTTTCTCTTCTATGTTGTCTTATCCTGTATATGTCGTATACATATCTGCGTCATAACTTCGGTTTCAACTCATATTGATCCAATGATTTCTTCTCAAAATCTTTCATATGCGAGAATGGATTTGATAAGTACCCGTGGGAAGAAAAGTCAATTTTTTGGACATTTTCAAATTAATTTCTCAACAGTCTCCTTTTAGCTCATTACACTTAGCCCAGCAATATTCTAGCGATTTCATGCTTTCTAAATAATATGATTTCTCGAACTTTGTAAAATAAGCCTCCGATTCAGTGATGACCTCGTTTGACGTGAACCACTTTCCACCGTGCCATTTTTTCATATGGGGAACCAGAAAAAAGTTTGACGGTGCCAGATCTGGTGAATATGGTGGGTGAAGTAGCAATTCGTAGTTCAATTCTACTAATTTGGAGTGGCAACTGCTGATGATAGAGTCGGTGCGTTGTCGCGGTGGAAGAGTATTTTTGTACGGTACGGAAAGGTGCTATTTTTCTTGAATGTGGCGTCAAGTCGATGCAATAATTCGCTATATTGCCTATTATTGTCTTTCCCTTTTCCAAGTAGTCAATGATGATTATTCCGTGGAAGTTCCAAAAAACCAGTGGCCATAACCTTTCTGGCCAATGACAACGCCTTCGCCTTATTCGGAGCACGTTCGCCTGGAAAAGTCCACTGCTTCGACTGTTCCTTTGTTTCTCTGGTATAGCGGTGGATCCAGGTTTCGTCAACGATTGGCCTTAAATAGATACAGACACTCCTTTCAAGGTTTCACACGATTTCGTTTTTGGTCCACTGTTAGCAAACGGGGAAGCTTCTTCTTCTCTAAATGTTGATGTAAAATATTTTGCATGCATTCGTATGAAATGTTTAGCTTCTCAGCAATCTCTCTAATCTTCACTCGATGATCGACCAACACGATATCATGAATTTTATCTACCATATCATCCGTAGTCGCCTCATTCGCACGACCTGGGCGGTCCTCGTCGAGAACCGATAATCGGCCCTGTTTGTATCCATTGAACCAATATCTGATGGTCATCATTGATCGTGTACGGTCCTTGTAAACAGCAACCAACCGATCTTTGATTTCCTCGTACGCTTTCCCTTCTAAATAAAATAATCGAATCACAGAACGATATTGCTCTTTCTCCATTTTTCTAAATAACACGAAGTTTTATACTCTGAAATGTTGCCAGACTACTAGATGTATTGGTGCCAAATTTTGACAGACGTCGTTAGAAGGAAGAAACTAAAAGATGGTATACAGATTTTTCACCTACAGTTTCCTCTGTTGTTAAACACGGGTACTTATCAATCCAATCTCGTAGATATCTGCCAAAGTAGGGGCCCAAGAGGATCCTTTTGAAACATGTATTTATGCCACTTACATTTTTCTATAAGACCACAACTTCTTACAAGAATTCAGTGTGGCTATATGTACCCTTCTATATTCTGCTTTGGCTAATATCCATATAAAAGATTTCGCTATGGAAACATTGGATCAATATGAATTGATACCATAGTTGTGGTGTAGATATGTAGAGACATTTTCGTGATATGTCAATACGTTAAAGAAAACCTAGAAAGATTCCTAAATCACCTCAAACACATACTAGAGTCTATTAAATTCACGATGTAAATCGATCAAAATAACACACTCTCTTTCCTTGATGTACTGCTTCACAAAAAATATCGAACTACAAAAACACAAGAAAATCCACAAGAAAGTTGCCTTATCTGTTTCTACCGCTGAAAGCTTAGAACGATAATTATTGTTACCTTTTCCTTCTGATATTTTCAGCTTGTGAACAGGTGGTCGTGAGATCATTTCCAGTTACATCCTTGACCAAAGAGAAAAAAATCGCCATACAATATCTGGCTCATTTAGATCAATGGCTCCAAGAAGGACTTCAGATGAGATCATCAACATTCCAGTTGATGAAATTAGCCTTCGACGAAGAGGTCACCCCCGAAAATGTCGATATGCTTAGGAAGTTAATACACAAAATAAGACATCCTCCGGATGTTTTCCATCATTTCGCTTTTGCCGGTCAAGTAGTGATGAACCAAACCCCGCTTCACAAGGGCAAGGAGAAGAACGCCACCCTGCTGGGAATATCGAAAAAAACGCTTTTGAAGACTGCGAGAAGGGCTGGATTCAAGCAGAAATCCTCGTCGAAGAGACAGAAATATGTGCTTCCAAATATGACTGCAAGCAATAGCAGTAAATACATGACCTCGCCCGGTAGAATGAATTTGCCGCTTTCCGACGATTTCAATCACGATGATGATCTATCCATCGACGACTTTGAGTCTGCGCCTCAATCAAGTACACCAGTAGCAACAGACGCAAAGACGTTGGAGCGATTGGCTGAGAGAACCTACGTGAAAGATTGGAGAAGGTTGGGTTTGACTTACTCGAGTTCGCCCACCTCATCCAAAGTGCCGACAGACGCTTTTAGACTGACTTCTGTCAATTCTATCTATATGATGTGCAGGAGGTGAGTTCTTATAGAAATTCTGTTGCTGTGTGATCATTGGTTGTAGTTTTGTTTTGTGATAACATTGAAAAGTGATAGTTATGTTTTTAAGGAGAGATTTATTATTTTATTCTTTCTATGAAATTGAATTGCGAACAATTTTTTCTACTCATAGTTGTTGTGCCAATGAAATGATTAGTTTTAATTGTGCTGTATTGGAAGAATTGTTTCGATGACAATGTCATTGCGGTGTACAACGCCATGGAACTGTATTTCAATTTATTTATTCAAAATCAAAATCACTCAAAATCTAGTCTAACTATTAGTACATATGTGCTGACACAAAAAATTAATGAACAACAAAAACAAAATAATCCACACTGCAAGTAAACTATCTACAGATTACATTCCCGAAAAATTGCACGCACCCTGAATTTAAATAGTGCAAAAGAAGCGAAAAAATCCAAATGATTGGCATCATCATTAGCTAAACCTAAGCAACGATCGGGCAAACAATTGGCATCATAGTTGGTTTTATGTAAATCTACATGAAATAAAAACTTGTTCCTAATGGTCCTACTGGGACAGTTTAAACCAATAATTTGGAGCAGATCCGGACAATCAACCATTCCATTAAGGATTTTAAACAAAAAAAAATGGAACATTTTACGACGAAGACCAAGAGCATCCAAATTGTGACCAATACGTATAATTTCCATGTTATTACGCGAAACTTCCATATACGATTTGAAGGTTAGGTATCGCAAAAATTTACGCTGAACTCTTTCGATGATTTCGACTTTATAATTGTAAAACGATGACCATATGATCGAACCATATTCCAATATTGACTGTACCAGGGAACAATACATCACCTTCACAGTGTTAGCTGAGAAATCTCTTGAGAAGACCGAGCATACGACATGCTCTTGGTGTAACCTCATCAAAGTTGAGCTTAGTATCCAATATCACGCCAAGATCGTTAACCACCTCGACGGTTTCTAAAGTGACTCCATCTATACTATAACTATGTACGCTACTATTTCTACAGAATCTCATCATTTTCCACTTATCAACATATACCTTTATGTCGTTCGCGAATAACAAGAACTTGACCCCACCAAACTGACCACCTATATCATTTATAAAAATATTAAACAAAAGCGGGCCCAAATGGGATCCCTAAGGAACTCCCGACGGAACATCAATTACATAATTCCTATATCGAACGCTTTTTCGTAATAGGACACTAACAGAAATGAGTGCATGGTGGACATATTTCGATGTTTCACCACTACTAGTTTTAAACCAGAGGATATAGACAAAATCTGATGCTCATTCTTTTCTTCTGAAAAATTGACAATAGTAGAATTCATTTTTGGCTAATTTCTTTGTTTTTGAGTTATAAGTGAAAATTGGAACTATTGAGATATCGAAAAAAAAATTATATCTTTACAAATACTGATATAGTGGAAGGTTATGTTTTGTATCATAAAATAGAGTACAAGGGTTTACGTTGGAAATTGATAATTTATTTTTAAAGATTTGAGATGAAATATTTAGAATATTGAAGAATTATATCTTTTAGAAGATTTGAGATGAAATATTTAAAATATTGAAGAATTATAACTGATCGACTAACAAATCCAATAGTATGTATTCATTCCTTTTGAGAAGTAATTTTGAAATTCTGAAACGGCGTTTATGAAATTTGTTTTATTTTGGGAACGTTGCAGGCCTAAAGGGAGGCGGTAAGAGACTCAGAAAAAAAATGGGGCGTGTAGTAGGCTTTAGGGGTAATTTAAAATTTTATTTAACTAAGAAGCCTAATTTCGCCCTTAACTTCAACTTTTGAACATCAACTCATTGTATCATCAACAAGTGAATTGTCGAAAGCGCCTGATAAGCAATTCAAAATCAATAAAATCCTTAACAGCTCTTCGAATGATAGATTATTTCATCAGCTTTGTGTTACTAATGACGAGGATTTCAATAGTTTGATGTTCCATACTGAAGTTCATTGGCTATCGAGAGGTAACTGTCTGACACGATTTTACAACCTGTTTAATTCTGTAATGGAGTTCTTGGAAACCAAAGATACAGAACTGCACAACAAACTTATTACATCAAAGAATGAAGAAGCTTATATGACAGACCTGTATGAATTGTTCAACGACGTGAATCTCCAACTGCAAGGCGATGAACTGTATTTAATTAAAACAAAAAACCTCGTTGCTTCTACACAAAAAGAATACGGGCAGAGATGAGTTTCACAATTTTCCGAATTTAACAAGAGTATGCTGCAGTAACGATGATTTATTTGCCTACTGCCAATATTTGGAAAACCTCCACATTGACTTCACCGAACGATACCAGGATATATTGAATTTTGAACACAGTGGGTGTTGGATCCGTTTTCATATGTCAACACAGCGATGTCGCCTTAGCTAGAGAAAGAACTTTGAGGATGAGGAAATAAAAGTCAAGTTAAAAAAATGGTTACCAGGAATTTTGGCTACAAAAACCGATCCCTCAATTTTATTCTGGATTGTGGTCAATCGTTCAACGATTCTTGATTCTTTTTCATCGTCATATTTGTGTGAACGTGGATTTAGTGCTGTGACAACACTGCTTACCAAAAAAAGAAATTGTTTTAATGTTACCGGACATTACATGGCGACTTGCGACTGTTCTTGAGTAAATGGGAACCTGACCTAAACAAATTTATTAAAGAGCATCAGATCCATACTTCAGATTAGCCCTTTTTCATTTATTCATTTTTATTCTTTTTTTACTCTTTTTGTTATTCTTTTTTCTTTTCTTTTTATATGAGGGTCTATTATGTTAATTTTGTAAATATAATTTGTTTGGACGTTTCAATAATTTCATTCTCATTGGCATGTAAAGAACGTAAGAGCTAATTTGAGATCTGAGCTCCGTTCTTTATTACCTACTGCACTCAGGTTTTAAGTGAACCCTGGCAGGTTATAGTAGAAGTCCCACTTAGAATTAATGTTTATTCTCTGTTAATGTAGCTCACAGTAATTAATTAATTCAATTTGAAGTTATAGTGGTTTTTAAGTAGGTGAAAAAATTGGGAGACGCTAAAAAATAATTTATTCTCAGAGGGGATAAAATAAGTTTGGGAAACCCTTATCTAAAAAAAAATTTTTTATGAAATTTCAACAGGTATTTTGAACGGAGCCTAATTTCACGAAAGGGTAGAAGATAAAAGTGCTCTTAAGAATCTATGATTGAAAGTAATGTAGTAGTCAAAGACTCGCCCTGTACATATTGATTAATTAAAGTTTCCTAGTTGATTCACAAGAATTGAGAGTTTAGTAAAACAGTTTGTTAACATAGAAAATTGTGTGCTTTGAAAGTTGAAGGCTGAACGTTGTCTGCGCGGTTCGACTCGATGACATGATTTAAATATATATATATTTCAAAATGAAAGAGGTAACACAGGCGTTAGCATGTGGCCTGCGATTTCGGAAATGAAAAATAGTCAGGAAATTAAGCGAATGAAAAAATTTCAGTTACCCTGCTCTATTGGTTGTTCCCGCTCAAGTAAATGATGAGTCCATACGAAGATTTTGCCGCTGCTACAGACAAGGCAGAATACCGGTTGCGACATGGCGTCATCCAAAATCCAAAGCCCTGTTACTACGTGGTTCAGGACATCACAATAAGAGTGTTATGGGAATGTTGAAGAGTCATCCGAATCCAAACGCATCCTCAGAAACGTCCTCTTTTGAGCAGGAAAAGTATTTTTCATCCTTAGTCTCTGCGACGCCTGTTTATTCTAAGAGACATTCTGGTTGGGGAATGTCAGACAGCTCACTTAGTATAAACTCGCTTCTTCTAGCAGCAGATGATAAACTGGGAATGGCACTCACACCAGAGGTTGTAAGGAGATCCAATCCCTTCAATAAGGCTATGGGTACTCTAGGGTAAGTATGATCTACAATTTTTTCTGAAGAGTATCCATAAATAATATCAAAATAAATGAGAAGTTCAAAACATTTATAATCGCAATAGTTTGCGATACCAGATAAAGTATCATCATATTTCAGATTCCAGTTTTGTCGTTATTGGCATTCGTCCTGAAATCGTTTTTAAAGACAAAGAAATCTTGGTTCAAAAGAATAACTCAAAATATGGAGATATGCGAAAATTTTCGGAATCTTCACCTTCTTTAGTTGGTGTGAAAGAAAAAAAATTAACCTCACTTTCTATGATTTCTAGAAAATAACAATTTGTGATGAATGAAAGTATTAGAATTAAAAGATAGAATTTTTCAGTGAATGCTCATGTAGGTTTTTTATTTCAGGGTATTTCCTAGATCATCAGGAGGTAAGGGACCTAGGAATTTCGGGCGTTGGGGGTCTTTAAAAGACAGGCGTCAAAACTCTCAAGCATCTTTAGCGAACCTTCAGCAAAATCGAAATACAATCAGGCATTCCGCCGAGGGCGATGGGACTTCAGAAGGTGTCCATACTCTTCAAAAATCGGCTCTCTATATCCTTGGAGAAAAGGCTCATATTAGAGGTATGAAGTTTGACAATCCCCCCAAGACTGATTTTATTCCAGTAGAATACTACGATGTTAGACACACTAAGCAGGCTTTCAAAAAATTAATGAGGGCTTGTATACCAAGCGCACCTTGTACCCAGAATCCGGAGCCAGATCAGAGTTTTTACAAGTGAGTTGATACCTATTGTGGGCTATTGAAATATTTGAAATGACCAGTGAAGGTGGCATCGTATTTCATGCAATTAAAGTTAGATATCTAAGAACTTTTTTTTTTAATCTCAATGAAATATTAACAATCAGAATAACATTCTATAAGTTAATGTGGAAGTAGTCAAGTGACTTAAATGCGGGAAGAGATTATTCCAGTGAGAGAATCTCATTATTCCATTAAATCAGCTGGCCAATGTCTCTTCAATCTTCTTGCTAAGGTGTTTGTCAGTAAGGGTTGGAGTAAAATATTTGAGTGGTTTTCCATTCTCGCGTGGTGGTTTCTGCTTCTATGCTTGATGACTTCTTCAACATATGGTATATTTAGGTCTTCATGTAAAGTCTGGTTGGACACATACCATGGGGCGTTGGCCATCATGCGAAGTATTTTCGATTGCGTTCTTTGGATCAGAGCTATGCTGGATTTGCTTGCGCATCCCCAGATTTCTATCCCATATGTCCATATTGGGATGATGATCGTCTTATATAACAATATTTTGTTTGTAAGTGGTAACTTGGATTTTCTTCCGATGAGCCAATTAATTTCCCTGACTTTTAGGTCAATTTGTTTTCTTTTTTGATTATATGTTCCTCCAGGTTAGCCTAGTGTCTAGATGAAAGCCAAGGTATTTTGCTGATGTAGTTTTGGAATTACTATGTTGTTCAATTTGATTGGGGACAATGTTGCTTTCTCAGTGTAAAGTCTACTTGTTGAGATTTGGTTTCATTTATTTTTATTTTCCACTTTTTCATCCAGATTTGTAGTTTGTCTAGGTGTTCTTGTACTAGCTTAGTCGCTGTTGCTGGGTCTTCATGTACTGCCATTATTGTTGTGTCATCAGCAAATGTTCCTGTTGTAGTGTGAGCTGTTATTGGTAGATCTGAGGTAAAAAGTAGGTAGAGGAACAGGGCCAGCACGCTTCCTTGTGGAACTCCATTCTAATGGTATCTAACAACTGATTAAATTTTGTTTTCCTATTTTGGAAGGAGTTTAGAGAATTTTTTTCAGCATGTAGGATGTTAGGCAAACCTCAGTTCTTGCGGATTTTTGGGGTTAATGTCTGATGACGTTACTTCCAAACTATTGGAAAGTTGAATTTGGTTTTGTGATATCTTGCTTAATACTTTGGTTGAATAAATATTCTTCAGGTAATAGACCATTCAAATAATATGGAGATATTTAGTTTTTTCGCTCAAGCGATAAGATATTTTTTACAATTATTTTAAGCATTTAAGTTATTCATTTAATAAACAAGGTGAATCTTTGAGTAACGTGAAAATTTTAACCATATATTATTTAAGTTCGAAGAAACACTCATTCCCAGGGAAAACCAAGTTATCTTTTCGCTTGAATGTCTATAATTTTCGAATATCGCGCAGATCGGGAACGACTCCATGATGAAGAATCACTGGTTAATTTTTCTGTGTCCGGCCTTACATGCCCTTACTTCCGTATGAGCTAGAGTTTTTATATTTTCTGAATAGATTAATTATCGTCATTGGGCCAAATCCGACCATTATTTCGGTTGTGAGCATCAGGAATCTGTTTTTCTTAATAGATCCTGAAATATTTACCTGGAAACTTACATTGAAGCTAAGGGTTTTTCGAAACTTCAAGAAGATCGGATGCTAGATAAATAACCAAAATCCTAAGATGTTGACTACATGGTGTGTTCTGTGCGGGGTTTATTGATATTTTGAATAATTTGAAATAATATCTTAACAGCTTATAATCTCAAAAAGATTCAGAAATGTTTCATAGCTGTATCTAAGCGTAAAAAGATATTTTCATACTTGATGAGACCACAGAACTAATAAATACATGTATTATTTACACAGGGTGAGTCTCTGACCACTGCGTTAATTTTAACCATAGGTTCTTGAGATCAAAAGAAACACTTTTTCCATATTTAGCTGCGTTAAAAAGTTATAAGCATTTTAAGTTTTCACATTGGGCAAATACCCCTCTGTAGTCCAGTTTAGTTTGAATGAAAAATACCGTCCACAGCATCCACTATTAAATCTGGATTGATTAAAAACATTGTTTTCCCTCTAAAAAATGATTCACTCACTCATGTTTCATCCGATGAGGTCCATATTCAGAAGGAAGATACAAATTACTAATTTTCTGTTAAAACAATTCAACCCCATAAACATAAATTTTTGTTGTTCTACTTCAAGATTATAAACCATTCCTTTCTAGTGAGAAATTCCAAAAAAAGCTCAAGATTATTGGAAGTTATCATCATACATTTGTAATTGTCTTCTTAAGATTTCCAAATCACGAAAACTATCATTTCTATGAAAACTTCCAAGGCATGAGGTTGTCACATTGATTTGTTTTCACTCAAAGCCAGAAAAAATCATCTATGATTTTCCAAACACTGATATTTCTGAAGTTTCTTCTCCTTGACAGACTTTTTTGAGTAATGACCAGTGAACAGATCTATGAGGTCTCTTGATATCATACTGTTAAAAATATGAAAATCTTTTTCGAAATCTTCAACAACAATGAATGATGTCACTACGAATATCTATTTTAAAGTGATGTCATTTGATTGATGATCATTCTCTGTACTGAATCCCAATAACAATTTACTTGGATAGATTACAAGTATTCCCAGATTTAGGTGTGCAATTATACCTGCTTGAAGAAATTGAGTTTGATCATCTAAATTTGCTTCTGAAAAACCAACTAGGTGTTCTTTAATAAAAAAATTTTTGTTAGAACATTAATATGAATCTGTTCTGTTTAGACTATAATTAATTACTGAAGATGCGTAAATTTTTGGTTTTTATAATCAGAGTATTTGTTTTAATTATGTAAAAAAAAAACATAAATATTGAATAATGGTTATTCATAGATTATGTCATACCTTGTGTATGTAATACCTTACCATAGAATATGAATTTATTACCGAACCCCAGGAGAGAAAAAATTAATAATTGCAAAGTGTTTTTAAATGAAAGATAATATCTGTAACCATTATTGATCTTCATTTGTAATTTTTCTCAAAACAACTAGAGTGAATTATTATCACATTAAAATGTTATTATAAAGTCTCTGTGGTGGGTAGCTCCCAATAAAATAGCGTTCTGTTGTTTTGATTCTGTTTGAAACTGTCAGCAGTTATTTGTACCTTTTTAAAAAAAAAATGTGGAAAATATTGTAGGGATAATTTCGATAGTTTGAAGTTATTCAATTCAGTATGAAATGATTATGGTCAGAAAATGCATTCTATTCTAATCTTTCCTGTTTATGAGCCTATGGCTTTCAGTTTCAATATTGATTGAATTTTAATTAACCATGCATCATAACAAACATTCAGAAATATTAAAACTAAGTCAAATTCTATTATCTCCTAAGTTTGTGAACCAGGTTGAATCGGTGTATGAAATAAAGATGTGAAAAAACTTCTATAAAGATACAAAACAAATCTAGGAGACTGGGTTGGAAGTTTTTAAAACTCATATGAGCTTGATTTGAAGCATTCCTATGTTATAATAGATATAATTTGATGAACCCTGAAAGTCTGAAGCTATAATGAACCAGCTCTTCATAAAGACAAGTCTTCAATTTAACAGGTCCTGACAGAAAATACATTACCTATTTCAATGGTCATCATGAAAATATACCGAAGTACCTAAATGAGTGATGGAAATCTTTTTCTCTATTTATTATGGATTCAATATTAAACAAGGTGCTAGACATCATTAATAATGAATAAAGCAAATGGCAATTTAGATTTTATTGTGAATGTAAGAGAAAAATTGTTCAGTGGTTAATTTCATCTTAGGTGTTTAGTGGTGGAACCATAGACTTCCCCAACCTTATAGAAATATTTCATAAAGACATAAAATATGGCAACATTGAACAAATCTGATTATTGATTCATTTCAGCACAGAGTTGGATTTGGGAAAATCAGAAAATTTGGACAAAATTATATCGATTTAATTCCCTTCAACTTCAAATATCTCAAGAATGGTGCAATTTAGGAGAAAGATACGAAGAATACCTTTAGTTCAAGCGATATTTGTTTTTCATGCAATTTAACCAATCTGTAGAGTAGTAGTGAGAAACCCACAAGAAATGCAATAAATCTATTGATGCCAAAATATGCATGACTGTTATCAAAAACCTTCTACAAGAGATCATTTCAATTGATATTGTCGTTTGAATATTACAGGTGAAAATGCAATTTTTTTATGAAATTTCAACACCTATATCTTTTGAACGGGGCCAAATTTGGAAAAATGTTATAGGAAGAAAATATTTCTTTTGACGTCAAGAATCTATGGTTTAAATAGTGGTTAGAGACTCACCCTGTATATTTTCTTATATTCCACATCTGAGGTTTATTTCTGTATATATGTCGCCGTACATTTGGATCGTAACCAAAGAATACATTGTGATGTTCTCTTCTGCCTACAAGATTCGTTAAGATGTTTCCTCTCTTTCTTCTAACTGACGTTGGAAAACCTTTATCCCCCATTTATGCGACTGTGGGTTCACACTGATTTTCATTTTCTTTACAATTGTTTAGATCTGACTCTTTGACATTCATGTTTGTTGGTAGTTTAAACCTTATGTATTGTTTTTGTTACATATCTTCCATTTTTTCCAACAGCAACCTCTTTCTTACCTTCAATATTTCATTTTTATTCTCGATTTCTTCCAACAGAATCTTTTGATACAGGATCATTCGTGAGCAGTATGTCACTTTAATATGTTTTTGAGATGAGAACCACAGGTTTTTCCTCTTCCGACGTTCGTTGCCATGATCTTACTTCCTGTTCAATTTCTTTCGGTGTATATACTTTAGAAATGAAAATTTTTTGGAATTGTTGGAATTCGTCATCAAAACAGGTGGATAAGCAATTCCTGAACCGGAACACCCACTGAATAGGTTTCAAGTGTTTGCAGGAAATTTCATTTCTAATGGGTAAGTAAAAGCAAAGAGTGTAAAATTAGTACCGAAAAATTTTTCACGTATTTCAAAGCGGAACCACAGAATCGTGAATAATGATTCCTCGCTTGCACCAAAATCCCATAAGAGTAATGTAAATCGAGGCAACACCCATGAAATCACGTTCGTCAAGATATCCAATCGGTTCTTCAAACACAAATATATACAGAAAACCATTGCGACAATGCAGGAACGAATTTTCATATTATCTCTCAAATAATTAATTTGGCAATAATGCATAAGGAAACATAATTACAGTTTTCTCATTAGATGTATAACTGAACTATCAGATTGAAGATAAAATACATTTTCTTAACAGTGAATTACAAAATTCATTTCTTTGCACCTTCAGAATCCATTAGTATTTTATCAATTAATTCGAATTGTACAAGGAGGTAATCACAGCATTTTTGTTTTTAATTTAAGGTGATTTCCGCACAATTCTGAGGATTAATTAAAATATTGAATCTCCTCCTTGCTTTCTTAATCTGAGTTAGATGAACTGAAAGTGACTAAATACTCCCCTTTCTAAACATTTACTTCAGCCTCGTTAAGATCAACGAATATCCTGTAGTGTTAAAGCAAAAGAATATATCATGTATTCAAAATAGAACTGAATACAAAGTATAAACTTTCATTCAATTGATTTATTACTTTTAGACAAGAATAAAGACATATTGTTATAAATTTGTATTAGTGATAGCGTTTAACATTCATCAATCAACATTACTCTGAAAGTATTAGGAGAATTTAGAAAAGAATTTTCATTCTTTCAGAATATGAAACGATCATGAGGTCACATTCTTTCGATGTGTTTTACTATAAGTTCTTCAACGTTGGAAAAATTTACCAGAGTGAGATGTTTTCTATTCAAGTAATACAGGCAATGAAATATTCGGATTCATAATGAAGATTACTGTTTAGAGAGATTTCTTCTAATGATTATGCTGAAGCAATCTTTATCTCTGAACAAAATGATCCATTTCTGATATTCTTTGAACATTCTGCGTGATAAAAACCATAAATAACATAGATTCCGATAAAGTTTTATACCTAGTTAAGGCGTAAAGTGATTGTACACAAGAGAACGTTGCTTGGTGGTTTTTATGTATTTTCTTTCACAATTTTTCTGAAAATGTTGGAAAATGAACTTCATCGCAGTTTTTTAATGCCTATTTGTTATACAATCTGATTTCGGTCTTCTCAATGAAAATTTTTTTCATTATTCTTGTTCATGGCAGAAACAAATGATAATGATATAATTCAAATTAATGAATAATATTTGACACATTAGAACTCATTTTCAATCAAATTTTCTTTCTTTCCTTCGTGTGACGTTGGAAATCCTTTAGGTTTTCTTTTAAATAGATTTAAGGTAAGAAAGTCCGCTTTCTTTGCTACGAGTAACATTTAAAGTTTTCTCATCATAATGTGTTAATCCTTATAGACTTTTTTCACTGTAAGGCTTGTTGAGGATATTCTGTATTGGAAAACCTAAAATAACCCCAATAGTCTAGTGTTTAACCATCTGAATATCTGAGCGAATACTTAATTAGCAGTATGAAAATATTCATTTGTAAAGAACTCGGAAAAAATCATTTCCAAAATTTACATATACCTAATTTATTATTGCACAAAATAACTAATCTGCTATTTATGTTTTTGGCTATTTCAATTCGAATTTCGAGAAAAGAGAAAGATATATCCTTCTTTTATTATCCCCGCCCACTTTTCCAACGCCAGAATTTCCAAGGTCATTGGTTCCTTGGCGGGAAAAAGTCGAGAGAGCTCCATCTTTGTAATTTAATCTTTGGTAAAAGATAGTAATCAAGAATATACCTTGATGATTGCACGAAATATTGAATGCTTTTCACTGAGCCCTGCATTGTGATACATAATCGAATGCTCATTGAATACGAATTTTCAGATTGATTGAATGTTCAGAATGGCTTCTTCAAATTCAAAATATAATGCAGCTGTCAGGAGCAGTCGTGGATCTACTTGATGTTCAAGGATCATCGGTGTCAATTTGTTTAGAAGATGGTTGGGATATTACAGCACAAGTGTCGTCAGTAGCACAGTTATGTCTTGACCCCTACTACCGCACAATCGAGGGTTTTCGGGTGCTGATAGAAAAAGAATGGATCGCCTTCGGTCACAGATTCAGCCATAGAAGTAATCTAGTATCGAACTCCCAAACCAGTGGTTTCGCTCCTACATTCCTGCAGTTTTTGGACGTTATACATCAAATACAAACGCAGTTTCCGATGGCGTTCGAATTTAACGACTATTACCTTCGTTTTCTAGCATTTCATTCGGTTTCCTGTAGGTTCAGGACGTTCTTGTTCGATTGCGAGTTGGAAAGGGTCGAGTGCGGAGTGGCAGCTGTGGAAGACAAGAGAGGATCGTTGACGTCGCATCATAAAAGTGTCGATACCGGTTCGGATGAAGAGAACATCTATCCGGGCGGCAGACTCGGAACCACCGTGCAGGGTTCAAATTTGGGACAGAGCATATTCGACTACATCGAGAAACAGCACAACAGATCGCCCTTGTTCTTTAATTTTATGTATATACCAGATTTTGAGAATCCTGTAAGTATAATCGATAAACGTATTTCTCTATTTCAGTGTTGTAATGAGTTCATTACAGTACTAAAAACAGTGCTGTAATGAACTCATTACAGCATTGTTTGTAGTTATATTTTTCTTTTTGTGGTTGACAACACTGACATCCCATCCTTTCGAATGCCAACACGCATCCAGTGCAGGTCAATTGTCAATACTAAACCATGTAGAGATTTGAATGGACTATTCAAATTCTATAATCTGTCAATTTTCGTATCAGTCACACCAACTGCGAAAAAAATACGGAATGCACTAGGAGGTATAATCTGAATTGTTCAAGCAACTCTCATGCCGGTCTACTTCGATCATTTCCAATATTTCATCAACATTCTTGTCGACAGGCCTTCCAGTGCGTGGTGCGGCTTTTACATCGAAATTAGCGGAAGGGAATCGGCGAAACCAAAACTGCGCGTGATTGACGGTTACAGTATTGGGGTCAAAAGCATTATTTATATTAGCCATCTCCCTTTATTAAAGCAAAATTGTAAAATGTACCGAATTTTTTTCACCTCCTTCTTTGACGCAATTAAATCATTCAGTCACAACAATGAGAAAATATGTTTTGTTAGAACATGAATTCTTTTCAAAGAAAAAAATTTAACCAGATATTACAAATACAAACAAAGATATAGGTCAGACCCATGGTGTCGACAAAATAATGTATTTCTTTTTCCCAAACTAATATGTTTTTTCCAATTATGGAATTATTTTTCATAGGCGCTTTCAGGGATGGCCTTCTCCAAATTGTCTTTTTATGGCGTCGATGGAGAGCTTTCCCGGTGTGGTAATTTCAGTCTGAAAAAAAGTCACACGGATCTAAATCAGGGGAATAAGTGGCTGGTCGATGGTATTTATCGAGCGTTTGGTCCTAAAATCTTTAATAATCATGGCTCGATGAGATGGGACGTTATCGTCATGCAAAACTTTTGTCACGAATCCGGCAGTTTACGGCGAATATTTTTACGCAAACGTATCAAAACATTTGAATAAAAGTCCTTATTGGCCGTTTGACCTTGCAGAATGAATTGATGACGAATCACATCACGAATATCGAAGCAAACAGTAAGCAAAGTCTTGATTTCTGAACAACTTTGGGGAGGTTTTTTTTGTTCAGATTATTTTTCTCACCAATTCGGATGATTTTTTCTTCGTTTGTGTGTCGTATTCATCGACCCATGTCTGGTCACCAGGTTTGATGCGTCCTATGAACGTTGGATAAAAATTCGCACGATGCACCATATCTGCAGCTACCTGCATCCGGTACTGAAAATCTCTGCCTGAAGAAATTTCCATATTTGTAACCTTTTATTTTTTATTTCCATTTATTTTCAATAGATCCAGGATCCTTTAAACAAAGAGTTACAAAAAAAATGTACCAGAATACAAAAATAGTAGCAACAACACTACAAAATAAACAACTCCATGTGAAAACAGAACCACATCAAAAATGTCGATTTACAACTATTTTTATTTTCCTCCTGGCTAATAGCTTCAATAGTCCATCACAATTTATGAAACCTAACAAAGTTTCATTTACAAAATAATTATCATTATAAATGTGTAGCGAGTTATTGGATTCTAAGTTGAATAAATGCTGAATAATTATGTTCTTTGCTTATCCTGAATTTAAGAAACCTAAATATGTTGAACCAACTCAAGAATAGGTGTATAATAATGTGTCAGCTTAGACGGAGACCATAATCAATTTCAAGCGACACTTAGGTCATTATTTTGGTCTTTCTAGCGGTCATTACTGGTCATTGCTGTTCAGCCCTTGATCATACCTTCGATGACCAAGACGTATGACCATAGATTATCGCTTGAATGCACGTAAGATGTCTAAAATACTGGTGTGTGCACTTGTCAAATTTTGAATGGAAACGTCATTTTACTTTTTGGGACATGGCGACTGTTTAGTTTTATACTCACATGAGGGAGCCACAAGGCAATTCATTCATAAATTTACATCGCAAATGCTTGGCCTTTGTTGAAATTTTAAATCAAATTAACCTCAAAAATGAAGGAAATTTATTTTATTCAACTGAAAAATTAACTAGACAAATATTTCATGGATTTCACCGATTAACTGGCTTTTTTTTTTCATTTCATTTATTCATTAGCAATCAGAATACAATAAAATAATTCTATTAGCTAATCAGATGTCTGTAGAGCATGAGGCTCTGAAGTGAGTTTATAGGGTCTTCTCCAATGAAAAGACCCCTTCTGTCCTACTTAAGGTCTGCTGGCCAATTCCTTTTGAGTCTTCGGGTGGTGTGTGGTTCTAGCATTGGCTGTAGAAGGTCGTTTATGTGTCCGTGTAGTTTGTCGTGGTGTTTCTGGCTCTTTTCCTTTATGACGTCCATAACATAAGGTATTTTTAGATCTTCGTGCAATGTTTGATTGGTCACATACCATGGTGCATTTGCTATCATTCAGTATTTTCGATTGGCTTCTCTGTACTATAGATACGTTGGACTTAGAAGTACATTCCCACAGTTCAATACCATATGTCCAAATAGGCTTTATGACTGCTTTGTATATGAGAAGTTTGTTTTCCATCGACAATTTAGATTTCCTGCCTATGAGCCAATACAGCTCTTTAACTTTCAGGTCTATTTGCTTCCTTTTTGGCGCTCTTGTTCACCTGAACAGAGTGCTTATCAATTTGCCCAAATGTCTGTGACTTTCGAATTTTTGGGCAAAAGTGGTATCAATCGTTTTGTTTGGACCTACTGATGAATAATCCGTGGTCAAAATCGATTCTGTCCGTCCGTCCGTCCGTCCGGCCGTCCGTCCGTCCGTTCCGTGAACACGATAACTCTCGAACGGATGAAGTTAGAGAGTTGAAACTTTCAGAAAAGGTTTGAGGTATAAATATCTCGGCTAAGTTCGTTATTCGGTGAAATCGGCCGAATAGGTTCGGAGTAACAAAAAAAAAATTTTTTTCAAATGACACTGTTCAAATAAAAATTTTTTTATGGTGCAGTTTTATCCGACGTATACAAAAAATACCACTCTCGACTTCGACAAGCTAATAGTTCTGGAGATATGATTTTTCAAAATTTAAATAATTGTCAGGATAACAAGAAAAACATTTTTTTTACTCCACTTTGGGTGACCTTCAATAGATATGCTTAGTGATTCCTACAAAACATATTCTCGTTGATTATTTCGACCTTGTTGATTTGAACAGTTGACATGTTTATGACAAATTAATACTTAGGAATATGTTACTTTCAAACAATTGAATAATTACTCATAAGTGGTTTACAAGATCGCCTAAGCCAACTGACCTCACGTCAGTGCTTTTTATACCTTGTGCCTTCCATGTTAATTTGTTATCTAAGTGAATTCCCAAATATTTTGTATTATTTGATACTGGTAACTGAATGTTATTTAACTGAACAGGAGGGCATTGTCCTTTTCGAAGCGTAAAATTGATTTGCATTGATTTTGTCTCATTGATCCTGATTTTCCATTTGTTGAGCCATTCTTGTATTTTATCAAGGTGCGTTTGTAAAATATTGGATGCTTTTTCAGGATTTTTGTCGGTTGCAAATATTGCAGCATCGTCTGCGAATGTTCCGATTGTTGTGTTAGCACATGTGGGCAGGTCTGCTGTATACACCAAATATAGAAACGGACCAATAACACTCCCTTGAGGAACGCCTGATTGTATGGGATAAAGATCGGATACTTTATCGTTGACCCTTACTCTAAAGCTTCTTCCGGTAAGATGAGATTTCATCAGTAGGAAATAGTATAGCGGTAGACACTTTTTGATCTTGTATAACAGTCCTTTGTGCCAGACTTTATCAAAGGCCTGACTGACATCCAAAAAAGCAGATGTACAGTATTTTTTGTCTTCCAGGGCTTTGCTGATTTCACGGCTTATTCTGTGAATCTGTTGTGTGGTGGAGTGATGAGCTCTAAAGCCAAATTGGTGTTGAGGAATTATTTCTTGGTTGTTGGTATCTGACTTTATTCTCAACAGCAATAACTTTTCCAATATTTTAGACAGAATCGGCAGTAAGCTGATTGGTCGATATGAGGAGACATCATTTGGATTTTTGCCTGGTTTTGGAAAGAGAATTATTTCAGCATTCTTCAGTTGATCAGGCCAATAGTTTTGTCTTAGAATAGCGTTGTATATTTGCTTAAAGATACTCCAATCTTTGGCTTTTAAATAGATATTCTTGTGATGCGAGTTCTGATCACGTAATGCTTTCAATTAGTATGGTTTATCCATTTTTTCTGATACATTGAAGTATGATTTTTATCACTAATACATGGTCTCTTGCTCAAACATAAATGTTTTCAATATTATTCTATAAAGATTTTACAAGCCTGCTTTATGGTTAGTTGATGCTTATGTATGTATGTTTTATTAATTTCTGATCTGATCATTTTGGATAAGCAGGAAAAGGTTTGTAATATCAGTGGGAATGCTTTTTATTGGGCTTGGGAAGGAATGATATGGGAGGTCCGGCTCAAAGTAGTTACTACAGGATGGCATGGATGATTCGGGAGCTCGAAAAGTTTTAATTAAACATATAAAGTAAATAATTTCAATATATATATAATATTCTTTTGATCTTTTTGTCTCACAATATTTGGTTAGCAAACAATAAAGCATATAGAGCAGGGGTTAGTGATGGGGTGGGCGTGTGACATAAAAGCCTACGGAAAAAACCTCAGTAAAAAAACCTGGCTCCTGCCAAAGTGTGAAAGTACAAAAATAAGCTGAAATATAATTGAGGGACCTCTTTCTTCAAGAGTGGTTTTCTATTGATGGACACAGAGGCTTCTTCAAGTTGTCCACATCGAATCTGGAAATAAAAAGAAAAAAGCAGAAAAAAGGACTGATTTGACCAATTTATATCTATGAAAATAACTGTTTGAAATGCGTATATCTTTTGAGGATTCTTTAAACGCACGCATAATATTTAGTTGTTACTTGATATAGAACAATTTCACTTGAGTCATTAAAAAAAATCATTTCTACTCACCTTTGGCACACTGAAAGTTCGTGAATTTTCATCCGCAGCACTAGACTGTACACATAAAATACAAAAACGCATTATAAAAAATGGATAATCACTTTTCACACTTTTTTATACATAAATTCCGAATAATGCAATAAATAATTTATTCTAATCAGAAACTGACATTCGAATAAATTTGAGTGGCGCTACCTGGCGGAGAAAAAATGAAAGAATACCCATGTCGCCAAACCTGTAAAACAAAATCGGAGGAGTGCACACACCGGTATTTTAGACATCTTAAATGCACGTTACCGAGGTTTTGGTTATCCGTGTTCGTATTACATGCGTCTTAACACAGCTCTGGAGCTGTGTTAAGATTCTGGTCATCCCCACTCCAAGAAAGGGCTAATTCATGACATCACGGATTATGACCAAAGCCGCTTGAATGCTGTCCGTCATGATCAACAATGATCAGAGATGACCGGTCATCTACGGTCACCCTTTGTCTTTCGCTTGAAATTGATTCATATAACCGTGCCATACAGCAATATAGAGACGAATTTTGACGCTGTAACCGCAACTATGATTACCCTAACGGGTGACAGATCCGAGTGTTTCAAAATTTTGAATACTGTTATTTTAGATGAGGAATATCTTCACATTTTCAATTGCAAAAAGATGTTTAATGGGCTTTATAGTGGTGTGTTTTTATTTAAAGTAACTTCTGCTGAACCCACATATTGGTCTTAATCATGAATGATTGTTTTCATTTTTTTTTTCGAAATAAAGTACTCCAATAATTAGTTTAGATTCAACTTATTGAACCAGACAATCTATAATTATTTATTTAATTAATTTCCGAAAAAAAAACAATAATTCACTACAATGTGAATAAAAAATGACCAAAATTTAACCCAAAAATTATAAAACACCTAATTTAGCTTTTCCTTACTCTATATGAAAGGTTTTTATTGATTAGTCGATTTGTTGTGCTAATTCGACATCTGAATTCTTCTGAACATTGGGTTTTTAATACCTTTCTTTTGGCTAGAGATATTTTTTCAATTTATTTCCATATTAATTCTTCAACATAAGTAAAAAAAAATATGTTGTAAAAACCCAACAAATATTCGAATCATTTAAAGCTCTCGTAATTGAATCCTCTGTTCCATATATTAAAAATCTAATAAATTCAGAGGCTCTGATCAACATATGATTTCATAATTTATTTGTGGGTTTTCAATCAATGCGAAAAATGCTTACGTCTAGTTAGGTGTATGACGTCATTGATACGTCCTAGTTACATGTTGAGATCGCGAAAATTTGAGTTAGCTGTGGTTAAATCGCCAAAATTCCTCTTAGGTCTAACCAAAGTTTTATATAGACGAATGATAGATTCATAGAATTTAAATTCTTTAGTTGACCTCTTTATAAAAGCTTTAAGCTTCATGTGAGTAAAATCTCAATTTCCTTTTGAATTGCTTGTCAATAGACACTATAAACATATTTAGCAAGTGATTAAATGCTCGTATACCATTAAATCACCATGGAGAGCATGCTACCATGATGAAGAATTAAACTATGAAATCTTCTCTTTAGGTGCTTATATGCGTTGTTGGCTAGTTTCGTAATCGAGGAATTACGAACATTTTACTGGTGTTGAGTTTCATAAAGTTCGTTGACCGAATGATTCACAGAATACTTCAACAAATTGGTGGAATTAACCATTGGGATTTCGAATTTACAGAAATTAGGTATACAATAGATCGGTCAGCCAGTTGATCAAGCGATCAACGTTTATGAAACCCAGCATAAATCTCTATGTTACAATCATTAATTTTTTAATCAAAACTATCAATGCTGAAATTATCGCAGGTGCTTAGACCCCAGTCTCATCTACCATGTCTTGATATTTGGGAATATTACTTAAATGAAGACTTACATCATGGTCCCAATTATGATCCGGAAATAGTTCAAATGGATTCTCAGCAAGAAGAAGAAGCTGAAGCCGCAGATGGAAACGCTGACAAATCCTCTAGAAAAGTGGTCACTTTAGGGTGAGTGAAAACAACGGAATAATGTCACTTTGCCACAAAACCTCAAACATGTTCATGATGCCAGAAATGGCACCAAAAAAAAAACAAAAAGTAAAAAAGGAAACCGTGTCGAGTAGGGGGAAAATGCAAATATTTCATAGACATTTTTGTTTTTATTAACCCATTTCAGACTTGAAGAGTCGTATTGCCCTCAAACGTGTTAAATAAAGGGGTGCACACCCTATTAATAATAATAATAATTCTATTAAATGAGAATATAATAGGCAATACGGTTTGAATGTAATATTTATTGGACCTTTCAGATATGACTGTGTGGACCACTCTGTCCCAGATGCATTCAGTCATTTGTTTGAAGAAACTCACCGTCTTGAAACTGAGCTTGGACATTTACCTCAAAAGTGGAAAATTCTCTGGGATAAGTTGGAAGTGGATACATCTGACTCTTTATCTGTTAGTTCTCAAACAAAGAAGGTAACCCCAAAATCAGTATTAATTTTATCTATTTTTTCAGAGACATGCTTCATTTAGTACTGATTTAGTGAGATCCCATGGAAGATTAGTGCACAAAAGATCAACGTTGGAAATTCTTATGAGAGGAAAATTAGCTGGTGCTGCAGAAACTTCTTTGGTATATTCTCACCCACACAGATTTGACAAGTATAACTATACAACTCCGACTTATTGTGATTATTGTACCAACTTACTTTGGGGACCAGTTAAGGTGAATATAACATGATTGACAAGTTGAATTTTCTTGATGTGGGTCTGTGGTTCGTCAAGGCTGATAGTACAGAAAATAGGTTGTTCTTGAATTTTACTTGAATGTTATTTGCAAACAGAAGGGGATAATTTTGTGATTATCTGGATCATCTTATGGCAAAAGTTTCATAAAAGCATCGGTCCTCGAATGCTTGCATAGTTATTGAAAATATATAAAAACGAAATTCTTAGATTATATTTTTGTTTTTGTCCATATCAACTTGTACTACTGTTAAGTAGGAACTCCTATTTAATGTTTTGCTTACCAATGTTGAATGTGACCAAATTTTGTTAGAGCTGAGGTATGTTCTGTAAGAATAGTTATTCCTTTCCCTAAAACAAATTTGAAAAATAACACCACTCGTATCAAGACATAATCTAACCTATGAACCTAAAATCCAAATTGGAAATAGGTGGCATTTGCCTCAAATTCTCTTGGAGATCGTCATCTGTTTATTGTTATTATGCTAAATTTCATAAACGTTGATCGGTTGATCAACTTGTTGATCGGCCGATTCTATGCCTGAAATTACGTGAATTCCGCATTCCATTGGTCAGTCTGACATACCCATTGAAGTATACTGTTAATTCTTTGATCAACGATCTTTATGAAACCCACTATAAATTCTTCTTTAAACTCGTGTTCCTTTGAATTTGTGTTATGATGGTATTGCTTAGAGATTAAGTCCGCGAAAGATTTTGATCTTTCATCAGTGTTAATCAAAACGTTTTCGAAAAAAAAAAAATTGATAGAAATTTTTTTTGGCATTACAACCTATAAGTGTGTTATTTTTGTAGACGGGAATGAGATGTATGGACTGTGGTTATAGCTGCCATGAGAAATGTATGGAAGGTGTTCCGAAAAATTGTACAAAATACAAAGCAGTGGATAGTGGAACTCCGCAAAGTTTAAACGTCAGTTCTGGCGATAATAATTCTGTTAGCTCAGGTTAGTACATTGTTAGGATTTGAATAGAATATTTATTATGAGAATTGTTTCTGAAAACCTTACAGGAAGTGCCAGACAGACATCGAGTCAACAATATTATGAACAATTTTCATCGAATGTTGCTGAAAACCGGACTCACGAAGGTTATTTGTATAAGAGAGGAGCTCTTCTGAAAGGTTGGAAACAGAGATGGTTCGTTTTAGACTCCATCAAGCACCAGCTTAGGTATTATGATGCCATGGAAGATTCTCACTGCAAAGGATATATTGGTGAGTTTCATTTACTCTCACTGCTTGAACCACTCATGTATCTGATTGATAACTTTCCTCTGTGACCTTGCATCTGTCAACAATTCAAAATTCTGAATCTGGAATGAACAGGATGAATCTTTGTCATGTTTGAACGCTGAACTTTATTTACAGTTCCTCCATAATGATTTTCTGGATTGCATAGAGAATTTGCATACCTGTATTTATCGTGCCCGCTAATGTATCAGAGTTCACGGAGCACATCATAGACTACCTATAGATAGGCATCTCTGGCATGAATTTTGGTCCCGATTTCGAGAGCTCAACTTACATCTTTAATTATTGCCTAGTTGATTACAGATTCCATTCGCACAACGTTCCGTCTCGTGGCGCCCACTAGTGCATTTTATATGAGTTATCATAGGATTCCACGCAAGCGCAGGTTGAATCCCATATTTTTATTGGATTTTGAAACAAATACATTTGAAATGACCATTATTTTAATCTGCTGAAGATTGTCACAATTTCAATAAAAAAATATCATTTGATCAGAAAATTGTGACAATTTGCAGCAGATTAAAAGAATTATGGCAATTTCAAATATATCTGGTTTTCAAATCGAAGAACATACTAATCTTTAGAGGATGAAAGGAAATAAACGAAAAATAAACTTTGGAAATATATATATAATGCAGTAAATAATCAATTTACAAAAATTTCAATATCGAGGGAAAGAATAAACGAACCAACAATAATTATGCAACAAATACTCATCAAATTATGAAAAATACATTAAAAGAAAAAATTAGAATATTAGTGACAAATATATCAATTTAGGCATGAAATGCATTAGATTTATACTTTTGTGACAGAAACAATTTCTTAAAGTCTATTTTCTTTTTCTTTTAGATACCATCTTCGGATGCCATCTTCATTATTGGATCATAAGATCTTATTTTTTTTTTTTCCGATGAAATTTTATTAATAGTTCTGTCATAAAAGTACAGAATTAATTTTATGGCAAAATCAATAAACTTATTAACTGAAATACCATGAATTTGGCGTTTCAACGGTAAATCTCACATATCCGTTGAAGTATTCTAGGAATCTTCTGATAAACGATTGTTATGAAACCCACTATTAGTGGAATACCCAAAACTATAATTAATGACCATGAGCAGTTCACTTATATATAAATACCTTGTTGCCTCAAAGTTTCTTCAGGAGTTCTGGAAGGTAGAAAAAATATGTCATCATTATGAGGACGGCTTACATAATCAGAAAGATTATTGAAATTATAATATAATAAGTTGAAAATAAATACCTCTCTAGCTGAATAACACTACTTTTTGAATAAAAAATAAGTAGTCTATGTATGGAATAAACCTAGAACACGACATGGGAGAAAAAATGGCGTTGGCATAGATAACATGAAAGTTCATGCTCGTCAAAGAAGTCAAGACCGAGATCCGATAAAATCCTTTTTTATCGATCACTAGGTACTGAGAATTCCTAATTTACCGATCCGAGCTTTGGGAATAACTAAAGATGTCACTACCGTTCGTTGAAGAAAAACGTGACCACCTTTGTAGTAGGCCAGTTCCCACCCTCTGGAGCACATGTTGAGCCCACTTATGAAATTTTTAATTGATTATTTATAACTATCCTATTTACATAACACAATCGTAGCAAGCTTTAATGGGGTACATTCCTAAAAAATTATATTTATTATTGACGGGCCTATAGACCTTGAGGTCGTAGTGGATTGTAACCCAGGTTGCAAATCTTTATTTTTCTGTATTTCTCGGTTGTGATTATGTTATTATTTATCTCTGTTAATTTCTCTTTGATATTTGTTTTACTCAAATTATGTAATTTATCAATACGCATTAGATGGTTTTCAAGTATTTTTAGAATCTTGACTTTTTTTTGTTTCTCAAGATTTGGCAGAAGTGATGTCAGTAACACCGGCTGCTGCTGCTCCAGGACCACCTAAGAAAACTGATGACAAATCATTTTTTGATGTAAGTATTAAAAATTGTTGCAAATATCTTGTATAGGAGAGATATCAAAGTGGAGCTACATACAATGTGAATTTTTGAAAATTTTGAGAAATATTCTTGGTTCAAACTCACTAAATCTGCCCTGCATCTATCTGCCTGAAAGCTTGTACAATCTTTTGTGAATTACCCTCTGCATACTCGTATTGAATCAAAACAGAAACCTTTTGGTTGATTCACTGCTTTCAAAACTATTTGACATACATCGGTTCTTAATATTCTCATACAGTGGCTGCCACGTGATATTTATGTCTCCATTCTTATATTTCTATGTAAGTATCTACTGAATCTAATAATTGATCCTTTACATGCAGCTCCGTACTAGTCGACGAACTTACAATTTTTGTGCCCCAGATGCCACTTACGCTCAGGAGTGGGTTGAAAAGCTTCAAGCTTGTCTCCAATAAATGAAAATACTCTATCCAAAGTTAAGTTAAGTTGAAAATCTTCCTTTTTCCTATTTAGTTGACAATGAAATATTTATTAATCGAGATACTCATATTTTATTTAATATTTTGTTTTATTTTCATTTTTTTTTTAGTATAATGTTGATTATATCAGGTTAGTTATTGTCATGAAGTGGGAACTATTTTACTGCTGTTTAAAGAAATTTTCTACTAGTCTTAAATGGAACATAATGAGAACCAAGCTTTTATGGTTGAAACAATTCAAGCCAGATAATAGTTAGTTGAAATTATGTCAACTTTTCAGTTGTAATACAAGTTGTTGAAATTTTATTCATATTCCAATGTTAAAGATAAAAAATGTAAAACTGCACTTCAGAAGATTATTAGTTATTTTTATATTATCAGTGATGAGAAATTTCTTTAATATGTTATTTTTCCTTTTCTATCTCTTCATTACTCAAATATAGATCATGAACTTATTTTATGTTTGATACAATAAAATGTACTTGTTTCATAGTTTGTCATAGTAAATAGGAAAAGGAAATGTTATTCAAGTATATTTCTCCATCATTACACATTCCGAAAAAGAATTTGTAAGTACATATTAATCCTGATATTTTGGGAGTAACTTACCTGCTTTTGTGATTTCGATGTTCTGTTTATGTGATACAAATAGCAATCTAAAACTGTTGTTATAAATATAGACAAAAAGAGGAAACTGTTTGAATTATTTATTCCGTTATTTTTCATAAGAATGTGGTTTAAGTCAAAGGGAACAATTTAAAATTTGGCGATTCGAGACGTGACTCAGGACTCATGTCTTGTCCCGACTGACGTCACTTCGAGCCCAGTACCAAATTCAAGACTACTTCACTTTCGGCAGCTCAATTGATCATGCACTTATGGGATTAAAACATATTTTCATAAATGCTGCCTCTTTGATTTTTCTTTGATAGCACTGACGTGAGCTACTTGCTAGTAAATATTCAAACCATATCAAATCTATAAGCACTCTGATCAGGCGAACAATAGTCTTTTCTCGTACTATGGGACAATGTGATGCAACTATGAACGCCTAATGAATGAACAAACCTATATCCCAAATTAAAAATAACTACTCATAATTTTCCCCAAGTGTTGTTCGAAGCTATAATTCCCTTCCCCTAAAAACTTACGTCAGTGCTTTTCTGAATTTTGACAACGTATATTATTTCAGCCACCGAGATTGAATTCTATCTCTATGATTTCCCGTTATGAAAAATTTTGAATAATATTACGCCTACTGACACTGATTAATGAGCCCGGCATTTTATTTTTTGGGAATTTTTTAAACAATTTCTAGAGAGACGAGTCTGCGAAATTTTGCGAGCCGTTTTGTTGCAGCCTCCCTCATCAATATTTCAAGTATCAACTTGATCGGATGGATGTTCTAGTAGTTATTGAGGAAACAAAACTTCAGTTGCTCATAACTACTGAGCCATCCGACGGATTTGGCCCAATAACGAACTTGACCTAGATATTTGTACAATTAACCTATTCTGAAAATATGAAAACACTAGCTCATCTCTTTTGGATGCTAGAGAGGATACGGTCGGCCGGCCGGACAGACTCAACTTTCGTCACGGATTCTTCATCAGGGAGTCGAACCCAATCGATTGAGACCATTTTCGGCTCGATATTCCAAAATTACAGACATTTGGGCAAAATGATAGGCACTCTTTTCGGGTGAACAAGAGCGCCAAAAAAATGAATATATCAGGTTAAGCATTGTAGTGAATATGCCTATTTAGTTTCACAAGATAAATCGTACAATGTGAACGAAAAATTGCACGAAGTATTCTGCAAGTTTCGAAATGAAGGATTCTGTAATACACGATGTCACTCATTCCTTGATGACGTTGAAATGAATGAAAGATCTGTCAAATGTTAATGTCCGAAGATTTGGAAGAGTGAGAGTCACGGGTCTCAATAATGCAAATTTAGAAAAGCACTGACGTTAGGTGAGAAGCTGTCACGGTTTCAAAAGTCCCGCTCCAGTTAGTACCTACAAACCGAACTGGTGGCGTTAGTCGCGGTAGTTTGCCAGCTTATCTCGTACGTTTCAATGGACGGTTGTCGGTGGTCCTGTTCTGTGCATGTGACGTAGGTTGTCAATTACATCGTTCTTCCGGCATATATTTGGTTGAAATGTCCTGGAGTAATTAATCGTAATTTTGCGGTTCTAACAGGATTTTAACTGAAGCCCTGAGAGAAATCTTATCATGTTGGTTTGGTTTGTTCGTTGGTGAGATTTTTGCGCTTTAGCGGAGTGGCGTATTTGTTTGGAAAAACGACGTGGGATTGGTGAGTTAACCTATGTTTGTCACGAAGTATTTTAGATTTTTGTTCGTATTTTTAGCATCATTCTGCTTCGAATTGGGAATTATTATTGTACCGTTGCGAGGTACCGCAGATTCTGAACTGTCTTTGAAGTCTT
This sequence comes from Micraspis discolor, assembly GCA_030674115.1. Classification (NCBI taxonomy): domain Eukaryota; kingdom Metazoa; phylum Arthropoda; class Insecta; order Coleoptera; family Coccinellidae; genus Micraspis; species Micraspis discolor. The sequence continues at coordinate 439,696 of JARTUT010000452.1, forward strand.
CGAGCTGTTTGTATAGGCTGTCTTTGAATTACTGCCGTGGGAGCTGTCTTTGGGGACCTCCACCAGATTTCGCCATCTAAGATACCACACCTGTCGTCTACCCAGGGCGCATTGCTGTGAGAAATTGTACTACGTTGGCCCAGGAATATATTTGAGCCCAGTTTCCATCTACGAGACTGTAAGAAACTATATCCTTTTGTACTTCAGTCAAGCCACGACCTAGACTGTTATAGAAGGTTAGTCTGTAGAATTTAGTTAAGATTGATTAGTATCAAAGAGGCCCAATTCAGTGAATACTGTTTATTACATAAAACCCGACCTATCGAGAAGGTCGCTTAGATATAAGTAAAGAGCTATTTGTAACGATTACCATCGAGGCTCTAAGTATATACCTTGGGGTGATATTACTGTTTGTTTAGTAAGAGATAAAGCCTTATATCGAATATTCGGGTTGTGAAGTAAGAACTAGTTAGTGATCTACCTTCTGTAAGATATATCCTCGTTTGAGGGACCTTGTGTATTTCATTTGGGCTCATTATATTATTAAATAATAGCTCTATATTCTTTCTACCAGCCACTACCTCCCGCTTGTGTGATCGGGCTCGTTTGGCATCCTGAGAGTGCGTTCGTTATTTTCTCTCTTTTGCGACCCTGAGATCTTTAGTGTACTTTTCCTCTTTTTTTTTTCTTTGTATTATCATAAAAGAGAGTGGCGGCCCTTTATAAGTAGTCTCAGCTCTAGAGCTAGCCGAGGAGGTACTTTGTGCACTCTCTGGAGCCGAGTGGGTTTGGTGACAAAGCTTTTTCGCGCTTGTTCTAGAGTCTTTTCCCGTACCCTGGAATAGTGTGCTACTAATACAACCGCCACGATGAATGAACAAACCAATATTTCAAATTAACAATAACCACTCACAGTTTTTCTTAAATTTTGTTCGGAGCTCATATTCAAATTCATCAGTGCTAAATTTCGAAAACATACGTTATTTCACCTTAAATGAATCATTTCGATTAATTTTCCGCCGACTGAAATTGAATTGATGAGTCCGACCGATGTTAATCGAATACGTATCTGTGAAAGCAACAAGAATTGAAATCTCTGACGGACTTTTCGGCATTTCTCTTATCCGATTTCACGAAAAATTCTTATTTTTAGTACAATAAATTGGAGTTTCTCTATGAGTTTGAACCGAATTGAAGGTGCTAGGAGATAGGAAATTTTGTGTAGTTTCAATGAGCCAAAAGCCCACACGTAACTTAAATTTCAACGTAATTAATGAACTCCAACTTCTGTGATTGCTTCTTGCCCTTAGTGAATGAAAAAATAATTTTATCTTCTCGTGGATGAATGAGGACTATACATGCACAAATTTTTGTTTAAATCGATCGGATATCTTATAAGGTATAAACTATTGAAACATTTTATTTTGGGGAAATATTTCTAAAATTTCGATTTCTGCGAAATTTTGCAAGCATATTAATTTTAATCTAATTCAAATATCTTCTAAGTTACAAATTGATTGAATGGATATTCTAGCATTCGTTGAGGAAACCAAGTTTCAGATGCTCAAAAACAAACTTGGCCGATATATTTGGGCAGTTTACCTATTCTGAAAATGAAGTTGTAGGGATCTCATGTGGCGGCACTCCATAAAGCCCCACATAATAAAAATATACAGCGCTTCGGTAGCCGAAAGATTAGCGCTCAAGTTTCATACCGACTAGGTGCCGGGTTCAACTCCCGGCGGCCTCCACTCTCAAATTTCTCCCCCTGCGTCTATGGCATGGCGCACACAAGCCATACTGATGAGTCCAAATATGTGCGCCAGGGACGAAACGCATAAGTAGGGATAGTACTTTCGATCCTACAAAGTCTAATTCATTTCTTTAAGAAGATAAAGAGTATACGGCCGGCCGGACATACTCAATGTTGACCATGGATTCTTCGCCAGGGGGTCAAACTCAATCAATTGAGACCATTTTCGGCTCGATATTCGAAATGTAGAGGCATTTGGGATAAACGCTTGCACGCTGTTCCAGTAGGAACAAGCACAGCATAGGGACCAAGCAGTAGTCGCACTCTGTGGATTTTGAACTGAAATCGCTTACACCAAAGGAACTCGCGCATTCCTCCCTGCGCATCTAATCTAAACGACCGCGAATTAAAAAATTGATTAGAAAAGGTTATTTGCGTTATCTGAAAACTTAAATATTTTGATTTAAGCTGATAATAAGTTTTCACAGTGATATTTAGACTGTATGGACCATTTTTTAGTCTATATTCATATAAAAAATTATGACTCCGTTCATAATAAATTTGTTACTCAATTAATGAGGTTCTTCTTCTGAAGTTATCTCATGAAAGGGGAACACCACATCTTTGAACCTTCGTATGTGATCTTCCGACTAACCCTCGAAAAAAATGTACGCTTACCACTCTTGAGTAGTGGCGCCCTTCAATAAGTTTTTCCTTAATAGTTAATGGGCACTTCCTTTAAAAAATAATGTAACCGTAAATGTAATCACATTTCCTCATTAACAGAACGCATTGAATAAAAGATATATTGTTTTATTGTGGTTTTGATATCAATTTGAAAGAAACAGTAATTAGTGATGAAATTTACTCAGGAACAGCCTCTGAAACTTTTTGAAATGTGTTGAAAATCATAGGTACCTTAAGTTTGTAAGTGAAATGACTCATTAAAATTTTTCTAAACGAAGATTGAGTTGAAGAGTAGGTATTATATGGAAAAATAAGTAGTTGGTGGTTGAAAGCATCGAATGTGTTTAATATAAAATCCTCAATACTTAAATTCCACTGAAACATTAATCTTAGAGTCCATGAAAAATAACTTTTTAGTGGCAAGTTTTAGTGAGGACTTGAACTGATCTTGAGTGAAAAGCAGGGAAGGGGGGGTGAAGGTTTAGATCGTTTCCATTCGAAGATTTAGCATGAAAAACCCCCCGTAAATACTCCCCTGGGCTAAATATGCTGAGTATTCTCTAGAGAGGGTTCCCTCATTATGGTGGAAAAAAAATAAAGAAACTTTTGAATTATTGTTATATATATATTATATTACTGTTATTTCTATTTATAAAATTTGTAACGCCCTTTCGTGCAGATCCTTTATTAGTAAACTCGGGCGCCAGACTATTTGCTTCTGAGGGCGTCACCCTCACCTATCGAGCTCCTCCAGAATGTCCAGAAGCTCGAGCCTAGGCAGACTCCAGTTGGGAATGAAGTGGGTAGCTGTTGCAGGTGGAGGTGTCACCAATAAAACACTCGGTTAACTAAAAAAATACTCTCTATTCATACCAAATAAACAAACATTCCAAAATAATAGGTCTCACAGTCCTTAAAACAAATCAACAGTTCATATCAGGTACAACATTCCTTAATCTATATCACAAAATCCTCATAGTCCTTAACCTCTAAAAATAACCCAAGTCCCAAATCTAGTTGTCAATCACCAAAAGTCCGCGAGATGGACAGCAGGAATCCGGCCGAGGTATAACGGCCCACAACCTAGGGACGATTGAGTTTCCTCATCTCTGCACCCAGATGTCGGATCCGCAATACCGGCTAAAGGACCCAGCCGACACCCGTGACGAATCCCGCACCCTCAAAGATCGGGGGGCCAACCCAGTGCCTGCCGCGCAACAGCCCACGTGTGAAGGCGTTATCATCGCGGGGATGATTGCAAAACCCAAAAATAATATGATTCCAATTAGATTGTTGAATGTGAATGATAGAGAAGTGAAGTTGAAAAATTTTCTTCCAAAACTTGAGAGTCTTTTAAATTTCGATGTTATAAATTATGGTAGGAAAGAAATATCCGTACAAAGAGTAGATGAAATATTAGATTCAATTAATATGAAATCATTGAATAAAGAAGAAATAACTTCCGTACAGAAAATTTATGCCAAGTATTCAGATATTTTTCATGTGGGCGGTGATCCTTTAACTGTTACTAATTTATACCGACAGAAAATTTTTCTCAAACCAGAAGCTCAACCAATTTATGTTAAACCGTATAGGTTACCGCATTCACAGAAGAATGAAATTCATAAGCAAGTAGACAAAATGCTACAAGAATGAATTATAGAGGAAGCCAAGTCTGCATGGTCCTCACCGTTACTAATCGTACCAAAGAAACCGGATCAAAATGGAGTTAAGAAATTTCGAGTAGTAGTAGATTACCGATTATTGAACAAGCAAATTAAAGATGATAAATTTCCATTACCAAACATTACTGAAATACTAGATTCATTGTCAGGAGCAGTTTACTTTTCTCATCTAGATTTAGCGCAAGGATATTATCAGTTAGAATTACACCCCGATAGCCGACTATATACAGCATTTACAACCGAAAGAGGTCAATATCAGATGAAGAGACTAGGAATGGGATTGAAAACAAGCCCCAGCTCATTTTCAAGGCTCATGACAATAGCTATGTCAGGCTTAAATTACGATTCATGTTTTATTCATTTAGATGATTTAATAGTCTTTGGACATTCTTTGCAAAATCATAATAAAAATTTAGTTAAAGTACTACAACGCCTAAGAGAGGTTAATTTAAAATTGAATCCTAGTAAATGTAAATTCTTGAAGAAGGAAATGTTGTATCTAGGTCATATCATATCGAATAAAGGCATTTCGCCAGATCCAGAAAAAATTGATGCTATTTCACGATATCCTGTACCAACTAGCTCGGAGGAAGTAAAACGTTTTGTTGCATTAGCTAATTATTATAGGAAATTCATTAAAAATTTTGCAGCAATTGCTCAACCTTTGAACAACTTGTCACGCAAAGGAAAAGTTTTCGAATGGACGAAAGATTGCGAAAACGCATTTCAAACCTTAAGGCAAGTCCTTCTGGAAGCGCCTATTCTTCAATATCCAGATTTTTCAGAGAATAACGAATTTATTCTTAGAACGGATGCTAGTGGATTTGCGTTAGGTTCAGTTTTATCAAATTCTAATGACCATCCAATAGCCTTCGCTTCGCGGAGTTTGAATCCAGCAGAAAAGAACTATTGTACAATTGAAAAAGAGCTCTTAGCAATAGTTTGGTCAGTCAAACATTTCAGACCTTATTTGTATGGACGAAAATTTAAAATCTTAACCAATCATCGACCACTGATCTATCTGTTTAATATGACTAATCCGTCTAGTAGATTAACCAAATTCCGTTTGATTTTAGAAGAATATGACTTCACGGTTCATTATGTAAAAGGTTCAGAAAATGTCACAGCAGATGCCTTATCGCGTATTAAAATAGATTCAGAAGAACTCAAAGAAATAACGAACGGGATAGTTGGAAACATAAGCGTCATGACGAGATCTCGAACTAAAAAGGAAGTAGGTTCTAAACAACACGAGACGAATGCCTCCGATGGCGAAAGGATTGATCACTCTGTTGTCGTCGAAGTTTTAAAACGTCCAGCAGAAAGTGTTGAGTTGAGACCACTTTCAGAAAAAGAATTTCGTAATTTGAAAAATCAACATTCAGAGGATTACAATGAGATTTTAAAATATAATGTGAATTCACAAATTATTTTCATTAACCAGGACATCCGATCAGCGTACGACTTAGGTACATCGTTGAGGAAACTGGAAAAATTATGCGCAGAAAATAATATATTAGAATTGTACCTCATAAAGCTAGCTAGCAATATAAATTTTTTTTTGAATATGTTGACAAATTATAAAAATGAAATTCTAGGAACATCATTAAAAATTAATGTAATAAGAGATGTAACGCGAATCGAAGACAGAGAACTAAGGCAAATAATTCTGAATGATTTTCACATGCTTCCAACCGGTGGACATGCAGGTATCGAACGCATGTTTAACAATATCAAAAGGGAATATTTTTGGAATGGCTTAAGATCCGATGTTGAAAAATTTTTAAAGAAGTGTGATGATTGTCAACGTCATAAGCATACCTTACCTAGGAAAGAACCTATGACAATCACTACCACAGCTTCGTCTACTTTTCAGAAAATTTTTTTAGATCTCGTAGATCCATTACCTACCGATATCAAAAATAATAAATATATACTCACAATTCAATGCGACTTAACCAAATTCGTAGAGTGTTACCCTCTACCAAACAAAGAAGCAGAAACAGTTTCAAAATCTTTTATTCAAAACTTTGTTTTAAGGTATGGTATACTATCTGAAGTTGTTACAGACCAAGGCACAGAATTCATATCAAGAATATTTAGTGAATCGTGTGAATTGCTCAAAATTAAGCGTTTCAATTCAACAGCTTATCACCACGAAACACTAGGTGCGCTTGAATATTCGCATAAACACTTAGGAGCTTTCCTTCGTATGCACACAGCTAAGGAAAGTAACAACTGGAGTAATTGGATTCCGTTTTGATGCTTTTCAAATAACAATACCGTTAACTCTTCAACTCGCTATACTCCTCACGAATTAGTTTTCGGAAAACCTAGTAAATTTCCCCAAAATTTAAAATGCCAGGTAGATCCAATCTACAATTTTGACAACTATCCTATTGAACTAAAGTATAGATTGCAAACGGCATGGAGAGATGCTAGAGAAAACTTAGTAAAGGCAAAATTGAAAAGAAAAGAGAGTTTCGACAAAAAAATTAATGAAATTAACTATAAAGTAGGAGATAAGGTGCTCTTGAATAATAAGGACATTGACAATAAACTTGACCCCTTATTCAACGGTCCCTACGAAATAGTGGGAGTGCGAAACCCGAACATTATTGTGAAAACGGACAAAAATAAACTCAAAGAAGTGCACAAGAACAGAGTGAAATTGTATTTCTCATAAAAAACTAATAAAGATTATCAAGTGATTAGAATTAAGAGACTGATATAAATAGTAGATATGTATAGTATATATAGATAATAAGTTATAGATAAGTCAAAAAAAAAATTTTTTTTGTATTTTTATAGAAAAAAATTTTTTTTTTCTCTCGAAGAGGGAAGGTGTAGTATGAACATCCTGTATATTTTCATGCGTGTCTTTTAGACCTTACTAGATTCACTAGACATGTCTCAGAGTTAAAAACAATAATTGTTTTATTTATTTATATACAATGTCAATCATATTTTGTCAACACATTACGTGTTATGACCACCAGATAAACAATGTAGTATAAATGGAAAGCATTTGTCTGGATGGGGAGATCATCACTCGAGCTTGCATCATTCAGCTTTAATGATTGTAATTAATATCTTCTGTACAATAAACACCCTTCAGTTAGTGTGCTGAGTGTTATTCGTCAACTGTGTAAACGATTGGCCGAACCTGTACCCCAGCAGGGTACATCACAGGTGGAAGCTTTTCTGCTTCGCGTCGCGCCGAACGAGGAACTGCCGTTCCCGGCGCTTGACTCGACTATAAGTACCGTTCTCGACCTCCCCACCAACATGCGCCGTGTGCACTGTAGACCACGGTGGGGGGCGACCGGTCGGTCTCCCCGCTACCCAGCGTGATCTCGCTGGATTTGATCGAGGTCAACAGGTTCCCGCCACGTAAACAAAACTACTTCGTTACAAATTGAAAATCATATAGATACGCACTCAAATATTTATCTAAAAAATTTCACTCTTCTGCATACGCATGCAGTAGGCGTAAACCTCCTGAAATTCCATTGGTTCCTGATATCTCAACTAATCGTAAAGAAATGACGACTCTTTTAAGCCTGCTGTAGGCGTAAATCTGCTAAAATTCCATTGGTTCCTGATATCTCAACTTATCGTAAAGCAATGTCGACAGTAGAGATGGGCGATTATGAGATATACTAACGAAATCATTCGATTATAGAAATGTCTCGAGATATCTCGATTATAAATAACGGTTAGTAGTTACTAATACTAATCTTTACAGTACAGCTGCGTGGGGACTGGGGACGAGACATAGACGACAACACGATCTTTCGCTCGTATAATCCATTGCTGCATAATCGTCTCTCGGCTCAGACGAGTACGATTATATGAGATACGAGAGACGATTATGGAGCACTCGATGATACGAGAGACGATTATGCAGCACTCGATTATATGAGCGAGAGACGATTATGCAGCACTCGATGATACGAGTCGTCTCCCGTCAGCCAAACATAATAGTGTACTCCATGTTTTGAAATTTGGATATTAATTATTTATTAGAGAAGCATATTATAATAATTTTGAGATTACACCATCGAACTATTGTGAAATTTGCAGATTGACAAATAATAAATAGGTAATAAAAATTGAATGTTGATAATAATAATATCATTATTATTGAGCGTAATCACATTGAAATTAAAACGTATACGCTTCACAGCATCGAAATGTACGCTATATTATCATAAAACGTCATAAGTTGTTCTAACTACTAATATCATTCGATTATGAAAACCTATTAGTTACTAATTCCATAATCGATTATTAAAATTAGTAGTACTGAAATAATCAATTATGCCGATCTTCCGAAATCGTAAACCTCCTGAAATTCCATTGGTTTCTGATATCTCAACTAATCGTAAAGAAAATGACGATAGTAGGCGTAAACCTCCTGAAATTCCATTGGATCCTAATATCTCAACTAATCGTAAAGAAATGACGACAGTAGGCGTAAACCTCCTGAAATTCCATTGGTTCCTGATATCTCAACTAATCGTAAAGAAATGACGACAGTAGGCGTAAACCTCCTGACATTCCATTGGTTCCTGATATCTCAATTAATCTCAACTAATCGAATGAAGCACTACTCAAATAACGGAGGTTTTAATAAACAACATTTTCTACAATACTGTATGTCTTACTCACCTGTCGGTGTCTAATGGTATTTAAAAAAAAGAAAGTTTGAGATTATTGAAACTATAGTTTTTGCAGTTGTATACGCTACAATTATTAATCATTTTGGAATTAATTTGAAAATAACATAAAATTGAAACAGAATACTTACAGGAATGAAAATAAATGATTAAACAAATGAGCTTTGCTGGTTCATGGTAGATTTTGACTCAAAGAAATTCCACTTTTATAGGTAAGGTTGTATTTTTTTCTTCAACTTCTTCTTTGAATTTTAAATAGATCTCAAAAAAATTATATTCTTCTAAATATTAAACGAATTAATTATACAAAGGAATTATGTAAGATGTCTAAAATAATAATAATGACATTATTCCAGACATCTTAGAATTATTGATGAAAACAAAATATGAGGTTAGACTCCCTGCGAGATGCTCGAGTCAGACTTGGTGTAAGAAAATCCACGGAGTGCGACTACTGGTTGGTATCTATACTGTGGAACAAGCGCTCAAAAATGAAATATCAGTCGAGTTGTGGGTTACACATATTACTTCAGAATACTGTATGTGCGTTTGCTCATGATATCATGCATTAAAATAGGAAGAAATCGTACACTGAAATGGCTCAAGGAAAATTAATTTTTCATGAGCTATATACAGCTCATAAATCATAGCTTTTATAAAATCTAACAAATCTATAGGCGATTATTACATAGTATCATATCTTCACGGTTTTCACATTGGACATTTAACTTGAAATAACTTATGATTGCAGTGTTTTATTCTTTGTACAATTTAATATCATCAATCTCATTTCCATCAAGTTGTTCTTCGCCTTTGCGTAAGATTTTTCGGAGTTTTGGAGGAAGCTTCTTCTGTATATTTCATTGTTGCGTACTTGATCATCTGTATCATGAACATTAAGGATATGAAGTACAGGAACGCTGTAGCTATTTTCAAATCAGCATCGTTTTTTTCTATGAAAACTGTTATCAAAATATAGGAACCCACAATAATTCTGAATATGGTAAATGAAATGAAAAATAACACTTCGATAATAGTAAACATTAATGTTTTATGAAATCCAGCGGTTCTTATAAACCATCTCAACTGTAGTAATGGGTTAGTTATTTCCATGCATCCTATGCTGCAACACGCTTGAGCTCCAGAATAGCCCTTTGCCAGCATCCTTTCAAGAGTAAAAATAGAATAGATATGATGGACAATCATAAGGGCTGATTCTGTTTGATAATAGGAGCACCAAGTCAAATCGAAAATAAAGTATCCTAAGCTGAAAATCAAAAGTGAATTCTGTAAATCATTTGTGACCCATTCAGGATGCTCAAAAGGATTTTCATTGAGGAAGCATTGTCTCATTCCTATTGCACTAGCAATTAATCCATGTATCAACGTGATGAATCTGCTACTATATTCTGCCGATTTTGTTGAAAGCAATCTTCTTAGAAAAACATAACTGGACATCCATAAGAGTGTACTTCCAATTACAATGTAATAAAGTGAGAAACCTGATCTTGAATTTAAATTTTCTTCCGAACTTATTTCTTTTTCTGGACTTTCGAATTCCATCAAAAATTCTCTGTCATTTTTTTCGGAACTGCCATGTGTCATATTTTTGCTCCCGAAACTTTTTCATACTTATTACTAGAGGAATAGTGAGCTATCGTTTCGTCCAAATTTCTGCAATTTTCAAATAACTGAACCCTGCGACGTTCGTAGCGTCTTTTTTTTTATTTATTGAGATTCACAATCCACTTTCTAAAGTATTAAAAAGAAATATGTTTTATGTACAGCCTAAGAGAAAATATTTTACATTGATGGATTCTCAGTTGTGATCAGCTAGTTAGGTCGTTTGGCAAGGGTCTTTTCAACCTTTGTGAGTTGAATGGATCTTCTGTCAGTTGGTCGATCAATTGGTTGACATGTCCTTGTAACTTTCATAATATTTATTTGGGTGGTTTTCTATTTCTGTACTAACATGTAGGACTTCATGGATAGTATGGTTGGAGACATATCAACACTAATTTCAACGAGCCATCAAAGAAACATGGTAAATCTGAGATTTATTCAGAATCGGTTTCTGAGATGAACTCATCCATGGAGTAAAGGGTTTTTGACAACAAAATGGTTTTGATTATCCCCTTGAATATCCTGGCCGGAAGTCTTCTTACCCCAACAGGAAGCTTGTTAAAGGTAGTGATAAATCTGAAATCCGGACAACGTTGGGATCTCTTAAGTCTAACATACGTAGCCTAGCCAGCCCAAGACTCTGATCGTCCGTCTCTGAAGTCCAAAAATAACCCCAGAATAGGATTCCATATCTAAGATGTTTCTCTACCAAGGCAAAAAACACAGTCCTCAGCACTCCGGCGGGCAAATAGCAGGAAAGGACCCTCAAAGTAAATGTTTCTGCTCAGATGAGAATAGGGAAAAAACCAAAGTGGTAATGCTTTCAAGTACTCAATCCAACATGGTCTACCTACCCTGAGTATATTCATTCTAGAAATGGTATGGTTCAGATAAGTCCGAATACGAAACTGGTGGGAGTTTGCATCGATTGTCATTTAAGTTGGTCTGTGCATTGAGAAGCAATGACAAGCAGATTGAACTCAGTGGGGTATATGTTGAGGGTTCTACGAAACCAAGTCGACAATAGCATTCTTAAGAATGTCTATGTTGCGAATTTTGAATCTCTTATGTTTTATGGGATGATTTTTTGGGGAGGAAGTTCCTCGGTAGAAAAGGAATTCATCATGCAGAAACATACTATCAGAACTATTTTCAAAAGAGAAACATGTAGAGGTACATTTGAGGTGAATATAATTTGTACAATGCCTGGACTCTAAATATTATATATTTTTTGAATAGTATTTTAAGGAATTTACAATCTACTTCAAAAAAAAAATTAGTAAATGAGTTGTATGTACAGACTTATAAAAAGCATTTCACATTGATGGTTCTTTAGTTATGATTAGTCAGTTGGTCGATCAGTTGTTTGTAGTGTTGGGTACCTCTTACAAGAGGCGGCTCATTTGTCACGTACACGACGAGGAAATATAAGGGCGGCTCATTTTTATACAATGTACCCCTCACTTCAAATGTCCCACTTCGCCTCAATGAGGACTAGGAAACGATGGAGTCACGCAACAAACACAAAGAGGGAGAAGGGATAAGTCCTGGTCCTGGTCACCGGTAGAAAAACGACAGAGACAGAGGTAAATGAGGGCTAAGGGATGTACTAATTCATAGTAGACAGTTCACAGATGCCGTAAAGTATATAATTACGGAGAGTTTTATGGCGCGGCGGCGTCTTTGTCACCTCTTACCGAATATGATGTGATTTTATTGGAGTTTCTTTGAACTCGACAGAATAACAATTTTATTTTCGATGATCTTATGAAAATATTGATTCTTCAGACGGAATAAAACGCTAAGCTCTCGATTACTACTGCTTCTTTTGTACCAGTATCTCATGACATTATAGTGTTAATTTTTCCGATTTAAAAATATTAATTATCATAAGGAATTCTGTTCGTCATAGATAAAGAAAAATCAGAAGATTTGAAAAGTCGATTCGACGAAAAATTTAACGAGTTGTTATTATTATCAAAGGGCGAAATATTCAATTTCTTATCAACCAAATTAACACAAATGATGAACTACAAAGATGAAATTTTTGGAATAGTAATACTCAAAAAATGACCCTAATAAATGTTAAAATTGCGAATTGCGATGAGCCATAAATCTATAATATTAAAATGAATCGCAAAATGTGTTGGTAAGCGCATAACTCAACAACGCCTGGACCAATTTGGCCAAATCTTTTTTTTTTTTAAATGTTCGTTGAAGTTCAAGGATGGTTTTTACGGCGAGAAAAATTAGAATTATTGCTGGAAAAACCCTAAAAATAGCCCTTTTCTTTATCCCATACAAATGATTTGTAACTAAAACGTAGTCAATTTGAGCTTTATTGCTATGGTATAAAGTTCATATTAAATTACAAGCACTCATTGTTGTCTAAGCAATATAGGTGTGTTCCTAACGTCAAAGATCATATCTATCAAAACAATGTGCGTGTGTGCGAATATGTGCAGAATACATAGTTGGAGGAGTTTAATGTCGCGTTCCGAAACTCGCGTTTCTTTTGTATTAGTTTCGGCACGCGAGATAAAATGCATCAGCCAATTGATTTGTGGATCAAGTACAAAGATTATATGTGTGATGATATTTTGTATCAAATACGGAATAGAATGAGAAATCCAAATATACAAATCAATGAAGAAATTTACAATGAAGCATTGATTTCAATTGAGGACATGTGCTTGATAATGTCAAACAAACTATTAATTCAATTAGGCCTGACCGCGCCCAATCGTCCAATGCATGACGCTTTTAACCAAGAGTTGCATCGAGAAAAACTGTATGATCTCAACGCTTTGAAAGAATTAATTCAAACAAATCTTCCACTGTTGAATGAACAACAGAAGTATGTATTTGAAACTCTTATCAAAGAAAGTAACAAATGATTAAACTGGATGTGGATTTACTTCTTAGATGCACCTGGTGGTACAAAGACAAATTAAAAATTTTTTTATTTCATTAATATTAGCAACAATTCGCTCACAAAATAAAATTGCACTTGCACTATTAGCTTCGTCGGGAATCGCAGCAACTTTGCTGAAGGTGGTCGAACAGCCCATTCAGCACTAAAATTGCCATAAAATATGCAAAGCAATGAAACTCCAACCTGCAACGTTTCGAAGAACTCTGCAATGGCAAAGGTTTTGCAGCAATGTAAATTGATTGTTTGGGATGAATGCACGATGGCACATAAAAATCTTTGGAGGCTTTAGACAGAACCTTAAAGGATCTACGGAGCAATAATAACCGATTTGGTGGTGCAATGATTTTATTAGCAGGAGATTTTCGTCAAACATTGCCAGTGATTCCACGATCAACTGATCAATGCATGTCCAAGTCCTCCAATTTGTGGAAACATGTCAAAGTACTTCATTTAAGCAAGAATATGCGTGTCAAGTTGCAAAATGACCAATCTGGAAACATATTCTCTAAACAACTCATTGACATTGGTAATGGCAAATTTCCTATAGACATGTTGACTGTTTGCATTAACTTTCCTCAAAGTTTTTGTCAGTTAACTCGATCAAAAGATGAACTTATTCAGAAGGTGTTTCCAGATGTTTCTCAAAATTACAGAAACCATGATTGGTTGAGCGAACGAGCTATACTGGCTGCAAAAAACATAGATGTAAATTAATTAAATTTCAAAATTCAAGAACAAATTACAGGCGAATTGAGGATATATAAATCAGTTGATTCGGCTACTAATCAAGATGATGTAGTCAACTATCCACCGGAATTTTTGAACTCGCTAGATTTGCCAGGATTGCCACCTCACAATCTTCAATTAAAGGTTGGATCGGTGGTTATAATGTTGCGAAATATCAACCAACCGCGTCTTTGCAACGGTACACGGTTAGCGATAAAAAAATTACTAAACAATGTGATAGAAGCAACTATACTCAAAGGAAAGTATAAAGGAGAAGATGTTCTCATACCGCGCATCCCAATGATTCCGACTGATATGCCATTTGAGTTTAAACGACTACAGTTTCCAGTGCGGCTTGCTTTTGCTATGACTATAAACAAGTCCCAGGGGCAATCATTAAGTGATTGTGGTATTAATCTAGAAAACCCATGTTTCTCACATGGTCAATTGTATGTTGCCTGTTCCCGTGTTGGAAAACCATCAGATTTGTTTATCTATGCGCCAAGTAATCAAACAAAAAACATCGTATACCACAAAGCACTACAATGATAATAATAATAATTATGATTCACATGATTAACAATAAAGCGATATGTTTTAGTTAATTATTTTTTATTCACAACGCCCTATCACCAGGGTGACGGTTCTGTTCAGGAGAATTTTTGAAAATACGTAGGCACAAAAACTGTCACATTACAAATCTTTTTGACGGGACGAAGTCTGTCGGGTCAGCTAGTAAGCAATATATCTTTTCGGCATAATTAAGTCTCATAAAAAAAATTCAGCTCAAAATTACTAGTAATTGGATACATTTTTATAAAAACAGTTTGTTCTAAAACGAACAGGAAAACTGTGTATGATGTGAGAGGAAACTTTAAATTTTGTAACATGAGAATATATAATCACGGTTAGCTTCGATTATTTCGAATAATAAAACCCTAATATTCAGTAAAATCTTCCCCTCACTCGCTCACCGTCCTAAAGTTTCAAAATCCACCAATTAATAACACCTAAATTCCTATACCTACTTAATTAATGCTAACATCTATATTCCGCAAGAAAGATGTTATGGATTCCGACAATTCAATATTGTTAATTTAACCTGATTAAAATCTTAACTCGATTAGATTTATCCCATGCGATTCCATCACAAGTTGAGGTGCTGGTCTGAATGTATGCCGAGATACCTTGCTTAGGTATCGTTTGGTATTTCCTTTTCGAATATATCGACAAAGTGATATATATTTCTTTTAGTAGTTAATGTTACTTGAACTAATTTAGCCTCATTGATGCTGCGTCGCGACTTTCGATGTCACTGTCCTAGCTCATTCAGGTGGGAACTGTGTTGGCGTCCACATCAGATGCAAGTAAAGCTATATCGTTTGCAAAAGATGCTATAATGGTATTTTCAGTTTTCGTTATATCTGAAGTATAGATGATGATAAAATTGGTCCCAAAATACTCTACTCCGGATTTGAATTTGGAAGGAGTGGTTATTGTTTCCCCATTTTTAATAGCAAAATGACGGTATGCTAGATAAGACTTCGGTATCATGTATTATGGTTGTGGGAGGACTTATTTGAGTTTGTATAGTAGTCCGTTGTGCCAAACGTTGTCGAATGCTTGGAATGAGTCCAGAAATACTGATGATCAAAATTTTACTTCTTCGAGGCATGTTGAGATGATGTTCACGATGCAAGTGACCTGATGCGTTGTCGAGTGGGTCTCTCGGAAACCTAGTTGGTGGTCTGGTATCAGTTGATGCATATCCATGTCATCTTTCAGCCTTTTGAGAAGCAGCTTCACAAAGAGTTTACCCAGGATTGGCAAAAGACTTATAGGCCTATATGATTCCACATTGTCTTCTAATTTACCAGGTTTGGGTATCATTATAACCTCAGCATAGTTCCATATGATGGGAAAATAGGATATACTCATCATTCTATCAAATAATGTTGTGAGCCGCACGACAATTTAATTGTGTAGTTTTTTTTTAGAGTTTCTGCCGTTATGAGGTCGTATCCAGCAGCATTCCGTTTTTCAGTATTTTAATCTCATTGGCTACTTCTGTTTGTGTAAAAGTTTTAATTGATAAAGACATGGAGCATTCAAAAAGTTTCAACTTCTGCATCGCTGATACCAGGATAGGGGTCATTAAATGTGAAGGCATTTGCAAGATATATGGCAAATGCATTGCATTTTTCTTCATCTAAGGCAGCACACTCTTCAATTACCGTTTTTGTCGAAGATTTCCTCAAATTTGGTTTTTTGAATTTTTTCGCAGCTTTTCAGATACCATGCTCATTTTTGTCATTTATATTCTCTATACAGGGTGTCTCAAGTTCGAGTGCCTATTAGACGTTTCTGGAGAACTAGACTTACTTGAAATCTGAAAATAGGGATTATGATATTGTCCGAAGTTCTCTACAGAGCTAAAATATTTTCGAAGCCCAAAAACTTCCGGTTATACAGGTAGTGAAAATAAATTAGACGAAAAAATTTTTTTTCAAGTTTTTCATTCCAGGTACGATCGAGTATTCATTAGTGAATACATTTCTGTTAAAACCATTGTATTAAATCGAATAGTTTTCAAAATATCCAAAAAAAACTGGAAAAAAAGTCAAATATGTTCAGTCAGTAATATGTTCATTTGTTTCAAATTTTGTGTTGAAAATTGTGATCTTAAATTGGCCATGTTTTTCAAATTAGAACCCCATTTTTTTATAATTGTGTTGGATTCTGCGGTCAAAAATAATGATAGTTTTCTCACATGATTATGCTCCTAAATTCAATAATTTTTGAGTTATTTGTGATTTTCTGGATTTATGGTGTACGTAGAGTCAAATTGATTGCATCTAATAAAATTCAATGAATATTCTTTTGAAACCATCGGAACAATCTCAAATAACTCACAAAATTTTGAATTTAGGAGCATAATCATGTTAGAAAACTATCATTTTTTAATTTTTCAGGAAAAATTAATTGAACAAATGTCCAAATTAATTATTATTGGAGGACTACGGAATATACTAACCAAATATGTATCTGATCAAATCATCACCTAAAATTATTTCAAATAATTTTTAAACAAGAGGATTTACGAAATTACTTGAAAATCCTCATGCTAGGAAAAAGTTTGAATACTTTTTTTTTGGAAATACTCCATGTCTAATACGATACCTGTCAGATCTGAATGGAAATTTGTGCATATAAGGAGGTTACTGATATTTTGTATATTCTGAAATCTCATTATTGGTACATGATGATGCTATCTTCAGAGAGATGTCCAAACATATAACAGTCTAGGGGAGATCATATAGAGTTAATTCGTTTGCACAAGATATTTGAACTAATTTTATTGCAGTTAAGTATAAAAAAATTGAATATACATATATACAAAAAGGAAGTTACATGCTAGAACTAGTCAACCTGTTAATTCACATTTTCAAGAATTTAGCTGCAATGTTTTTTTGTTCAGAATCAAACAACAGATTTCTTATTTGTTCGTATTCTATTATGCAGGAAGAGCATATAAGTTTTTGTTCTGATTGAAACAATAATCATCTTAATTGCCATATTTCATTACAAACTAATACTTTCCAGGGAAAATATGGAACATCATAATATATCTCTCTTTGGGAATATATTACACTACAAAAATTAATTTATCATTGAAACAACAAAAATTCTTTTGATGGATATTGCTGCTCAGGAATAGAATATATTAGCCATTCATAACGATATCAAGAATCATAGGATCATATAAAATATTCAAAATATACTAAGAAAATATTTTTTTTTGCCGAAGTTAAACAAAATTTTTCATCCTCCATTGAGGAAAGTTTTCATTTGCTTTAACTAACTCAGCTCTAGATTAAGCCTGAATCAAACATTTGCAGAATTTCTACTGCTTGGGTCTCAAGTATTTAGATAACTAATCAATTGTATTTCCAACAAAATGCAAAAATGAATAAGCCACAAACAAATCCAAAGAATTCAAACATGTTATACAACCCCATACCACAGTTTTATATTTTCAGAACAAAATTGTTTCAGTCAGAAACAAATTATTGAATAGAACACAAGAAATATAATTATTAATACATTTCCCCCTACTGTTTATATATTTCTCAAGTTCCGTTAGGATGTAACTATAACACCTTGGAAAAAATTTCCATAGGTGTAATAATAGCTATTTCAAACAGGTTGAGCTTGAACTTTGATTATAAGTTGGTTTTTCTCTATGAATCCTTGGGAAACTAATTCATCTATTGTTGTGAATTCTGTATAACCAAATCCTTTGGGATTCATATCTTGAATTGGTCTTTGGAATGCCTCCAAATTAGGTCTGGTCATCATTGTTTCTTTAATATTTTTTGATGCATCACTGAAAAACAACTGAAGATTATATTGAAATCAATTTACTGAAATATTAAAAAAAAAATTAACTTATTTACAAAATGTATTCACATGAACCATATGGAACCCACATAAAAATCTTAATGGTTAAGAATCGTCAATACTCACTCTGGATGAATCAATTTTATGGTAAGTCGTCCACTGAAAGGCCAATCAAGAGTGTTATCATGTTCTGTTTTCATCATATGAATTAAAATGGCTATGCTATTTGTATTATTCGGAGAAAGATTCAATCTAATACACAACCTAAAAAAAATTTCTTGATTATTAGGGTGAAATTTTGTGGCTTTATTTGAACATTCAATCTGAGAAATATCCAACAAGGAATTTTTAGGAAAAAAAGATAATCTTGCAATAGCAGTTCCAAATATCAACAGAATTTAAAAGGCAGAACCACTATGAATAATGTCCTTATAAGGGATTGCAATAGCGGCGGTTACTTTGGATTTTTTGATTATAGCGCTTCCAACACATTTATAATTCCTTCCTCATAAAGTTGGCTCTCCACATCAAAATTCCACCACATGATAGTGGCAACACCTTTGTTACACGCGCTGGTGTCATCATTAATAAAGATCCTCTATATTGAATTAAAAATTGAGACAATCATCAATTAACAATCGAAATAAAAGGCCTTCTACCAAAGATGTAAGAAACTGTCCAGATATGAAAAATTTGATAAGATCTGTATAATCGTTGATAACAAAGAAGAACACATTGACGAGGAAACGGAAAAGCAACTAGAAAGCCAATATAGGAACCATTTCATGTGTGTGAAGTTGGCCCCGCACTTTTTGATTTTCGAAAAATTTTTTAATGTGCTAAATTGTGCTAGGTTTGTGCTGTTTGAATTTTCTCGTTATTTCAAGTAGTTTTCGAGATATTTCACTAAATGCATAAAATGGGCCAGCAGTTGACCTGTAAAAGCTTTTTGGTAAATGCAAGTACTTGCGATAGCAACCCCCTCGAGAGAAATTTTCACTGAGCTAAAACTAAGTTCAGAAAAATAAAAGTAGATGCACTTTTTGAAAATTTGAGTTTTAACCACTGAAATGAATTGTGCTAGACGTATACTGAGTTGTGCCGTTCGAATTTTTGAGATGGATCTCTTAATTTCCCAGAAAAAAAAAGAAAAAAATCAACAAAAAAGTTAGCCCCGCACTTTTGTTTTTTCTTATCGGAAGTTAGTGTAAAAAGTTGTGCTAGGTTTGTGCTGAGTTGTGCCGTAAAAATTTTCATGGAAATACCTCACATTTTCCGGAAAATTCCGAAAATCCATTACAAGGCTAGCCCCGCACTTTTTTTTTTTCAATCGGAATATGTGGACAAAATTGTGCTACGCGTGTATGAATTTGTGCAGTTAATATTTTTGAAAAATCGAGTTTTTTTTCCGAAAAAACTGGAAAATTCGAAAATTGCCACGCATTTTCTCTTTTTTTCCATAAAAATCATTTCATAGAGTTGTGCTACATTTGTGCTGACTTGTGCTGATAATTTTTCCAGAAAAAACTTCAAGTTGTCTTTTTAAACGGTGAAAAATCAAAATATCAGTAGACTGAATGATGAATTGTGTGAATGGCAACACTGTTGTGAAGTTAGCCCCGCACTTTTTGATTTTCGATAAAATGTTTGTGGTGCTGAATTGTGCAAGGTTTGTGCTGCTTTGTGCTGTAAAAGTTTTTTTTTCAAATGCCACGATTAATAAGATATTTCACTAAGTGAGTAAAAGCGAATAATGTAAATTTTCAACTTCCAACTTCACACACATCACCATTTCTCTCAATGAAGATGAAAAGGAGCACAACTTTGAAACTAGATGAAGAAACACTATAGAACACTCCATAATTCAAAAAACAGTTCTCCCGAAACAGATAATATACTTTGGAAAATCACAAAAAAGCTAGAACATAACATCTATTCACATACAGGGTGGCCATTTAAAAACAAAACAGACGAGATTACAGACGAAATAAATTTTTTCGATAGAAATGCTCGGACAGGTCGATTTCTGTTTCGAGGGGGACATCTTAAGATGTAAGTTACGGACGCAACCCTTGCTACTACAACCCTCACCCCCAAATTTTGAATAGGGAAGATAGGGTGAGTGATACCTCATTTGAAAGGTATTTTTATACTGATTTCAGCACAGTACTTGTTTTTTCATTTTATGCATTAGTTCTCGAAATAGAGGGTGGCCATTTGAAAACGAAATAGACGAGATTACAGACGAAATAAGTTTTTTCGATAGAAATGCTCGGACAGGTCGATTTCTGTTTCGAGGAGGACAACTTAAGATGTAGGTTACGGACGCATAGCGCTTCAACCCTTGCTGCTACAACCCCCTTTTTGAAAATTGATAATTTTCAAAAGGTTTTTTACTTTTCCTCCTTGATAAAGATAGAAGATGTCTATCGAAACGTCGGAAAACATTACATCCACAATAGATGATGGTAATAGCCCAAACAATCATTCAACATCAATAGTGGATGCTGTGGAAGGTATTTTTCATTCAATCTAAACTGGACTACAGAGGGGTATTTGCCCAATGTGAAAACTTAAAATGCTTATAACTTTTTAACGCAGCTGAATATAGAAAAACCGTAATGGAAAGAGTGTTTCTTTTAAGCTCAAGAACCTACGGTTAAAATTAACGCAGTGGTCAAAGACTCACCCTGTATATCAATATGTTATTATTTATTTTTTAAATAAATATTTAAAAAGAAAAATTTCTGAACTTACCTGTATCCATTTGCAGAGGTGTAAAATCCAGGACTGTAATGCATTATTCTATTATCATTTCTCATTGAAGCCAATTTCATTTTGAAGTCATTAAAGTACCATAAGTAGCAACCATTACAATATCTTAAATTCATTTTGGAAAGAGACAATTGTTGCGCCTGTATTTGTTCCGACATGTTAGCTATCACTATTTCTTGCTCTCGGTTCTTCTGTTCCAATATAACATGCTTCTCATACAGAGCTCTATGGTTAGTAAAAAAAGATGAATTTCAATTCTTTCAGTGAATTATCAATAAATAGCAACAATAGTGCTCATCTTCTATATTATCCAGCATCAACCTCATGTTGTAATAAACACTAAATAAATACCTGTTATTCGTTATTGTTGCTTGGACATAGAGATAATCAGAAAGGGTACATGTTTTAATTCCATTCAAAAATTCTTGGATGACAAAAATGATAGGTTGAAACCGGAATGACAAGAAGTGAAAATACATTAAATGTAGTCCAAGCACGTAATAAGCATTCTTCGGAATTCATATATAGCTGGTCATGTGTTATCGGCTGGGTTTGCCATCCAACAGCACCATTGTCAAAAACAGAATCATACAACAAAAGGTGTGCAGGGTATTACCTTCTTCAGAATTGGTTGTTGTCAGGGGTGAGAGCTATACTGCACTGATGATATCAAATAAGTTGAATGATTGTTTGGGCTATTACCATCATCTATTGTGGATGTAATGATGTAATGGTGGATGAAAGATAGAAGATGTCTATCGAAACGTCGGAAACCACTACATCCACAATAGATGATGGCAACAGCCCAAACAATCATTCAACACGAGCTCCATCATCAACAATATCTCGTCATCAACTAAAGTCAGGTCGGTTTTGCATTTTTGCGCCGATTTAAGGGAGTGTGAGCTTTCGTCTTCAATATCCATCCGATCAATTTGAAACTGGAAAATCGTCCAAATATGGTTGAGAGAAAAAAGTGAGGCTTGATTCTTTCGGCTGCACTTCCATTCAGCAGCAGAAACATTACAAAGATTATTCGTTTTGGCAGAACAAAATCATTAGGAGTCGAAATTCGTGCTCAATTGGATTCCCAAAATAAAATTAGGCTCCAGCAAATAATCATGATAATACTACATGGAAAACTGCGAGTGCTTATATCTAATTTAAGATGAAGGTTTATTGAATATTTCACAATCTTAGAGGCTGCTATTCCTGAGTTCAGGAAAAACTTTTAGAACAAGCAAGCAGAAGCTTCTGACCCCACGTCGGTATTGTATTTTTCTTATATTCCTGAAGTTTAGAGTTTTGCCATTTGAATGTGCCCCAATCGCAATGGTTTCCTGGACATGTTTTTACCCTATTTAATTCATTTACTACATGGATCAATAATTCGACAATGGTTCCAACATCTATTGTGGATGTAGTGGTTTCCGACGTTTCGATAGACATCTTCTATCTTTATCAAGGAGAGAAGTAGGAAACCTTTTGAAAATTATCAATTTTGAAAAAAAGTCAATTGACAGAAAATTGATAATTTTCAAAAGGTTTCCTACTTCTCTCCTTGATAAAGATAGAAGATGTCTATCGAAACGTCGGAAATCATTACATCCACAATAGATGATGGTAATAGCCCAAACAATCATTCAACACGAGCTCCATCATCAACAATATCTCGTCATCAAATATCAAATAAGGGTGAAACTACTCTGCCGTTGCTCCTTCCCAATAGCAACACAAACTCAATGTTTACTCCTGCACAACTTTTGTTGTATGATTCTGAAATTCTGTTTTTGGCAATGGTGCTGTTGGATGGCAACACATGACCACCTAGATATGAATTCATAAGAATTCTTATTACATGCTCGGACTACATTTGATGTATTTTCGATTTTTGGATGCTCATTACACATACCTACTTTGAACTTTTCTATTGAGGTATGAAACTGTACAACACAGTACCAATATATAAAAATTTTGGCGTAGTAACTCCAACTAATTATGATTACTCTAATGCTGACCTCATGATTGCTATGCTAGGTAGTTACTCTTGATAGTTTCAAGTAAGATGTCTAGAATACCGTTGTATGCACTGATTGTATTTTGTTCTACAGATTTGGTGACTAAAGATATTGTTCAGTTTTTTCCGCTAGATGGCGGTATACAGTACGTATTTACATCGATTCAAGTTTGAATATCACTTTCATGGTTTATATTCGAATATACTAAGCAAAATACAACGTATTAGTGAATTCCTCATGTCATATTCACAAGAAAAAGTATACACCATTATTCTAGAGATATGAGATTTACTTCACATAATTTGAATGGAAAGGCCATTTCATATCTTGGAACAAGGCGACTGTTTCCCAGGACATTTATGTCGGTAATCTTGGCTTTTAAACGTGTGGGATTTGTTGACCCAAATTGCGCAGGTGTCACAAGCATTTTGTTGCCAGATTGTACAATAGTCATGTCCTGAATAATTGCTATTGATCCTTATAATATTATGTGTTCTTTTTTTCAGTACTATCTGACTGCCAATTTAAAGAAGCTTATTCATAAATCAATGGAAATAATCAGGTTAATTTGCAGATTATATACATATATTAGTTATGTTATTTATAATTATATTATTTATATTATATAATATGTATTTTACACGGTTTTTTAATTTCTAAGCAATAAGTAGTGAGAAAAATTTGGATGTCAATTAACCTTTTGCAGGTATTACCAATCCTTTTAGTATTATGATACCAATAATACATTTCCTACTAAAAACTAGGTACATGGCTGAATATTGATACTAGGTATATGATATTACTGATTTCAATGTTTCCCATAATTAAATCCTTAGGTACAGTCAGTTCAAGAACATCAATTACTACTGGTTCATTATTCATTTTTCAAATCCCCCTCCTGCTGCAAAGTATTGCTTTGAATTGTCCCACGAGCAAAAAATTTCTATTTTATGTTTATGTACATGGAACCACAACCGTTGAGTGGATTATTTTATTTTTGTCGTTCATAATTTTTTTTTGTTTCAGCTTATTTGTGTTTACTGGTGGTCAGGCTAGATTTTGAACTATAGTTTTGTATGACTTTTTTAATTGTAGCATTTTTATTTTTCAATGGGAGTTTCCTGTTTATACTTACAAATAAACTCTATTGTATAGTAAATAAATAAATAAATGTACGATATGGCAACATTGCTGCTCATTTTAAGCACCGCCCACAATCTGCAGGTCTGGAAATCAAGATTACCAGATCTCAATTTCAACGTCGTTTGACATATGCATTACAGAATTCTACATTTCGAAACTCTCAGAATATTTAATGCAATTTTTGTTAAATATAAACAATTTTTCTCTTGGAAATGAATTGATAGAATTCACTTTATTGCTCTATTCTATTCAACCTGCTATTTTCAAATTTGAATTGCAAAACTGATATAAGCCCTATCAATTTGACGTAAATACTAAGCAAAGGAAAGAATACTTTTGTCGCCAAACCTGTATAACAAAATCAAATCAGAGCATACACTATCATTCTAGACATCTGAGATAGTTTTATGAAAGATGTCTAAAATACTGGTGTATGCACTAATTATATTTTGTTTTACAGATTTGGGGACATGAGGGTTATTTTATTTTCTTTCTGCTAGATACCGTTACATAGTATTTACATCCACTTAATGAGTGAAATATAACTTTCATAAGTTGAATACATTGGCGAAATACAACATAGAGGTAAAATCCTCATTTCAAATTCACAGGAAGAAGTGTTCAGAAAACAAAATGACCTAAATTGATTTCCTAAATATATAATTTTATTTAATGATGAATTTCAAACATTTGAAATGGATTAATGAAATCAAAGAAATGTGAAATATTTATGAAGGATTTGGATGGTTGGGCCCTCATGTTAACGTCATACAAAGCAATCCCCTCGTCCCAAGATCAGGAATGATGTTTACATTGAAATTATTGGAAGCGAATATACTGGCATTTTAGACATCTTAGTTTCATGGTTGGCACGATAAATATGAAGTTACCTCTGTTGTATTTCAATATGGTTACAGTGCCAAAATTGTGTATATACAGAATAAAAAAGGATATGAGTCTTAGTTAAAGCATTTAACATACCTAAGGAGTTCATGAACACTACCAGAATCAGATGCAGAAGCTTGACCATTTTTTGGAGGAGCCTCCCAAAACCTCGCTTCTTCAGCGATCACAGATGTAGCAGACTGACTGATCGACAGTTTATTACAAGCACTGAGAAGCATCTGTGAAACATAAATGATTCAAATTTTAATTAAACAGTGAGCATTTACATTAATTGAATAGGACCTACATTCATATGCTTGTGAACTTGTTGTTTAAGATGATTATCTAATTCAATTTCATCTTCAAATTTCTCTTCACATCCCAAATGTGCATATGAACACCTCAATTTCTCATTATCTGGAAGCTCAGGAATTTTAAATGGGCATATAAGAAGATGACTCTCCACATCTAGGGGATTGAGTTGTTCCAAACATCCCCTGATTATGTTAGGACATTTTGTTCTCTGCTGATTTATTTCTCTTCTGGTGAAATTATCAGGAAATATATCATCTTTTGTGAGTGTCATGTTGTCCACCGGACAGCATGGATTTTCCCGTCTAGAAGAAACTATGTGAAGAAGAATTTGCACTAAGAATCTCTATACTCACTGTAGCCACGACTCTATACATCTTCTGCAAAATCTGTGTCCACAGGAAGTTAGAAGGGGATCTCTCAACCAAGCTAAACATATAGGACATTCAAATCTTGCCTCAGGAGCAAGATAAGAATCATTTATTGAACTCTCTTGGGCTAAGGACTTTTCAGTGTCTAAACATGAACTAGCCATCTAAAAAACATAAATCACAATGTAATGTGAAAGATTATTAATTACTCTTTCATAAATTCCTACTGCAGGTGCAATCATTCATCACCATCAATGAATTAAAAATGATTCATTAAATAGTAACATTGACATTAACATTCTGAGAAAACCAGAAAACTTATAATAATAAACAATATTCATAGAATTATTTTACAGAAAATACATATTTGTGTTTTGTGTTCGCGAATAGATGGACCCACAGAACATAATATATATATATGCTTCAAAATTCAAAACATTCTATATCCACATGTCCCAAAAT
Source organism: Micraspis discolor (assembly GCA_030674115.1). Classification (NCBI taxonomy): domain Eukaryota; kingdom Metazoa; phylum Arthropoda; class Insecta; order Coleoptera; family Coccinellidae; genus Micraspis; species Micraspis discolor. The sequence continues at coordinate 466,154 of JARTUT010000452.1, forward strand.
CATAGAGCTTCAAGAGGAAGAAAATCATAGAATAGATAATAAATCTGATTGCAGAACACTGATATCAAAAAGTGAAATGTCCTAATTTTTGCCACTTCGGTCGCCATTTTATTAGTTTGCAGGAAAGGAATGTTGGTAATTTTGAAATCTCATGAATTATTGAAGCATCTTCAATTCTGGTATTATTATTACCGTTGTGTATTAGTGATTAGGAGTTCTTTTTGGTCGAAATTTCAGAGACTCAATTAGACAAAATGCCGACGTTTCGATTTTATTTTAAAAACATCTTCAGGGCTCTAAAATAAATAACAAACTTTATAGTAAAAACAAAAAAAATTCAAAGGAATAAAAATTCAAAGGAATAGAGAATAGAAGTCTCGAACCAACAAAGTAATAATTATGATCAAAATATCTTTGAAATTATCACATATATACAAGGAAAATGAACTGGACGGATGACTGATAATTATCAAATAAGAAAAACGAAATAATATGTAGCTAATCTCAAGCGAACACGAATAATACAAATCTGTGGATGTAATAAGTCTTGGATTCTCTGTATGAGTTCGAAATAGGCCGTATTCAAGTTATCAATGTCGCATCTTTTTAATTTCAAGCATTTCACAAAACAATCTTTTTTTCAAGTTGGTTTGAGTATTTAAAATAGTGACACCCTCAAAATCAAAAGAGTGTAACGTATTCAAAGTATGTTCAGCTAATGCTGTGTTATTACCTTTATTTTTAATGGGATTGAGAATATTAACACAGTCTCTTTTGTGTTCAGTTATCCTTGTTTCAATGTATCTATTCGTCTGACCAATGTATACCTTGTTGCAATCACGGCCAGGTATTCTATAAACAACATTCGATTTTGAGTCTACTGCAGTTTTTGACTTCAATATGGAATAAAGTGCCTTAACAGTATTGACCGGGTATTTCTACTATTTCATCTCTTACGAGATGACCGACCCTCTCAAATAGCCCTTTAATACCTTGAAAAATCTTTTTGCCGTGTAGTGCGTTTTGGGGTGATGTGTATCATTTTTATTTCAAATTTTCTTAATCAGTCTTACAGGACAATTGTTTTTTATCAAGAAACTACTAATTTTACTCAAATTATCATAACGAAACTCCGTGCTAGCTAAACAAGCAGATCTAAATTTGAGATTTTCTATAAGGTTTATTGTTTGCGTGAAAGAATGTTGAGGATTAAAATTCAAAAATCTTCCAGAAAAGGTCGGCTTATGATGCAAGTCCGTCTTTAATCCGCCTGATGACCTACATCCAGAAAAGGTAATTTGTTGTTATTCTTGATCTGAGAGAGGTGAATTTCAAGCGTTGATGGAAAGAATTGAAAGCATTAAGAACAATATCAATGCTGTCGGCTGGTATTGAGGTGAAAATATCGTCAACATATCTTCTTAAAATTGCAACCTCTAAAGCTAACTGCGACAAAGCGAAATTCTGTAATTCCGACATTACTACAACAGAAACAATTGGTGCCAAACAGTTACCCATGCCAAGCTCGAAAGTCTGGCAAAAGTACTGATCTTTAAAAACAAAATATCAGTTATTAACACAAAACTCGGTCTCATCAGCGGTCAAACGAGTGTGTGGTTCTACTTTGGCCCCTTTCTACTAAAATCAATTGCGAGTTCTATCGGTATATTAGTGAATAATGAACTAACATCTAATGAAATTAAAATGAAGTCATCTGGAATATTGGCATTAGTCAGATCTTCGACAAAATGAAAAGAATCCATAACATATTTTTCATCCTTCTTAAATATATTCATCAAAAGTTCAGCTAAGTATTTGCTCAAATTATAGAGGGGAACCCTAAAAAGCTCACTATAAGTCGTAGAGGACATTCGACTTTGTGAATTTTTGGTAGGAAATAAAGTTTGGGGCAAATGACATTATTACATTTTGCAAAATTAAGCGTAACATCATCAATTCGCCCTTGTTTATGCAAATGAGTCACTAATTTGTTAAGTTTGTTCTGTATGCTAGTAGTTGGATCTTTTGATAATTTCTTGTTATAGTCTGATCATTGAGCAAAGTGAGTGCTTTCTCATTATATAGATTTATTGGCATAATAATCTTTATCAGCCTTAAGGACTAATAATTCACCATGTTCTCGCAAAAATGTTTAGTCTCTATTATGCATTTAGTCAAAAACCTAGCAAATCTGGGTTGTGTAGTAGAACTACGATGAACTAGTAAGTTGTTTAGATAATTTGTGGTGATGTTGATGAATTTATTTCGCTTTTCTGTGATGTCCAACTCATTTGTCCGAGAACTCAAACAAAACTCTGTATCAATTAATAGTTGTTGTAATGGGGGTGGTTTATATTTATTGTAGGGTAAGTTGTATTTCTCTCTAAGACTCAGAAGATATTGAACATTAACCGGAATAGGAACCTCAGAGAGATTTCTGAACCATCCTGCATGTGAGTCAGGATTGTCGCCCCCATCGAATTCATTATTAGGTAATTGGGACAACCTTAAATTTGTGAGTTTACGTATTTTTTTTTTTAGAAATTTTTTTAGATAATTCTTTTTTGTAAAAAATTATTTGGTGATTATTAAATCTGTTGTAAATTTCCTCTGGTAGTGGTTGCAAAAGTCTTGTTTTAACTGTCTCAAGATGTCGCTCAAGAAGACCAACCTTCCAATGTGAATAACTCACCTCCAAATTCAAAAGCTTTCTCTTGAAATCACTCTGTTACATCTATTCCTGATGGCGAGAGTGCATTTCGGAATGTTCAATATGTGATTAAGAAACACAGCCTGGTTTTTACATGTCAAAAGAAATTTTTTGTGGTTTATATAATGTGCCATCTTCTTATTCAAACTCAGCCAAGATTTTAGATCCGTGACTATATCATTCCCATACGTTTCTTTTATGTTTTCGAAGAAACTAGTAGTATCATTCATCCTCGAGTCCGTGGTTACTTCCCCCGATTGATAATTTTGATGACCTTGTTATCGATGTGTATTGTGTATTATGTGTATTATTATTACCAGTATGAATTGAAGATGCCTCAATAAATGAACTGAAAGGAAGATTTTCAATAATTTAGAATGGAAATGCCATTTTTTCGTGAAGTATATTTTATTTAAAATCTAATTTTCACATAAAAAGAGCTAATGAGTACATCAGAAATCACATTATTCCAACGGAAAAAAGAATTTTCTTTCAACATCATGTAGATATACAAGAATCCTGGAAAAATTATTATTTTTTTTTAAATATTTCAATTTAGAGGCTAATAGCCTAATGGAAAACATTATATGAAAGGAAAAAAAGTAAACTGCTTAATCGACTCTGAAATCATAACTTTAAGAAGTATTTATTAATTCAGCTCAAGATATTCGACTACGAATAAAGAAATTGTGCATTGGAAAAAAACAAATCAAGCAACATGCATATTTAAAATCAGTTATTTAGTCTTCATATATACATATAGGTATAAAAAAATGTATTACCCTCTTGACAATAATTGATGTAGCGAATTACACTCTTCGCAGTCATGAATTTTAAAATTCACATGAATACATCTTTTTTACAGAAAATATTTTCCTCTTTTTAAAATTTTTTGTAGTTTATATTCATTTACTTCACTTCCTCTTCTGTTGATAGTGGAGATCTGGTACCCAAACTATTGGTAGATGGGAAAAGAGCTGTATTCAGTCCTGTGTAGCTCGAATTTCCTTCTATCAAAAACCTACCTACCGAAAGGAGGTATATTCTTTCAATTTGACATAATATGAAATTGATATTTAACTTTCAGTAAGTTGTTGTCCTTTGAAATATCTCATTTATTGAAGTCCAAATGACACAAAAAGAGCCTGCTAGCAACTGAATCTTATAGTCAAAGCGATTATTATAAAAATCTTCTTAAGGACGGAGGAAATTCTAGATAATTTCGACGATTTGACAAAAAACGAAAATATGGAAATACCAATTGATGATCCTGTCCTCCAGGTTACTACCGTACCTAGAACCTTCTAGACATAGCGTCAGCGTTTCCATATTACTACCATGCACGATATTCAAAAGCGAAATAACACTCCTGAAGTCCCTCAATCTATCATGGCAATTGACTTTGAGGATTATTGAATTGAAGCTATTTGAACGCTGCATGAAATATCCCCAAAAGAAATTCTCTTCCATATATACTTATAGAAGTGTTCCATAGGCTTGACTCCTTTCGTGGAACAGTAGTTGCGTTCCGGCTTCAACAAGACTTTGCTGAAGTAACCTATGACTTTCTCCTTGATAGCCTACCTTTAAGACAATATACCACTATTTGCAATGATGCTCGCATTCGTGTCCATAATAAACATTTCTTTCGTCTGGGGGTAACTAAGGATGGGGGCGATGTTAGGGCATATTTCAATTGAGTGAAGGCATCTTCAGACTCTGCATCCCATTGAAAGTCCTCTTCTTTTGTGGTCAAGTTTGTCAAAGGCTTTGCAATATTAGCAAATCCAAGTACAAAATTTCTATAGTGAGTGCACAGTTCGAGAAAGCTCCTGAATGGTGTTTGTCTTGCAGTTGGCTGTTTCTTTATCTTTGGTATCCAATTTAACTAGCCAGTACCTGCCCTTCAGATGTAGGGTGGAGAACCATGTCGAACCTGAGAGTTTACCTAACAATCCTTTTTGTGACTGCATTAAGAAAGCGGTAGTCAGCAGTGACGGCTCGTGCCCTCTAGGAGTGGGTCGGCCAGACCAAGCATATATATATATGTATTATATATATATAATTTAGAAGCAATTTTCTTGGGATTAGAGCACTGGATTGATATTAGGATTTCATCTTTTTTTTATTAATACTTTACTACATATGTTTCGGCGTATATTGAGCCTTTTTCAAGTTTACATGTTACAAATACAGTGACAATCATATCTAAAATGTATAACTGTCCAACAATTCATCTTAAAACTTAGTAAAATTAAAATCATATTCATCATGTTGTGAACGCTGTCAATCTTACTCCAAACTACTGACCCAGTGAACTGAACTCTGATAATCACACTTTTTTCTGAAATTGAAATAATATTCAAGTACTTATGATAATAGTCATTTGAGATTTGAGGGTGAAAATTTCAATTATTAACAGGATACTTGAAAACATTTTAAATACTTAATGATTTCTCTTTCTATCTCAAATTTAAGATAAACATATGAAGATGTCGGATATTAAATTACAATTTTTAATTTGATATTTGCAATAAACATCGATAATAATAAACAATTTCACCCGCCTGCCGTTTCACAAAGGGACGGCCAAGGGTTCTCGGCCGACTTCGCAAGTGTCACAGTCGAGGTATTGTAGAGTTCCATAATAGGAACTTCGAGCGACGTATGTGTTAGATGAAATCATAAACTGAGAGCTGTGGCTCGGCTGGCTGAGCTGCGTTATTACGTATAAGGACAGATGCGGGAACTTGGAATAAAAATTATTTGGGGTGTTTGACCGAAATAATGTGTACTTCGATGTGTTGAGTTGAAATATGAGATATATAGAGGGCAGAGGAAAAGATACTAAGGGAATTTCTCGAGATTTAAATATTGCTATTAATTTTTCAAATATGTTTCGATTAAAAAAATATTTATTTTCACCTTCACTTTTTCGGTTGCGTTTGGGTCGGCCCGGCTGACCCTGCCTACCCTGACGGGCCGTCACTGGTAGTCAGCACAGAATCTAGCGCTGCGATCTCTCTTCTTGGCCAGAACTACAGGTCATGACCAATTGACAATTTTCTTGGCTCTCTTGGGAAATTAGGAAAGGAAAATCTTCCAGAATGTTGGCGAATAAACGCTGATCTTCCGGTATTGATGAGTTGCTTCACAACTTTCAGTCTTCCCAATTCATCATCATCCATGGCGAATGCATCACTGAATTCAGTTATTAATTTCCTCACTTCATTGATGTTTGTGAAAATCTTCAGGCAAGAAAATTTTGAAAAACATTTTTTTGGAAATATTCGATTACCCCTTTTTATGTATCGTCATCTCACAGAAGGTTGGCGACCATCATGGTATTATAGTTCTTATTAATGTGGCTACATCTTGAATACCAAATAATTTCCTTAGATTCCGTGTTTGTGAGAATCTTCCTCCTCCAAGTCCTCATTTTTCATCTATTTTGCCTTCTATAATGAGCTGCACTAAATTGTATTTGTCATTCCAAAAAATTTGACCGAAATACGCTTTCTTCATTTCACTATCGTAAGAATTTCGGTGGTTTTTCTAGCCGGACGTAGTACATCGGTGTTAGTGAGTTGAATTTTAAGAATTCCTTGGTACACCCACAATTCGAAAGCTTTCAGGCGGTTCTCGAAGAGATCCTCAGAGTCCATGTCTCTACGCCATAAAGAAACACCGGCAGAAAATAACTCTAACCAGCGAGTTTGAAATAACAGTTAACGGTTACATAATAAATGTTTTAAGGTTTGGAATACACTTCTTGCAATACCGATTCTAGTCTAATTTCTTCATCTGGGTTTCAGTTTTCTGTTAGACAACATCCAAGTTATTTGAATCGGTAAACCTACACTCTCTATTGCATTTCTGTCTAGGATGATTACTGCATTATCGAATTATCATTAATATATTACTCATATGATATTTAATTCTAGATATTAGTTCATTGATTGTTTTGTACTGTCTATTTCCTTTTATATCGTATCGCTTTTCTACATTTTTTTAAATTGGAGGCTTTAAATTGAAAATCTGACAAAAAACTTAAGTATTTATTTTTTATACAAAATTATTATACAAAATATTCAATTGTCCAATATCTTTTTAAATTCTCTGTGGGTTTTGGTAAAGATAACAATACAATTTCCTCTCATCTCACAGGACATCTCAATAGTATACTAAACCAATTTATGAACCGTTAAAAACGATTGGTAAGATGATTGTTATTTGACAAATCCTCGAATTGCTCAACCACTCATACTTTGCAATGAGTGCAGTTTATAAAAGTTATACCATTATTATTATTTCAATGCAATGACATTTCTATAAAGAATCGAAGACTGCAGCTCCAAGATGGAGCAAATCAAAACTCTTACAATTGGAATAATTATTGCCATAATATTCTATCTGTATCCTATAATGTCTTATTGTTTTAGTTACATGTAATTCGGTAGAACAGGTCAGGTTATTTGGTAGAAAATTTAAAGATTCCAGAAGAGGAAAATTTGTTGTGAGATCTTGTATATTAATATAAGACAATCCATTCTTGGCTATATTCAGGTATTTGAGTGACAAAATTCTATCAAATTTCCTCAGATCGATGTTGTATAAATTATCTGCATTACCAAGTTGATTATCTTCTAACTGAAGATTCTCCAGCTTCCTTTGGTTTCTAAAAGTCCCAGGCACGATGATTTTTATAGAGTTATGTCCCAGAAAAACTGATGTTAGCTCCTTCATATGTTCAAAAGCATCACTATCAATATACTCAATTTCGTTAGATGCCAAAGACAACTCCCGCAATCTATATAAACCCTCTAAAAACGTTTTAGTAATGGTTTTCAAATTCTGATGGCTAATAACCAGGACATCCAGATGTTTCAATTTCACAAAGGCTCCCTCCTCAATTTCTGTGTATGGATTGAAAGTGAATCTGAAAACTTTCAAGTTTCGTAGGTGCTCAAAAGTTGTTGAACTTATTTGGGGAAATTCAATGTTATCGTGAATATCTAATATTTCTAGTTTGGTGTTTTTGAAAGTGCCAGGAGACAGATTATTAATGGCACATCTTTCTATCTCCAAACCGTTTAGATTTTTGAAGAGTGCAAAAGTGTTATTATTTAGATCACCTTTCATGTGCACCATTTTGAACTGGGGAACTCGAGGGTTGTGATAGTGTATCGGTTTGTTCTGTATTGGTATAACATTTTCTGTCGATATTGGTGACATAAAGCAGAGAATCAGTAGAATTCCTGAAAAAAGAAAGTCATTGTAATTCAATTGTAGGTGGGAAGAATATTTATTACAAAGTATGAGATTTTCTAGAGAATGTGCATGGCAACTATTGGTAGAAAGCAGAAACTCATGTTGCTCCACTCAAACTTCAAAACAATACTACGATTGGAACTAAATGGAAGTGTTATGAGAGAAGATTATTAAGAAACTTTCATGATCATTTATCAATAAAGTTGAGTGAAGTCTTTTGTTGGTCCGATTCATCAAATGTATTGAATTGGCTAAGTAATGAAGATCCAAGAAAAATATAGAAATATGTAACATACAGTACTAAGATCACAGAGTATTCAATCGTTTCTAACAGGAGATACGTAACTCAAACTGGGGTTACCTTGATCAATTTTTGACTTCAAGTAACTCTATCACATCCATTTTAACAGCTAAAATTATGAAAAAAAAAGAAAATATCGGATGTGTTAAAATAAAAAAAAAATAGTAAATAGTTTCCGAAAAAAAACTTCGTGGTCAAAGTTAGACGACAAGTGGGGTGACATTGATCACCCATGTTTCTTGCTCGAATATTCTCGTAGAACATCATGTTATCGTTTTGCCCAAATGTCTGTAATTTTTGAATATCGAACCGAAAATAGTCTCAATCGATTGGGTTCGACTTCCTAATGAAGAATACAAACATGAGGTTGTCCGGTCGGGCATATGCTCTCTATCTTCCAGGAGATGAGCTAGTTTTTATATTTTCAATATAGGTAATTGTCCAAATTTCTCAGTCAGCTTCATATTTCACAAAATAAATGAATTGGTGTTGAGAATGTTGCACTCAAAAAGGTGAGGATTATCATCAGACCAAAATCTACAATTATTTTTGTTCGACAAGAACTTCCGCATTGTTTTCGTTCAACCATCAGTTGACCAATTACGTCGACTTGATCATTTTCACCCGTAACCGTACGAGTACCTACAAATCTCTTTTTTGATTGCATCTGGTTCTTTTACATCCAATTTATGTACCAACTGAATGATAAATTAACTATCATGATGTCATACTTTAAAAATTCTCGCATTAGCCCTATCACAGTCATTTCATTGATTTTCAACATTTTCTTTCTCTTTTCCAACGTGCAAATCAGTTTGTAATTTTTATTGAGAGCTTCAGTACTTCTGCTATCAAAATACTGACACGAAATTTTGTGAAAGCAATAATCACTTTGGGTATGACCTGGAAAACGTATCTGTGAAATCATCGAGAATTGAAATTTCTGACAGACTTTTTGACATTCCATTTTTCCTAATTTACGAATAATTAGTATTTTCAGACGAATAATTTAAAAGTTTTTTATTAGTTGAGGTGAATGGGGCGTCTCTGGAGAGTGGAAATTTCCAGTACTTTTGTTTTCGAACGCCGCCTCAAATTTGCATGAGCCAAGACTCCACACGGAACATAATTGTCAAAGTAATTAATTAACATTAACTTTAACTTCTGTGATTGCTTGCCCTTAAATAAATAAAAAAATAATTAAGGTGCCGACACACGATCATATAAATATGATATGTTGTCATATATATGATGAAAAAATATGATGAAGCTGTTCACACGCAATATGACCAAAAAATATGTCATATAAATATGACCAAATGTCATATATATGATGTATTAATATGACATATTATATGATCGTGTGAACACTTCATCATAGAAATGACGTATAAATATGTCATATTTTTCTTTTCCAGTTCGGCCGGAAAATAATATGATATGATGAAAGTAAAGGTCATAATTTTTGCGTGTGCAAGCACAGAAAAGTGGAATGAAATTGTTGGATATTTTTGTATTTCTTCTGTACTGGTGTGCAAGTCAAAACTCAAAATTTAATTTCTTTTTGAGTTTGAAGTCTGAACTGTTTCAAGTTGAAAATGAGTAGTGAAGGTATTCTAGCTGTATATCAGCATAAAAAAAAATGTGCCGCTCTTGCTTGTTCATTGTTAATTAGGAAAAGAAGGAGAAGGCAGCAGAGAAAAATATGGGTTAAACAGTGGATAAGCAGACGAAATATGTTTTCAATCGAAGAAAATCTTTTAAGAGAACTGTCTGACGAGGACGAAAATTGTTATAGAAATTTTGTTCGCATGTCCATTGAGGATTTCACTTACTTGCTTCAAAAGGTAGCTCCAATTGTTACGAAGCAAGATACCAATATGCGTGAAGCGATAAGTGCTCGAACTCGGTTAATTTTAACGCTCAGATTCCTAGCAACAGGTAAATGAAAATTTTTGCATGAAATCTATTGCATCTTCTATCGTTAATTATCTGCTAATTCAAACTACTTTTAGGTGACAGCTATGCCTCATTGATGTATTTGTTTAGAATTGGAAGGTCAACGATAGGAAAAATCGTGAAAGAAACAGTGGCAGCAATATACACAGTTTTGAAAGATGAATATTTGAGAGTAAGTTAAATTTCTTATTTTGTAAAACATTTTATACATATTGTAATTTTTTTTAGTTGCCTACCAATGAGAATGAATGGCTCGAAATCTCCCATGACTTCGAAATGAAATGGAATTTTCAAATTGCATTGGTGCTTTGGATGAAAAGCGCATCACCATTAAAGCGCCAAACAACAGCATAAGTGACTATTTCAACTACAAAAAGCAATTTAGCATAGTGTTGATGGCCATGTGTGATGCAAATTATAAATTCACATATATCAATGTTGGTGCAAAGGGCAGACATAGTGATGGGGGTGTGTTTGCACATTGTGCCTTGTCGAAACAATTATACCAGAATGAACTGGGTTTACCAATGCCAAGACCTTTGATGAATCGTTCATTGGAAATGCCGTTTGTGATAGTTGCAGACGATGCATTTCCACTTACTGAACATATTATGAAACCATATGGACAGAAAAATTTATCAATTGAGAAAGCATATATAATTATCGTTTGTCACGTACAAGACGTATAATTGAAAATGTGTTTGGAATTGCATCTGCAAGGTTTCGTGTGTTGAGAAGAACAGCGGAATTGCCACCAGAAGTAGTGTCATCCATCGTTTGTGCTATATGCACATTACATAATTTTTTGCTAAGTCGAAATAGCCAAAAGACATATGCTCCACCTGGGACATTTGATTCAAATGATGCTCTAGGATCATGGAGAGATGAGGAACATACAATGTTACAACCACTGGAAAATACACCACGACGACCTACACAACAGGCAATAGGAATTCAGTCTGAGTTTATGGAGTACTTCAACAATGAAGGAGCCGTTGAATGGCAAATGCATCATATTTAATCAATTAAATTGTATTTTTTTGTAAGAGCTTATGAAAGCTAATAAAGTGTTATATATATATATATATAGAATTTTATTCAACTGCAAGCCACAAAAGAAAATACAGAGCATTCAAACCCCTACTCAAGGCATCCACATAAATCTAGGTCAACTCTTCATTGTAGAATTCCTCCATAAAGTATGGAAGATGTTCAACCAGAAATGTTTTCAGATTTCGCTTTAGCTGATAAGTATTCACCAACTTAGAGCTGATGTCATAAACATCTTTGCGAGTTCTTAGATGCTGCTGATAGTAATAGTTATTAATTCCAAAAATTATCACAGAAATGAGTCCCAGGATTTCCATCCGGTCACTGGCCTAAAAGACATTGAACCGGGTTTACTATTTTGATTTTTGACAGATACTCTGTAGGTGAAATCATGCTTGAGTTACTTGTACCAATGGCAATAAGCAATTTATTTAATATTTATTTACATTATTATAATTATACATTCAATTAAGTTATGTTTCTTGATGGAATGCCATTTCATGTATTTCAACTGCATTCTCACCACGTTTCCTTGCTTCAAAGAGATCTTCAAATTCATTGAATGTTCTGCGCAATTCTCTTGCAAATTCAATGCCAAGACTTTCATCTTCAACTTCCATTTCGGAAAACAGAGCAGTAATGGAGTCCAGCAGAGCCTTTGTTCGTAATTTAACTTTGGGTGCCTGAGGCATTGGTGGTGGTGGTGCCATAATCGTTTGCAAACAATGTTGTAAAATCAAATCTTCGTCCGAATGCTTAGTTTTACGCTTTTTAGAGGAATTTGAAGTTGTTGGTGTAGGTGTGCTTGATGCTGTAGATGTGTCCAATGCTGTAGGTATTTCACAGTTAGTAGTTTCACAATTATTATCAAAATTTTCCAAAACTGCGGTTCATTAGGTTCAGAACTTTCATCAGATATTTAAGTAAAAATTGCACTGAAAAATGAAATAAAATCAATTTTTACATCAAATATGGTATGAAAAACAAATTTACTATTGAATCGGTTGTTCCCTCGTTGATATTTTTCCCTTTGTACATGAACATCAGCGAATTGTAATACTCCCATTTTGGTAGATAAATTTCGCTGCCGCCTGCACCACTTTTGCCACCTTTGGCTACTTTTGTTCGTTCGGCTACAACAATAATTTTAAAGAATGGTATTACAAAATCGAGCACATAAATCAAATGAAAATAAACTTACCATTCATCTGCGACCGAAGAGAATTAATTTTCTTTTGATCACGTTTACGTCGCACATCATTTCATGAGCTATTAATTCATGGGCCTCAGCAATTTTCCCTTTCTTCTTTCTGTTTTCATCAGTAGAGTCCCATAAGCAACGATTCTTTTCCAATAAATTAATTAACTTATCCACGTTTTCCTTTGTCCACATTTTGAGGTTTTATTTACAGGTGATATGGTAAATGTGTTGATCAATGTCAAGTCAACGCGGCATTTGACAACCACCATAGACAAGTATAAAGAGATACTTTGTCTATGACAACCACCATAATAAATGACATAGAAAACAGCGTCGTGTGTACAACAAAAATGGTACATCATTTTTCTACATCATACAAAATTCTTGTCATAGTTCTTCATCATATTTTTGAAAACGTGTGTGGACAGTCCATCATATAATATGATAAAAATATCATATCATATAAATATATCATATTATATGTCATATTTTTCTATGATCGTGTGTCGGTACCTTAATATCTTCTGGTGGAAGGAAGCTACGATAATGAAATTTGTAAGATTTCAATAGCCAACATATATGCACAAATTGTTGCTTGAATACGTTGGATATCTTATGGGGTATGAAGTATTAAAAATATTCATAATATATTTCCTCGAAATTTTGCAAGAATTTGTTTCAATCTAATTCTAATACTTCCGAGTTTTAGTCAATATTTGCAATTTTCATTTCCATCGTGGACAAAACTCATTTCATCGTCTCAATCGTCCACTAATATAAACAATTAAATACCATTAGTCGCTTTTCAGTCAGGTGCTTGAACTTCTGGTGCCTCTCGACCTATATATGAAGGGAAACGAGTTTACCGGAAAGAGCTAGAGTAAATCGGAGCGCACCAGGAGCGCTCCCAGAGCAATTTATTTGGTGGCTGGAAAGAAGCTATTGTTTTATCATTCATCAACATATGAACAAGATTGTTTAACCCATTTCTAGTAATCATCATGATTGTTAAAATGATCCAACTATTTTTTGACGCTCACAGGCACTTTAATAATTAAAATCATTGAAGTGTAAAGAATAGATGTATTCAATTGAAAATTTACTCGCTTAACCTCAATAGGAGTCCCGAAATAACGAAAGATTGTGAAAATTCCACAAAAAAGTAAATTATAAATGTATTATATAAGATTTTTTACTCACTTATGTGTATTCTGAATTTCTCCATACCGGAACCAGAAAGAAACGAATAAAAATTCAGTTGTATTCTCAATATTAATCTTGTTGGATGCGTATCAGCGTAGAACTAGATGATTTAAATATAAAACGTAATTCCGAAACTAACATAGTTCTGGTCCAGTTGTCGCTTTTGTGTGCGAATCAGGCCTCTTCCGGTGATGAGTGTTTCGCGTTTATCTCGAATAATATCTATATCTTAAAACAGATTTCTTAATCATTAGTTCATATAATTCTTTTCCAACGTAAATCAAGAAAATCTAAATTTGTGCAATGTTTATCAAACGAAAGACCTTTTAATGCGGGAATAATAATTTGTTATCGGAATTTTTAAACTGGGTCAGACAGAATGTTTTCTTTTAATTTCTTCCACTTATATCATTCAGTATTGAACTTCAGTTATAGCAGGATAAGAAGGATTTGTCCGATTCTGTGATTTCAAGAAAGCATTGCAATTAAAAAGGTCAGTTTATGATTTTACTTCGAATTTGTATAAAAAAAAGTAGTTCATTGATTGGATTAAATGCTCAATTATTGCAGTAAAACTGGAAATATGATAACTTTCGAGTAGATAAGAAGATTATAGGAGCATAAATACCGAATACGCTGGATTCCCAAAATATGAGATGAACAAATACGTACAAATTATGTCATTTCTCTTAAGACCAAATTTTTTCTGTTTTCAGGATGAAGACACTTGCAGCCATCTTACTGATGACTATCACAGTATTCATCAATTCAGTTACTGTTTCTGGTGTCAAGCAAGAAAAAATTCATGATATCTCCGTAAAAGCCATAATTGGAGATATATTGAACTTCAAATTGAGCGAAGAGCAAAGTGTGGAAGAATTAAAGAGAATGATAACGAAGAATACAGAGATTCCTTTAGAGAAGCAGATTTTATTTTATAAAGGCAAGCAGTTGGAGGATTTCGAACCTTTGAAGATGTATAAAATGGATAAAAAAGTTACGGTTGAACTATTTCTTAGATATTTTTGATAAGTGGATTTGCTGTAAGTCGAAATGAATATCACTGCCATCAAAAATGACTATAATTCATATAATTTATTCATATTGGATAATATTCTTTCCTAATAAATTATTGAGATCAAATTCTTTAGTTTAAGTTTTTGAATCCCATAGATGTTCCAACGTCACCTTTAATTAGAAGGACGTTTCACCGATGTACCCACCTATCAAAATAACTTTTCTTTCTTTTAGAATTTGTGTATATACAAGGTTAATATTTATTCCCAACGAAAAACATTAGACTAAGATGTCTCAAAAAATATTGAGAAATACATTTTACTGTAGGATTTGTAGTTCCTCGATAAAACAAAACAAATTACGTGCACCTACAGATTATCATAAGTCGAAGTAATTATATATAATAATGTTGCTCCTCTAGGTAGATTCGAAAGTGTCGAGTTCAAGGGGATGAAACAACATGTTCTATGCTTTACTAAACATGGCTACCGGAAACAGGAAACATTCCCAACACAGTATAGGTCCCTATACTGTGGTTCTATGCTCCTATGGTCCACCAAATATGGCTACCGGAACACTAAACTTGACGCATGACAAGAGAAATATTTTGGTAGATTGACACCTTTGCTCACATACGACATACGAACAAAGGAAAGTTTTGGTACGCAGATTCTGGGGAAAAGTACTATCTCTCCTGACATATTTTTTTTATATCTAGACGTTTCAGTTTATCTCAGATGGTTGAAAATTTTCATATAGGAAGAAGGTATGATTAATTCCGTTATCATTGAAAACATTTTTAATTCTAGTATATTTAGAAATTTGGCCTTTTATTCATATTGATCTTCTAGATATTATTTTACAACTATGCTACAGTGCTACTATGCTACAGTGAAGAATCTGAATAAGTGCATGATATAAAGATATCGACGGTTTCTTCTTTTCATTTGGTGATTTCTTCCTTTGTTTACACTACTTTACTATACAAAGTAGTTGCTTTCAGGTAAATTTTGCAGTTTAAGGACCCACAGCAATTTTGTTGTTTTCGCAACTTTAGGAGGCTCAAGTAGACCCCCAAAATCAACGATAAATGATTTTTATTGAAAAAATATTAGTTTAAGTTAGGTTTTCTTACGGGATTGGGAGTGAATAGGGGTGCTGGGTGGGGTAATAAATATTATATAAATACTACTTTTCTGAAATTTTAGGATTGAAAGATGAAGAAAAGAGATGGAATAAGGTGAAATCATAGTAAAAAAATTATTTTTGAAAAAATGTTTAAAAAAAATTTGAAATTTGAAAATTAATGAAAAACTGTTTTTTGAAGTGAAATTAAATTAATAACGAATATTTCAGAGACTTATTTCGAAATTAAAAATTTTTACAAAAATTTTCTTGAGTTGAATTTTTTTATTTCAATTTCATAAAATGTCTTGAGTATTAATGAGGAAGTTGCAAGGACAAATGACACTAATTTTGATAATCGGGAAAAAAATAACGAAGAAAAAACGAGTGCAGGTGAGCTGAATCCAGGACTGGAAAGTACAAATAAGCAAGGTTGCCAATATGCACGATTTTTATTATCCTTCGAAATAATGTCTAAACACTTATATATTCGCAACTCGATATGTATCATGCAATATAAAATTTGATTTACCTTATGCAAGAGTATGGTCCGGCGGGTACAAAGTTGCGGCAGCTTTCCAGAAGATGTGTCTCCGTCGAGCGTAGCAAGGAATCATCCGTCTGAAGATAACATCAGCCAGATATCCGGAAAGCGATTCACGCCTGAATCCAGCTGAAGGGACATTCCTGCGAACTTCTACCCAAAGTCTCTCGACAGTCTGCGTGTAGGCACCAGTTTGAGGATCCACGAAATTTTCAGAGTGATTCACTGTGAAATGTTGGTAACCTTCGCTCTGTAGTGAATTGTACGCCTGCCATGAATCGGTTATAATTGTTGTGCCTGGGAGTACAAAACGTTTTATGATACCGATTAAGGTTTCTGAGGTATGATTCTCTACAGGAACTAGGAATGCCTTGCAACCACCTTGAACCCCTCGTTGAATTCCGCCAATAACCCATTGATCACTCAATACACGTCCTCGATTGTATTTCCTGTGTCCTAGCATAGCTTCGTCTATCTCTACGATTTCCCCTACCCCCCCAATCGGTTCAGAAATTCGTATGATATAGTCTTCAACAACTTCTCGACAAAAGGAAAACCAATCAACGACTGTATGTTGAGTTAACTTGAGCTCAAACATGGTATCTACCGTTTTGGATCTTCTGCTTGAAAGAAATAGATCGATCAGTAAACATATTTGTCGCAAGCTCAGATGCATTCCTTCCAAAAACGTGCCTTTGAAGACAGAGCGAGAACTGTTGCAACGGCTATGTCCTATAATTTCATCATGATTCGCTTTCCGACATCTGAACTTATTTCTTTCGTTCGCAGAAAGCCTAGAACCACATGATTCGCAAACAGAATGACAAGCCAATACCCCATGTTCTATGAGAAATCGACGTGCCATTTCGTCAGACGTTATCATTTGGTTAAACTCTATATTCGTGAAGACACATTCCTGGCAAATATTGTATCCACAACTCTGCACTACGGGGTTGACATCTTGGTAGGTTGTCATTTTCTTCGAACTACATAAGATAAAATCATGATTTATTCAAGCAATTACCACTAATTATTTTTATCCCATTTTGACGTTTAAAGACGACAATACTCAACCCATTGTAACAAGGGTAAGTTGGCGTTTATCCACTGAGTGAATTAATAGTATATTCTAATCAGAGACATAGAGTGGGGAAAATGATCTTCGAGATGCGCAAAGTGGCTAATTTTTCGTCCGCTATTTTTATACTTTCGGTTCATTGGCATAGAAAGCAGTGTATCTAAGGGATAGTTGGTATAATAGTACGGTGTTATTAACCTAAAAAAGGCCTAACCTTGACATCCAAAGTAAAGGTTTTATTCCAACTCCAAATTGTTCTATATAACCCTCTTATTGTTTGGTAAAAAGTTACACCATCCTGAGCGTCGGGTTTGGGGGGAAGAGGGGTGCTAATTTGAAAAATCTCTAGTTTTTTTAGTTTTTCGTAAATATTTCAAAAACTGAGCGGTTTATTCTAAACATTGTTATATACAAAAATGTTCTACGTTAAATTTTAAATAAGAATGGTCCTGTTCATTATCACTCTGAATTGTACGGTTCAAGAGTTACAGACGGTGTAAATGTTAATTTTTTCGTAATTTTGATAATTTTTTTAAAAAACTAAGCTTCGTAAAAGAATGTTGCTATTTCAGTGGCCGGTGGTATGTTAGTGATAAGCCCTTGAAGGAACGACAACCTCACCACCTTATCAAGGGGCACTCTTTTTTAAGGGAAAAGAGGCTTCCACAGGCCTAGGCCATATAAACTTGTGGTACGGAGTACGGAGAAACCCACCCTGAACTTTCTACGAACATTGCAACTTTACTTCTGAAGCATAAATATCTTTCAAATTTGGAATGTTCAATGTCTTTATATATATATAAATATAGAAAATATAATGCGGTGAAATTAGATATAAAAGAAGGATAATGCTGACCTATTAATAGTCTTTACAGCTATTGATGAAGCAAAGAAAGATGTTCAAACGTGTGTTATTGGTGATGACACGGACTTATTAGTACTGTTGACTGTCCACGCACCTTCAGGGAATAAACTGAAAATGGTCGTACCTAAAAAAGGAAATCACCAGGAAAAAGTGTACATTATTTCTGACATTCAGCAAGGCATTGGGGATATGAAAGATGTACTTCTGGTTACATACGCCTTCACAGGATGAAACACTGTGTCTGCTATCTATAAGAAGGGAAAAATTGCTCCTTATAGGAAAGTTCAAGCCACAACGGTCTTCGTGAAAAACTTCTGGTCTTCAACAACTCCAAAGCCGACCCCAGTGCAGTGGCTGATGCAGGAAATTACTTCCTACTTGCAATGTTTGGAGCCAAGAACACTGAAGATCTAGATTGTCTCCGCTACCAGTCCTACTTGAAAACGATTGCAAAGCAGCCTATACATGAATTACTGAAGTTGGATGCACTACCCCCCACTTCAGGAGGGTCCAGACAGCATTCATTTAGGACCTACCACCAGGTACAACAGTGGCTGAATGAAGATAAGGATCCACTCGAGTGGGGTTGGAAGAAGATTGGCGACCACCTGACACCAATTACAACAGCACGTCCTGCAGCCCCCCAGGAATTACTGTCCCTTATAATGTGTACTTGCAAAGATGAATGCGTTCATAATTGTGAATGCAGAAGGAGTGGTCTAAACTGCACTAGCATATGCAGCAATTGCTCAGGCCAAGCATGTGATAACATGGACAATAATAACATCTTAGACGACGAGCTAGAGGAGGAGGATAATGTGCTGGAGGATGAGTGAAGTTAATAAAGACATTGAACATTTCAAATTTGAAAGATATTTATGCTTAAGAAGTGAATTTATGTTGCAATGTTCGTAGAAAGTTCAGGGTCGGTTTCTCCGTACCACAGGTTTATATGGCCTAGGCCTGTGGAAGCCTCTTTTCCCTTAAAAAAGAGTGCCCCTTGATAAGGTGGTGAGGTTGTCGTTCCTTCAAGGGCTTATCACTAACATACCACCGGCCACTGAAATAGCAACATTCTTTTACGAAGCTTAGTTTTTTAAAAAATTATCAAAATTACGAAAAAGTTAACATTTACACCGTCTGTCACTCTTGAACCGTACAATTTAGAGTGATTATGAAAAGGACCATTCTTATTTAAAATTTAACGTAGCACATTTTTGTATATAACAATGTTTAGGATAAACCGCTTAGTTTTTGAAATATTTACGAAAAACTAAAAGAACTAGTAATTTTTCAAATCAGTCGGATAATTCCAATAAAAACTTACGTAAAAAATGATATCTCCTCGACCTTCTTTGTTTTAAGTTTTTACACGTTTTAACAATACAAGACATGTTTGAAGTATCGAAGTATCTATCAGCACAATGTAAAATTCCAGCAATTTCTACCTCACCTGACAAGTATTTTATCCTAGAACAGCTGATTACGAAAGTATAAAAATGGTCGAAATTTGACATAAGAAGCGTATTCTCCCCACTCTTTATCTTTGATTCTAATACAAGTTGCAGAATGGGCACCTATACCAACACGAATGCGAAATTCTAAAACGAGCGACGAAGTAGCGACTTTTGAAGGCATGAGTGTTTGATTTGCCTTCTGCAATGAGTATTAGACGAAATTTTCTCTATTTCAGTCAAGAATAGTGAGAAATAAATTTATTGGAATTCAATGAAAAATTTATTTTATACCTCCTAGTGCCTTTTGTATTTTATGTTCGCAGTTGGCGTGACAGATACGGAAATTGACAGATTATAGAATTTGAATAGTGCGTTCAAATCTTTGACATTCGAAAGGATAGTGTTGTCAACCACAAAACGAAAAATATAACTAAAAACAATGCTGTAATGACACTGAAATAGAGAATTTTTTAAAATTCACTAGTGGAATAAAATGTTCACCACTCACTTTCTGGAAATTATTTTTTCCACACACAATGCATGTAAAACTCATTTTCTTAATGTTTCTTAAAATTTATCAAAAATTCTACATTAACAGTAATTTCTATCATTAAAGTAAAAATTATAATTATTAAGATTTTGAAAATGGAACTGGAAACCTGCACCTCCTCCAAAGGAAACACGCTCAGTCGCACATGTGTTTAAGGACTTCTCAGGCCCTGCTGGAATATCAATTTCTGCATCAGGAACTCCGGTTTTTGTGACCCCACCAAGTATTTGTTCAGAAATATTTATTTTGTTTTGTAGCGAATCTTTAATATATCCTTCTGCAACAGAACTTGAACACCATCCACCATGTCTTTTCAAAACTGTCAAATCTGCCCCAGAATTTGAGAGTAGGTTTGCAGAAAAACGCCTGAAACTGTGCCCTGCATATTGTTCAGCATCAGAAAGGCCCAAATACTTTGCAATAGTAACGGACATTTTCGAAAATGTATTCACACCTACAGGCTGGACAGTACATTTATCATTTTTATAATTTATAAATAGTCGCTTGTAATGAACTTTGCTTGGCCTCAAGTTCCTATACTTGCGGAATATACAGGGTGAGTCTTTGACCACTGCGTTAATTTTAACCATAGATTCTTGACGTCAAAAGAAACACTTTTTCCATTACGGTTTTTCCATATTCAGCTGCGTTGAAAAGTTATAAGCATTTTCAGTTTTCACATTGGGCAAATACCCCTCTGTAGTCCAGTTTAGTTTGAATGAAAAATACCTTCCACACAGGGCCGGATTTAGGGGGGGGCAACAGGGGCAACTGCCCGGGGGCCTCCACAAAATAGGGGCCCCCACAAAAATGGGCCACCACTCAAGAAAATTCGGAAAAATTTTAAATTTCACAAAACACTAGTAAAAAAATTTTCCTTCAATATTTTTTATAATGTAATTAAATCATGATGAAAAAAAAGACGAAAGTCTTCTACTGGACAATAATTTCTGTTGTGGTATTCGATGAGTGAACGTAAACGAATTAAACGTGCCGCGCAAGCGCTCACGCTCAGGCAGGCGTATGGCTGCCCACTGTTCAATTTTACGTAAGGGAAGCGTTAAGGCTCTTTTATACTGGCTGGTACCTTATGCTGTAACCTTAACCTTAAAAGTTGAACCATAGGAATTCAATGCTTTCGTTCATACTCATTCCCTAACCTTTTCCCTTACCGGTAAAATGTTCAACTTCTAGGGACAAATTCATAGAAATATATATTCATAAATAATTTGGTCAAATTACATATATATATTACATAATTAGATTAGATTATCTTATAAGTGTATAAGACTATCTTATAAGTAAGACAAATTAAGGGAATGAAATAGTGGGCGAGTTTTTTTGACACATGCGCATTCTATAGAGCGTCAATTATTTATATCAGAGTATTGAATACAGAATTGATCTCTGTTTTAATAGCGGTAATTTCAAATAATATAATAAATTATAATTCAAGATGGTCAGTACGTTTCAAAACATTGAAACTCAAATTCAAAATGACAATTATTAACAAGCATACAGCAAAATCCATAAACTCTATGTTCTGCTTAAGGTTAAGTTAACAGCCAGTATAAACGCCTACTGAAATTCTTAGGGCATACGGAATAAGGTAAGGGCTTACGGCATAAGGTACCAGCCAGTATAAACGAGCCCTTAGGCATAATACGCGTGTCCGAGCTACATTCCCAAACATCGAAATCGCGTTGAGAATGTATTTGGTTCTTATTCGATCATTTTCGAAAATGAAAATCATCAAAAATAGACTGAGAACGACTATGGGACAAAATAGTCTCTCAAAGCTTACTCTCCTAAGCATTGAGACCGATTTACTCCGTGAACTGGATTTTACTGAAATAATTGATGATTTTTCAGCCAAAAAAGCTAGGAAGGTTCCGTTCATTTAATGCCACTCAATTATTGTTTTTTTCATACTATTTTTTTTAAATAATAAAAGAATCTTGGTTTCTCGATAAATTATGTATTGAAAACCCCTACTTTAAAAGATCATCCATTTTATTTTGAAAATAATTCGAGGCTAGGGGGCCCCCACTTATTTGTTGCCCCGGGGCCCCCACACCTCTAAATCCGGCCCTGCTTCCACAGCATCCACTATTGAATCTGAATTGTTTAAAAACATTATTTTCCCTCTAAAAAATGATTCACTCACTCATGTTTCATCCGATGAGGTCCATATCCAGAAGGAAGATACAAAATACTAATTTTTTGGTAAAAAAAAATTCAACACCATAAACATAGATTTTCGTTGTTCTACTATAATTTCTTTCTACTTCAAGATTATAAACCATCCCTTTCTAGTGAGAAATTCCAAAAAAACCTCAGAATTATTGGATGTTATCATCATACATTTGTAATTTTCTTCTTAAAATTTCCAAATCATGAAAACCATCATTTCTATGAGAACTTCCAAGGCAAGAGGTTGTCACTTTGCTTTTTTTTTCACTCAAAGCCAGAAAAAATTATCTATGATTTTCCAAACACTGATATTACTGAAGTTTCTTCTCCTTGACAGAGACCAGTGAACAGGTATATGAAGTCTCTTGAATAAAGAAATTACATGTAATTACTTTATGGTCTCTTGATATCATACTGTTAAAAATATGAAAATCTTTTTCGAAATCTTCAACAACAATGAATGATGTCACTACGAATAATTATTTTAAAGTGATGTTACTTTGCTTGATGATTGTTTTCTGTATTGAATCCCAAGAACAATTTACTTGGATAGATTACAAGTATTCCCAGATTTAGATGTGCAATTATTCTTGCTTGAAAAAATGTTTGTTAGATCATTAATATGAATCTATTCTGTTTAGAATATAATTAATTACTGAACATGCGTAAATTTTTGGATTTTATAATCAGAGTATCTGTTTTAATCATGTAAACAAAAACATAAATATTGAATAATGGTTATTCATAGATTATGTCAAATTTTAATACCTCACCATAGAATATCAATTTATTACCGAACCCCAGGAGAGAAAAAAATTAATAATTGAAAAGTTTTTTTAAATGAAAGATAATATCTGTAACCATTATTGATCTTTACTTATAATATTTCTCAGAATAACGAGAGTGCATTATTATCACATTAAAATGTTATTATAACGTCTCTGTGGTGGGTAGTTTCCAATAAAATAGTGTTCTGTGGTTCCCTGTTGTTTTGATTCTGTTTGAAACTGTCAACAGTTATTTGTATCTTCAAGAAAAAAGTGGAAAATATTCTAGGGATAATTTCGATAGTTTGAAATAATTCAATTCAGTATGAAATGATTATGGTCTGAAAATGCATTCTATTTCAATCTTTCTTCTTTATGAGCCTATTGCTTCCAGTTTCAATATTGATAGAATTTTAATTAATCATGCATCATAACAAACATTCAGAAATATTAAAATCAAGTGATATTCTATTATCTCCTAAGCTTGTGAACCAGGTATTGAATCTATGTATGAAATAAATATGTGAAAAAAAGATCTTTAAAGCCACAAAACAAATCTAGGAGACTGGGTTCGAAGTTTTTAAAACTCATATGAGCTTAATTTGAAGCATTCCTATGTTAGAATAGATATAATTTGATGAGCCTTGAAAGTCTGAGCTATAAAGAACCAGCTCTTCATAAAGACAAGTCTTCAATTTAACAGGTCCTGACAGAAAATATATTATCTACGAGGGCCGTTCAGAAACTAATCTCCGGTTAATTGAAAAAAATACACCAAGTTAAGTAAAAATATTTTAATATATACATCTTACAACTACATCTTTGCACTATTTTTCGACATAGTCTCCATTACGATTGAGGCACTTATCGTATCTCTTCACAAGCTTTGAAATTCCTTCTGCATAAAAATCACCCGCTTGTGCCTTGAGCCAGCCTGTGACCGCATCTTTGAGCTCTTCGTCGTCATCAAACCGCTGGGACCCGAGCCATTTCTTCGATTTTCACGAACTTTTGCATCAACTGTCTGAACGAGTTCGTCAGTCACCAATGATGTCTACCACTCCTCTCTTCATCATGAACGTTTTCTCGTCCACTTTTAAATAAACGTACCCATTCACGGACAACTCCTTCACTCATAAATTTTGGTCCGTACACGGCACAAAGCTCACGATGAATAGCTGCTGCAGAGTATCCTTTGGCTGTAAAAAACCTTATAACAGCACCCACCTCACATTTGGCGGGATTTTCTATTGCAGCACACATTTCAACATGCCACAAAAACTAAACTAACGCAGGTACGATGTTCACTCGACTACGGCTTGATGCCGACTGACCTGCTGAGCGCGTGAATGCACAGATGGCCCGCTACTCCCCCCCACTACCCGCACTGTGACCAATCGGAGGTTAGTTTCTGAATGGCCCTCGTATTTCAACGGTCATCATGAAAATATACCGAAGTACCTATGTGAGTGATGGAAATCTTTTTCTCTATTTATTATAGAATATTACTCTGGATTCAATATTAAACAAGGTGCTAGACATCATCAATAATGAATACAGCAAATGGCAATTTAGATTTTGTAGTGAATGTAAGACAAAAATTGTTCAGTGGTTAATTTCATTTATAATGTTTGGTGGTGGAACCATAGACTGGAAAAAATTCCTCAACCTTGTAGAAATATTTAATAAAGACATAAAATATGGCAACATTGAACAAATCTGATAATTGAATCATTTCAGCACAGAGTTGGATTTGGGAAAATCAGAAAATTTGGACAAAATTATATCGATTTAATTCCCTTCAACTTCAAATATCTCAAGAATGGTGCAATTTAGGAGAAAGATACGGACCTTTAGTTCAAGTGATATTTGTTTTTCATGCAATTTAACCAATCTGTAGGGTAGTAGTGAGAAACCCACAAGAAGTGGAATAAATCTATTGATGACAAAATATGCACGAGTGTTATCAAAAACCTTCTACAAGAGATCATTTCAATAGATATTGTCGTTTGAATATTACAGGTGAAAATGCATTTTTTTTATGAAATTTCAACACCCTATATCTTTTGAACGGGGCCAAATTTGGAAAAATGTTATAGGAAGAAAATGTTTCTTTTGACGTCAAGAATCTATGGTTAAAATTAACGCAGTGGTCAAAGACTCACCCTGTATAGTACCATTGACCACAGTGAACACTCTTTTCTTATATATATATTATATAGTTTTCGTATCTGGAATCTGAATAACCAACACGCTGCCCCGATCTTCCACGTCATCTATGATCGTTGTCACCAGCTCGCCGATTCTCCACCCTCCAGCAACACCCAGAATAAAAACTATCTACCTTTATCAATAAATATTGCTCATCAGGAGCGGCATCTAAAGTTGCTTCAAAAAGGCGGTGACTTGGTGAAATCTGCCGATATCTATTTTTTCTTTCAGAACCAACATTTTCTTAAGTTGCGAGTAGTAGGACCATAAAGACGACGACTTAACTTTCTTGGATTGTTCGGAAATATACGCCAAAATTATTTTTTCGTTGACACCTTTGGCTTTTTTATTATTTCTCCAGGCACAAAATGCCTTATATTGCTTTTCGTACAATATTTTTGATTTTAATGAAATTACTGCTTCTGCTGCCTCATTTGCTTTTTGTATAATGCACTCAGGAACTACAACCTCGTCGTCACCGCTCAATATTTTTTCGAAATAAAAATTCTTTGACGGTTCTATAATTTTCAATGACACTTGCAAACAATTAATAACATAGTGCCCTAGCAACCATCAATCGAAGGGAAATCTCTTTATGAATTTGATTTATACCTAATATTTCCTCTAAAAAGTATTTATTATTTGAAATTTCATCAAAATGGGATAAAATTTTGTATACGACACGTGAGTTAAAAATGTTTATTCACTCGAAGAAATTAACCCACGAGCACGTAGGGCGAGTGGGTTATACTTTCTTCTCATGAATAAACATTCATTCAACTCAATTGTTGTATAAATAACTATTAATCTTGTTATTATTTAATCGAACACTCACGTACAGTATCACAAGCTGTTATTCTTTAGTTAATTTAACTCACGTTCTTTTAAATCACAACAGAGAAATGGCACACACCTACGAAGAATATGAAGAATTGAGCGTTGGTCAAGCTCGTACTAAGAAGAAAGTACCCCAACCACTTCCACTGCGCGGTATAATCTAGAACCGGGCTATGTACGCATGACGAAAGTGTGGGTAATTATTTAGAACAAGCCATAACGGGAATATTTTTATGAAAAAATCAGTACCTACCCTTTGAGGTATGTAGATTACGAATTCGAAAACGAAATACCGTGCAAACTAATACTTTTTGAGAAAAAAAACATGTATGTTGTATAAGTCACTTCGAAAAAAACCGTTGTTCTCCATTGTTTTTCTATTATTTCGTGAGTAATCGCATGCTATTATAATAAAAACTGATTTCACTTCGTTTTTCATGCATTTTCATCAAGTTTTCTCCAATTATTCAGTAGATACTTGATGTTAAATTTCATAAACAAAGTCCGCCATATTGAAGACGGTTGACAGCTGGACCGAGGAAAGAGCGAGGTTGCCAGATTGCTTAATTTGTCCGAAATTAGGGAGCGCTCTCGTTTTGAATAATTTTGTAAAGGGGTCAGTCAGGAATATGGAAAAATTGAAAAGCCCAACTCAGTTAACTTCCTCAACAATGCAGATGAGAAAGTTATCCAGCAAAGGCCACGAGAAGGTGTGGGCGACCTTTGCCGGGATGGGATGTTGGAAAAACGGATCATGTGTGATGGGAGTCAATATAAAAATAAAATTTGTTTCTGGAGAAATACCTAAAAAACTTAACAAAATATTCCAAAAAAAGGTTGTAAAAATAAAATCTTTCCATAAAATTATAATAAACTTAACAAGAAATTTCATAAAATAAAATAGATTTCTATTTCCTTCTATTTCTATTTCCTTCTAAGGCACGCGTCCCTTCCACTCGAGCACAGTTAGCCCGCCTAAGAGCGAGAGAGAGAGAGCAAAGGTAAACGCGTACGAATGAATATTCACATTAAAATTATTCTATCACTCAAAGTCGTTGTCACGTAAAACTTTCGCCCGTATACCGACTTTACAGGCAACCAATTTTTTTTTCAAAGCATTATGAGTATGACTATAGACTCTACTTCATTTTCATTTTGGTTGGATTTACACGCAGTTCAAACATGTATCCCATGAATTAGTCGACGTTTTCCTTCATAGATTTACTAAATTAACTGTTCAGTTAATTTAAGTTTTGCTTATTTCCTACTCTGACATTGACAAGCCGGTGATCACGGTATCACGGACGAACTAAAAACTGAACGAATTGAAGATGACAGATGACATGATATTTGTGTCAATGTCAATTTTCACCCAGTTGCGACAGCAGCGCTTCCTAGTTTGGATCAGTTTTGGGCCACTCTAATACACGGAGTTACTTCTCCTTCCCTCAACCCTCTATATCTTGTATATTAGTGTTCTGTGATTCTGTGTTGCGTTATAGAAAACAACCTCTGGTTCTAAGATGTCTAGAATAATTTTTTTCACATTTTACCTTGTCCCAAGGGTTGGAATGACATTTCCATCAAATTTTGCGAAGCGTATACATCAGTATTTTGAACATCTCTTAACCTAAGTTTATTACCTGTGGTCTTTGAATAAAGAACCTCAGGAAGGAGCATACGTTTCGAAAATGTGCGTCCAAATGGGATTACCAATATGGCCGACAAAGGTTTCCGGAATCAGTGGCGTAGTGTAAAAAGAATAAGGGCATATCTCAAATCATAGGCAGTGAAATAATTCAAATTCAAATAATTCAAAAATTCAAATTTGAATAGGGCTAAAAAGTTAATTAAAACCGGTTTCAACCTTTTGTTGGGTTTATCATTTTAGATGAGAAGTTAATCTATTACCGAATTTAGAGAAATTTAATTCTTTTGGAATTTTATTCGTAAAATTTAACGGTGCTTAATATTGAAAATGTACCTTCTTCATTAAAAAATGTAGAAAAGCACTGACGTAAAGTCGGGAGCTATTGCGGAATTGTTCTTAAGTCTTTTACCCGGCAGTAACTTCAGTGGAAGGTTTATTTGTGAAGAGCATATTCAAAAGTCGTAGATATTTAATCTTTATTTCGGAAAACAATAAAACAAATAAACTTCAGATAATTATAATAATAGATTAGAATAAACAAATAGTACACCAAAATTTCATCAACAATTTTGAAGACATATTGATTGCCAAATATTATCAATTTGGTATTAAGAAGTAATCGGATATGGGAATTTTGCACAATGATGTATACAAAAAATTATTTCTTCTTAAGAGAAATTATATGGTATAATCAATTAATTAATTCTTTACAAGGATAATTAATATTTAAAAAGTTATAAAAAATTGATAGAAAAAGTGTAGTCTTCAAGGACAAAGTTTGAATTAAAAAAAAATTACCAAAACATAATCAGAAATATCAAATAATGATTTTATTTACAGTTGATGGAACAGCATTTGGCAATAGCCTAACCATAGCTTTGGATGTCCGATCAAAGCAGTTTTCATTAAAATGATGAGAACATAGCACACTCGAACTTTTTGGAATAAAATCTGTTTTCTTCACAAATTGAATCCAAGCTGCTCTCCTCTTTTCTTCTTTAGGAAATCTAAAATAATGTTAAAAACATATATATCATAAATGTGCTATGAACATACAAAAATTAATCAATTATTGCAGAGCAATCTTTGAGTCGTCTTTAAAAAGGTAATCTTGACTTTTATACCGGTGGGATTTATTGACCAGAATTGCGCATGTGCCACCAGCATTTTGTTGACAGATTGTGCAATAATTATATCTTGGGAAATCGATATTAGTCCTTAGAAAATGAAAGGGTTTTTTTTCAACGATATTTGACTGGCGATTTAATGAAAATTATTCATCACTTAATAGAAAGGATCAGATAATTAGGTTAGTTTGCAGTTTATCGCCCAATTTTTATATATCACATGGTTTTTTTGTCAGGTTATTAGTAGAGGTGTGCAACTTGGATACTTTCGAATATCCGATACTATCCGATATGGACGTAAAATGTATCGGATACATTTATTGGATACTTGGTATCCACATTTATACATACTTACAAAATCTCGATGTTATATATATATGTTATAGCTATGGAGGGGCTCTACTCCCCCATTTAGAATTGGCGCGGCCAATAAAGGTCCAACTTTAAACACGAAATTTACAGATTTGATTAATTTGATGACAGATTTCATTTCATTCGAATGTTTCTACTTTTTTGTAATTTTCGTGGTTTGGAACCGCTGTCAAACTCCCTTTATAGAGCACTATTATACTGAAAAACTAAAAAGGTAGGTTTGAAATAAAAAAATATGACAGCAAAAATCTAAATCCATCTAAATGGGAAATGCTGAAATGTACTACTAAAACTAAATGACGATGAATTGGTAAATGCTTGTATGCTTTGTTTCCCCAATAGTAAAAATTGTAGTGGAGCATCTGCGCAAATCGAAACAATCGCTGCTTTTGCTTTACAAATGTTCAAGTCTCAAGTTGAGAAATAAAAAACTTGAAACAAAATATCTAAAAATAGAACTCTATAGCACTTTGAAAGTAGAACTTTATTCTATTTTTCGAAATTGCATGAATACCCGTTAGATGGCTTACACTGATTTCGAATAACCGAATGGGTATCCAAGTATCCATAATTTTTAAGATCGAGTATCCGATACTCGAATTCTAATCGAGTATCCGATACTTTTTCTTGGATAGATACTTTTTGCACACCACTAGTTATTAGGTTAGTCTAGATTTGTATTTTTGATATTTGGTCCGGGGTGATTAGGTAAGTTAAGCTTTTGTTATATGATAGAACCAATTCGAAGGTAACTTTTTACCAATATGAACTGTCAAATATTGAATATTTACAGTCAGTTCAAGTGTTCAAGAACGTCAAATATTACCGCAAAATAAATCATTCTTCAAATACCCCGACTAAACGTACGATCTGGCAACGTTGCTGCTCATTGGTATTCAGTTAAATGATTATAAATTAATAATTTAAAAGGTTTTTGGGGGCAGGATTATGAGTTTTCTTTATTTCCTTGAGTTGTCCAATTCAAATTGCAAGAACTAGTACAACTTTATTTATTACAATGATTCAAGTTTTCTAAATAATCTTTTCGAATTCCTTAACTATTTTTAAGTAGGTATGTGAAAAATAGCTTTATTAAAAGGAATTTTTTTCAGCTCTCGTCAACAAATCGGCAATATTAAAAATGTGCATTATGATTCAATATTGACGTATTCATTAATCTATTTGCTTTTCTTTCAATTTATGGCTTATATGAACAGGAGAATTAAATTGAAATTTTCTGCTGTAACCGATTCAAATAGTCCTACGAGTTTGCGCATTTTGCCAAATTCAACTTGTTCGGGTTTTTCTCTGACAAACTTTGGACCAAATTTTCAAATTGGTTCGCTGTTCGGGTTTTTTCAGTACAATCCCAGTACAGTTCCAGTACAGTCAAAATCGGTACCTACTCGAGAGCAAGTATCAGTTCAGGATATTTTGCGGACTACAAATGCTACCAACCCTTAAACAACGATCACTTGAAAACGCAATTTGTGGTAAATTCGTAATTTTACACGAAAAATAAATCAAGATTTCCCTTTACATCAAAGTTTACTACCAATTGCATTGAAAGCTCCTTTTAAATTAACAATTTGAAACCATTATATTCAAAAAGGTAATGTGCGCATGTATCTAGATATATTTCAAAAATTCAAATTTTTGATGAAACGAAATAGGTCTGGACAAGGTGAAACACTCACATGAAAAGCTAAAAACTTTACAGATGATCAAACACAATCCCTTTACCAGCTTGATATACCAATTATTTACATCTAATAAATACAAACAACCAGTTTCTTCAAAATCCATTACATTAGTGTTCGATCCCTTGTGTAATTTATCAAACAGATTTCAGGGTTGAAATGAGTTCTTTCAACATACATTATATGTCGAGATATCTTCACCCAATTTACTATGACTGTCAACCTTCAATACTTTTGTCGATTGAAATAAACATTCTTTCGTTTTGAATCCAATTCTTGAAAATTAGGTATACCCCAATAAACATATTTTAGGAATCGACAATCCTGAAACTGCAAATATGACAAATCAAAATTCTGTTATAATGTATTAAAAAGAGCATTTGAAACTTTTAAATCAGTTGATTAAATAAAATCACAAACATAAACACATATATTGCTATACATGCTGTCTACTATTTTTAATATCAAAATTGATTTGCTGAAATATACTTTGCAATCATTATTTCATTGTTTTTTAATAAGTTCCAATATCCTCCAAAAAACAGCTCTGAAAAAAAATTGGAAAGGTTTGATTATTGCAAAAAGTAGCACTACGGAGTAAAATGACTAGATTTTACACATGGATACATTTGGTGATATTTTGGCATTATGAATTTTGAGTAACTGTTCAACCTCTCTGCATATTTTTCTGTACACTCCACAAGAGAATATCCATTTTGTTGCAGGTTATACCGATGTTTATCCTGAAGTAAGCAATAAGGATAATTGGCCACTATTCTTTCTAATACCCATTGTATTAATTTTCCATTTAATGGGGAAGAAAATATCACCTAGTCTTATATTCTCTAAACATCTAGGTACAAATAATTCTTCTTTCCATCTTATTTAGTCATTCATTTTTATGGATTGTAAGATTAAGAACTCCAAAATAAAACTCGACTCCCAACCACAATTAGTTTTGTCTCTTATTCTTAATACTTCTCTTATTTATTCACACAGTAAGTGAAAGCCTGGAAACAATATAATTAACGTATTAATACAGCTTATTACAGAAACATCACTCATTACCTTCATACAAGATATTATTTGTCAAACATTTCCTGACGAATATTCGTAAACACAAATGAAAAAACAACCAAGCGCTTGAACGTTGTTGTCTGGCAGGCGCAATTAAACAAAGAACCTCCAAAACTGTACCTATCTCTCTCCATTTTTAATCCTCATTTTGCTGTTCGGGTTCTGCATTTCTCTGATAATTTTCTGACTGTCCAAGAATGGTCCAAAAATGATCAAAAAATCCTCAGCTATTACGCATCAGTTCTGTCCCAGAACAGTCAGGAAAATACGAACCCGAATGAAGCTTATGTTCTAAGGGTTCTAAGATGTCTAGAATAATTTTTTTCACATTTTACCTTGTCCCAAGGGTTGGAATGACATTTCCATCAAATTTTGCGAAGCGTATACACCAGTATTTTGAACATCTCTTAACCTAAGTTTGTTAACGTAAGCGCTACTGTGGTATGTTGACAGTAGGCTACGTGAAATGACAACCTACCCATCGATCCATAGAATATCATGATAATCCCTCTGCGCAAGGGTTGCCTATCCTGCTCGAATTATTGTTGTTTGGCCTACGTCAGTTCTGTTTCAGACAAAGAGCAGATAAGTTAGCGTAATAAGCCATTAACAGTGATTAATATTCAATTATTACTAATTAGTGATAATATTGTTTTTCATTGATCTGCATATTGTGTTAACAATTGTGATTGAATATACAGAATATTCTTTGAATAGTTTACATGGTAGCAGAGCATTAGAAAGAACACGGAGTCTTAATTTCAATCTCAAGTGTTTTTCAAGTACCAACGCTAGGTAGCCATTTTTGTGAAAGAAAAGCATCATATTCAAGTTTCTGCCTTTTACTTATATTTGGGAGATGGAAAATACATATTTTGATAATACATCAGCTCTATATGAAGAAACTGTTGAGACTAGCTTAACTCTAGAAGACAACTTAGAGGATTCGCCAACTACTCAAAATTCCGACATGACTGCACAGATTTTGAGTTTGTTCACGAATCCTGACTTTGTGAACACTGTTGCCAAAAATATCAAAGACACTTTGGTCAGTAATCATGAAACTGAGGAAGAAAGGGGTTCAAGCACCTCCAAGATATCGATTGCATCAAGTTCTCAATTAACGATGCCAACGTTTCATATACCTATAATAGATAATTCTGATAAGTTGCAAGGCCATTGAAATTATCGCTCGTGAAAGCAAAGATTTCAACGGGAGATAATGGCACTTGGTAGATCAGAATTCCTTTTATATCCTCTGGGAGGTTCACTGTCACATCTTACTGACAAAGAGAAAAAGATGTATGACGCTCAAGTCAGACAGTACCTTGACGCATCCCTACATAGTGGACCGAAATCGCTTATAGCTAATGAGTCTACTGCTGCCGGGGCCTTCAGCAAACTAGAGCAAATGTATGGGAAAAATAACATTCAACAAATGATGGAGTTACTGGACAACTTTGGCAATATAAACTTGCAACCCAAGATGAATCCAGTAACATTTGTTTCAAGGTTTGAAAGTGCAGTTCAACAATTTCATGAACTAGGTGCACCTCTGGACAGGAAACTAGTTGTGGCTTATTTTTTACATAAAGTAAGACTCATACCTTCCTTTATGGGTTTCTATTCCACTATAGTGTCCTTGCCAGAGGAGACCCGAAATTATGACTTTGTTCGAAAAACATTCCTTGATGTAGCAAGAAATAATCAAGCGATAGAAATGAATAAAAGTAAGTGGATAAAAAATGATAGAGACATAGTTGTCTGTTATGAATGTAACATTGATTCTGTTTCTAGGACTAAGGGTAGTGATATTATCACTATATGCTCTTTCTGTTTGGATTCTCCTGAAGTGAATGATTCCATTAATAATATATCTGTTTCAGTTACCTGCCAGAAATGTAAGAAAAGTAGTGCTAATAATTGTGATTTCTGTTTAGGTGTCAGAATGGAAGAAAGTTCTGGCGAGCCACCTAGAAAGAAAGTAAGGCCATCTTCTTCATCTACTGGCTTAAGTTTTCCTTATACCAAAGAGCAATTTGAAAAATTGAAAAGAATGACACCTGAAGAAAAAAAGTCCTCTAGGTGCAAAAATTGCGGTCTACTATTTCATAGGGCGAAGGACTGTAAAAATGAGGGGCGACACTGTTTTCACTGTCACAGAAAAGGCCATGAAAGAAAGGACTGTAGACGGTTGAAATTGGCCCAGTCAAGTAAGTTTCAATTTGATTTGGACCAGTTTGATAATCCGATAACTTTTCTTGTTGATTCTGGTGCTTCTCATCATGTTATAAATCAATACGATATTCTATTTGATTATGAGATACTTGATGAGCCAATTCTAATTAATCTTGCATCACGAACAGATAATATTTTTGCTATGGGTGTGGGAACCCTACCAATTCTGGTACAGTTTGGAAAATGTTCACACATTTTACAGTTAGTACAAGTTTATTATGTACCAGAATTGAGAGAAAATATACTTAGTGTTCGAGCATTTAATGCACAATTTAATACATCAGTCGTATTGAACTCTAACAATGGATTTATCCTCTCTAGAAAGCTAAGGAGGAAAGTCACTATGCTATATGTTTCTGATGGATTATACAGATTGGCTGTACTGACACCAACAATGAGTCCACCAGTGAGAACAAATTATTTATTTTCATACACACCTGATTCAAGTGTAATTGATAGTAATATCCCAAATAAATCTTTATGTAACATTAAGTGTGCAAGGCTCAAGTCGTCTCCTAAAAATAAAGAACAGACAATTATAAAAACAAGTAAAACTCTCACTCGTAAAGATTTGCAAAAATTAAATGAAGAAGGTGCAGTTTGGCATCGTAGAATGGGTCATATATCTTCATCTTACTTAGTCAAACTTCCAAATGTAGTACAAGGAGTTAACAAACTTGCATATAATTACACCACTGCAAGTTGCACAGTATGTGCCAAAGCAAAAATGAATCGCAAACCTTGCAACAAAGAACGAGAACGAGCAGTTAGAGCTTGTCAAATTCTTCATACTGATTTGCTTTGTGTTAATCCTCCTACACACTTCACTAAGAAAAAGTTCATCTTAACTCTGATTGATGATTACTCTCGCTTTGCTCAAATCTTTCTGCTGAAACAAAAATCAGAAACCTCTAAATTTCTTGCATCTGGCTTACAATTCTTACAATCAATTTTTCCTCAATCTGGACAATTTAGTAAGTTGAGATGTGATAATGGTACAGAATTTACCAGTGAAGCTTGTCAGAATGTTTTGGAAACATTTGGTATAGAATTACAGTTAGCTGAACCATATCAGCATGAGCATAATGGAACTGCTGAAAGATTCAATAGAACTATTCAAGAAAAAGCTAGAGCATTGCTTTTTGACTCTGGATTCCCAGTTACGTTCTGGGGTTTTGCTTTTCAACTGCATGTTATTTGTACAATCGTACTCCACACTCTTCAATCAATTTCTTACCCCGTTTGAAAAATTATTTGGTAAGCAAGCAAATTTACAAAACATTAGAATATTTGGTTCACAAGCAGAAGTTAAAGTTGAAAATATACCAAAAGGTAGAAAATTGAATCCAAGATCAAACACTATGTACTTAGTTGGTTATACTGATACTGGATATATCATGTATGAACCTATAACGCAGAAAACCATTAGAACTAGTAATGTACTGTTCAATGAATCTTTCACCTATAAGTCATGCTCTAATATACTAAATGGTGAAGGTGAAGAACTGGACATTATATCTGAAAGTATAAACAATATACCTAGTTCAGCAGATGAGAACAACACATCTGTTTCAGCAGTTCACAATGAAAACATCTTAGGGTCAAGTGTTAATCAAAATACAAATGATATAGAAATCGAAGAAGTTTCGCAAGTGGACAACACAAATGAAATAGAATTTGTTGAAATCCCACAACTTGAAAGCCAAAATAATAGTGAATGTAGTGTAAATGCATGTTTCTTTAATCCGCTTGAATCTTTTGATAAAAATTTAATTTATAACTCTGGTGGCACTCCTCTAAACTATCTGGAAGCAACTACATGCTCAAATAGAGAAGAGTGGAAAACTGCTATAAATGCAGAACTCTCTTCAATAAAAAAACATGGTGTATGGGAAATTGTAGAAAGAAACACAAGCATGAAAATAATACCATTGAAGTGGGTATTTAGCAAAAAAGATGATGAAACTTTTAAAGCACGCTTAGTTGTTGTAGGATGTAAAGACACTGAAAAGTATAGTTCAGAGGAAATAGCTTCTCCCACACCTGCCCTCTCGGTGGTGAAACTATTATTTTCCTTATCTGTTGCCGAAAATTGGCATATAGAACAGTTAGATATTAAGACTGCATTCCTGCATGGAAAAATTGATAGATTAAAATTTGTAAGATCCTGAAGGTATTAACATAGACAAAACAAAATTTGTTTGTAAACTGAATAAAGCTCTTTATGGTTTGGCAATTGCACCAAAATGTTGGTTTGCAACTATTGATAAATTCTTGCAAGATTCTGGGTTTGAACCTAATTTACGTGAACCTTGCCTATACAAGAAAACAAACCATGACAAAATTATTCTAATTTTGGTTTATGTAGATGATTTATTGATTACGGGAAATTGCTGTTACCTTATCAAGGGTACAATTACTTTATTGAAATCTAGATTTGAGGTTAAAGAGTTTGGTTTTCCCACTAAATTCCTTGGCCTAGAAATTACAAAATCTGACAATCACTTATTTCTTCATCAAACTCAATATGTAACGAATATGCTAAAAGAGTTTCGAATGGAGAACTCCAATAGTGTGGAGACACCATTGGTACCTCAAGGAAAACACAGAGTTCCTGAGTGCAATAATGAAGCAAATTTTCCCTATAAGAAAGCTATAGGCTCACTGTTGTATTTAAGTTTATTCACCAGACCAGACATCTCTTTTGCAGTAAGTTATTTAGCTCGTTTTCAAACAAATCCACAACAATATCACTGGACCCTTTGTAAACGAGTCTTCAGATATTTAAAAGGCACCTCCCACATGGGTTTAAAATACTCTAAAGGGTCACCAAGTCTATCTTGTTACTGTGATGCGGACTTTGCAGGTGATAAGGTGAGTCAGAAATCTACAACTGGTTTTGTTATTTTGGCTTTTGGAAATCCTATCGTGTGGTGTTCAAAGCTTCAAACTACAATAGCGCAAAGTTCAGCAGAAGCTGAATTCGTTGCATTAACACATTCTGTTAATGAAGTGTTGTTTTTATCCCAATTATTGAAAGAAACTGTTAATATTACGGTATTCCCAGTACCTGTTTATGAAGATAATGAAGCTGCAAGGCAAAATTGCCTTACAAGCACAAGTAAGAGTAGGTTAAAATATATAGAAAGAAAATATCTTCTAATTCGTCAACATGTACGAGAGAAGAAAATTGATATTATTAAAATAAATACTACTCACCAGATAGCAGATATCCTTACAAAACCTTTACTGGTTCCAAGGTTCCGTAGTTTACGTGACCAACTAATGCCATTGGCTATCTAATTTGGTAAGTCTATATGTGTTGAACTGATGTAAATAAATGTACATATTTTTTGTTGTTTTATTTAAACTTCGGATCTGTATATATCCGAGAAACTATGACTTGCGAATAACCTACCCACAAAACTTTCTATTTTATTATTTTTTTCCAATGTATAGCTCTTAAGTCCATGAATACTAAACTAACGATTTGTGTTCAATATTTTATAAAAAAAATTGCCATATGAATGTTTGTGATGGAAGAATCTTTGGATTCTAGAAACAAACTTCAGAAAGTAATTATGAATGTTTGTGATGGAAGAATCTTTGGATTCTAGAAACAAACTTCAGAAAGTAGTTATGAATGTTTGTGATGGAAGAATCTTTGCGATTCTAGAAACAAACTTCAGAAAGTAGTTATGAATGTTTGTGATGGAAGAATCTTTGGATTCTAGAAACAAACTTCAGAAAGTAATTATGAATGTTTGTGATGGAAGAATCTTTATGATTCTAGAAACAAACTTCAGAAAGTAGTTATGAATGTTTGTGATGGAAGAATCTTTGGATTCTAGAAACAAACTTCAGAAAGTAATTATGAATGTTTGTGATGGAAGAATCTTTGCGATTCTAGAAACAAACTTCAGAAAGTAGTTATGAATGTTTGTGATGGAAGAATCTTTGGATTCTAGAAACAAACTTCAGAAAGTAATTATGTAGCTGTTTGTGATGGAAGAATCTTTGGGATTCTAGAAACAAACTTCAAGAAGGTAGTTATGAATGTTTGTGATGGAAGAATCTTTGGATTCTAGAAACAAACTTCAGAAAGTAATTATGTAGCTGTTTGTGATGGAAGAATCTTTGGGATTCTAGAAACAAACTTCAGAAAGTAGTTATGAATGTTTGTGATGGAAGAATCTTTGGATTCTAGAAACAAACTTCAGAAAGTAGTTATGAATGTTTGTGATGGAAGAATCTTTGGATTCTAGAAACAAACTTCAGAAAGTATTTATGTAGCTGTTTGTGATGGAAGAATCTTTGCGATTCTAGAAACAAACTTCAGAAAGTAGTTATGAATGTTTGTGATGGAAGAATCTTTGGATTCTAGAAACAAACTTCAGAAAGTAATTATGAATGTTTGTGATGGAAGAATCTTTGCGATTCTAGAAACAAACTTCAGAAAGTAGTTATGAATGTTTGTGATGGAAGAATCTTTGGATTCTAGAAACAAACTTCAGAAAGTAATTATGAATGTTTGTGATGGAAGAATCTTTGCGATTCTAGAAACAAACTTCAGAAAGTAGTTATGAATGTTTGTGATGGAAGAATCTTTGGATTCTAGAAACAAACTTCAGAAAGTAATTATGTAGCTGTTTGTGATGGAAGAATCTTTGGGATTCTAGAAACAAACTTCAAGAAGGTAGTTATGAATGTTTGTGATGGAAGAATCTTTGGATTCTAGAAACAAACTTCAGAAAGTAATTATGTAGCTGTTTGTGATGGAAGAATCTTTGGGATTCTAGAAACAAACTTCAGAAAGTAGTTATGAATGTTTGTGATGGAAGAATCTTTGGATTCTAGAAACAAACTTCAGAAAGTAGTTATGAATGTTTGTGATGGAAGAATCTTTGGATTCTAGAAACAAACTTCAGAAAGTATTTATGTAGCTGTTTGTGATGGAAGAATCTTTGCGATTCTAGAAACAAACTTCAGAAAGTAGTTATGAATGTTTGTGATGGAAGAATCTTTGCGGTTCTAGAAACAAACTTCAGAAAGTAGTTATGAATGTTTGTGATGGAAGAATCTTTGGATTCTAGAAACAAAGTTCAGAGAGTAGTTATGAATGGCTGTGATGGAAGAATCTGTGAATTCTAGAAGCAACCCACTCATTATACTGAAAGGAAGGGTTACTTCATTCAGATCATCTTTCTTTCCAAGATACTGCTGAGTATTTGGTAAAAGATCTAGTTATGCTCCTATATTGGACTGAAAATTAAATATACTGAAAATACAACGAGATGGTTAGATTGGGAGGGGGTGTTAACGTAAGCGCTACTGTGGTATGTTGACAGTAGGCTACGTGAAATGACAACCTACCCATCGATCCATAGAATATCATGATAATCCCTCTGCGCAAGGGTTGCCTATCCTGCTCGAATTATTGTTGTTTGGCCTACGTCAGTTCTGTTTCAGACAAAGAGCAGATAAGTTAGCGTAATAAGCCATTAACAGTGATTAATATTCAATTATTACTAATTAGTGATAATATTGTTTTTCATTGATCTGCATATTGTGTTAACAATTGTGATTGAATATACAGAATATTCTTTGAATAGTTTACAAAGTTTATTACCTGTGGTTCAATTTTTATTAAAATCTATGTCGAAAGAAAAGGCCATGGAGTATAAATCATTATTTTATACTCTGTGGAATGTGGAAATGACTCATCTGACAAAGTGATAAATGACAAATGTGATTTTCTGTTACTAGTTTCTGTCAAGTGTGAAATGCAGCGACATTTTCGGTGAATTCTTAAGATTTGATTTTGCATGTAAATTTTTTTTTGTGAAGTGACCATATGACTTATTGCTGAACTTTTTCAAAATAAAATGGAGTGCTCCGATATCGATTCAAGCGATCGTGAAGAAGGAGAAATAATTGATGACGATTTGGAAGAGATTTCAGACTTCCCCATTGCACCTTCACCAAAAACGGGTAAGTTAAATTCACCTGAGAAAAACTTACGTGCAATTTCTTTAAGCAGTGTGAGCGACTTGGACGTAATGGATTCATGTTCATCGATTCATAAGACTAAGAAGAGAGTGCATAGGAGTAAAGGAAGGCGTAAAAAAAGGTCGAGGATTCATTACGAGCCACCTTCAGGTAGTAGTTCAGAGGATGAGGAGATGGTGAAAACAAAAAAACTCTTGAGAGAAGCAATATGTAGAGATTCAGAAGAAATGCACAACAAAAGCCTAAGAACAAGATTGAAACAAATGGTTCAGAATTCTTTGACACCATTTGAAAATAATTCTGTTGACTGTGATAACCTACAAAATGAACTAATATCTTCCGAACTTGCTACCAAACCTGATAAAATAGGAAATGAAGAACAAGTACCAGTGGAAGTTGATGGAGTATATAATACTGATATGGATGAGGAGTTGCGACAATTAAGAATAGATGCTTTGAAGACAGCTGTGCTCAACAAATTCCAGAAGAAAAAGAGGAAAGCAAAAAATATAGATCAGGAAAATTCTGAAACACAGGATGTAAACAAAGAAAATTCATCTGATAATGTGAATACTCCAAGTTTAACAGCAAACATGGAGGAAATATCTATTGCTAGTCAAGTTGTAAATAACAATTCTCAGAATGGTGCCATGAATGTCGAAGATGAAGTAGATGTAGATATTATGAGAGCTGTTTTATTAGCTTCAATGTCGAAAAAACTAACACAGAAACTGTCCCCATCTAATTCCAAAAAACCTAAAGATTCTGTTAATCAAAAGATATGCCTAAAAAAGCCATTAAAATCTTCTGAAACTTCCACTATCACTCCTGTCAATGTTCCTAAGATACCACCGATTATTATAAGCATAAACAACCCTGATTCTAATTCTGATGAAGATTTCAATGAAACAGTTGATGAAAATATAAAATGTAAGGATAAGAAGTTGGAAATGAAAATTGATAATTTTCTCAAACAACAAAGAGCTGAAGTAGAGGCTAAAAGCAAGTTAACTATACCTAAAACTGATTCAAGTCAAAATATGGAAAAAGACAAAATTGTAAGGATTAATAATGATTACAAATTTCTTCCTGAAAATAAACAACTTGAATATAAAAATCTTATAAGTAAGCTCCTGAAGTGTTCTGAAAAGAGAAAAACAAGAGTGAAACGGATCTCTACTTCTCGAACATCTGAGAATAAATTACAAAAGAACAAAATTTGTCCTAGACCTACTGATAATAAATCAACTATAAGGACAACTCAGCAAAAACAACTAAGGCAAATGCAACAACAAGTGAATGGCAGGTAAGGCATATCCATTTTATTTTTCATTAAAATATTTAATGTACTGGTGGAATTTATATTCATTTTGACAATTTAGCATTTAATAAATTTCAAGCAATCTATAGAGTAAAATTGGTAATTACCGTTTTGCAGTTGGTAAATACTACATCATTCAAGTGGGGAAGGTTACTTCTTTGGGTATTGATATTTTTATATGATTTAATGAATCAGTTGGATAAGGCATAGATGTATGGTTTTTGCTCGAGTCCATACTTGTCTTATTGAAAAGAAATGAGGTTAGCAATATTATTTTGGGAACTTATTGTTGAGAATAGAAAGAAAAGGTGAAGAGAAGCAGTAAAGTTTCAATCATGAAAGTGGCGTACATGATATTGAAATAGCAAATTTACTATTGAGTTCATTTTTGTGATAATTTTTGTGATTACAAACCCATTAAATTACACTATCTTTGGGCCAGAGAAAGCAATAGCAATGACATAACCGAGGTATTTACCACAAATTTCTGGAAGATTGCTTGAAATTTATTCATATGTTTTCATCAGCCAATCATACAATTGGCTATTCCAGTGTCAGTTGAGTATTTGAATGATAAAAAAGGTCAGCTGTTACATACTCATTTGAATGACAGTTAAAAGTAATTATACAGGGTGTTCCGCACATGGACCGTCAAATTTTTTTGGGGAGTTGGTAGGGTCATTTGCTACCTTTTCAGTCTTGGAACCTGGGTCCTTAGTATTACGGTTACAGAGGTATGATTTTTTCATTAGGTTTTTCTAATTTCCCAAAATGTACCCTTCGAAGCCCCATAACTTTTTTTGCGTTTGCATTTACGTGCATTTTTTTATTGTATTAAGTCTACATGAGTGTGTGTTTAAAAAAAAAACGTATTTATTGTTACAGATAACACCACAAAATTAACATGTGGGCATTTGTTTAAAAAAAAAATTATGAAAGTATGAAAACATCTCCACTCCTATTGAAATTTAAAAAAAAGTTACAGCTATTACAAACTTAGTTTTATTTTTGCTACTGTTGTTTTAATTTTGGTTGTTGATATGCCTAATTTCCCCAACGCTGAGG
Organism: Micraspis discolor; assembly: GCA_030674115.1. Taxonomy (NCBI): domain Eukaryota; kingdom Metazoa; phylum Arthropoda; class Insecta; order Coleoptera; family Coccinellidae; genus Micraspis; species Micraspis discolor. The sequence goes on from JARTUT010000452.1 coordinate 509,053, forward strand.
TTAAATTAGGCATATCAACAACCAAAATTAAAAACAACAGTAGCAAAAAGTCGATAAAAGTATCAAAAACAAAAAAATTCAAATTTAAAAAACTGAACAACGCGGTACAGACACTTCCAACAGCAGAGACAGTTAAATCTCGAATGACGGTAGGGTCAAGTCAGCGGCGACTAACCCAATCCAACCTAAGGACAGAAATAGTAATAATAATTCACACTCGTCTAAAACGGGCAGGTAAAATTTCCTTGCTCGCTGTGTTGTGTCGAAATCCGTACTTTTATTTAGGTGCGACTTTCTTCACTCTTCTGACTAAAACCTTATTTGCAGTATTATTTTTTTTATTGACTTACGTAAATAGCATATGGTTATCAACGTTATAAACTAAAGAACGTTTGAAAATAAAACTAAGTTTGTAATAGCTGTAACTTTTTTTTAAATTTCAATAGGAGTGGAGATGTTTTCATACTTTCATAATTTTTTTTTAATAAAAGGCCCACGTGTTAATTTTGTGGTGTTATCTGTAACAATAAATACGCTTTTTTTCAGACACACACTCATGTAGACTTAATACAATAAAAAAAATTCATGTAAAAGCACACGCAAAAAAAGTTATGGGGCTTCGAAGGGTACATTTTGGGTAATTTAGAAAAACCTAATAAAAAAATCATACCTCCGTAACCGTGATACTAAGGACCCAGGTTCCAAGACTGAAAAGGTAGCAAATGACCCTACCAACGCCCCAAAAAAATTTGACGGTCCATATGCCGAACACCCTGTATTTTTCTGCCTATTATCTACAAGTAGAGGTTGTTTTGAGTTTTTCGGTAGGAAAATTAAAAGTTTTCTCAGAAACTATAATTTCGGTGTTCTACGGGTTAAACTACCTATAGATCACGGATCTACTAAGCCCTGTTGTGTAAACGATTCAATCTGCAGTCCCAATGACATTATTTTTGTTCATAATCCAAAAGGTCATTTTATTTGAAATAGATCAGCTATTTATTTGGATGATAAACAAAATAAGTTATTTCAACACCAGTTTTCAGCACATGTATGATCTCTCGGTCAGTTTCAACTATACAAGGGTAAAATAATTGTATTTGGGAAGAACTTTGATTTTGATTTTTCAATATTACACAACAGGAAAATTTCAGAAAATCTCTACTTTTTATCAATACACAAAAAATATGATTAAATCAACTATCATCCAAACACCGATCGGCTATTTGAGTGGAATATTTGATATTAATAAGACAAAAGGTTATAAATTTTCCCAAAGCTTCAGCATATATATATTTTCCAATATCAATACCGTCTGAAATCTTTCAGGTTCAAATTAACAAATGCAATTATTGAAATAATAACAATTACTGAATTTGATGGCATAAGACGAATTTTAGTGCTGTTACTGCAGCTAACTACTACTGAAATTACGTCAGTTATGAAATTTCTGTGATGTTAACTACAATGTGACTGACACATCAATGATGTTGAGTACAGTAAACCATGTAATTTTCCTCCTTAGACTTTTTGTAAAGATTTATTGATACAAATCATTCCTCTAAACACAACTTGGATATCCAGAGTCTTGACATAGTTAAGTGAGTACTAAAATATTGGAATGCATTGAAGAAAAGATATGTATTCTGTATTTAAGAGTATGTTGAAGTTTTCCATCAAACTTATGTGAGGAAGAATGTTTAACAACAAAAAATACTTGAGGAGGGAGGTGTAATAGACTGATTTATTCAAATTAAATGGAAATACTGAGGGAAGGTATTAGGTTCTATTCACATCTCTTCTGAATCATTTCCTAATATACAGTACTGAAAAAAATTAAAGGATCAAAAAAAAATCAAATTTTTGGACAATTTTTAACAGGTCATAACTTTGAAAAAAAATGGTCTTACAATAATATGAAAAAAAAAGGGGGAAATTACAACCCTAAATGTCTAGTTTTTGCATGGAACTCTGAAATTTTGTATCGTCAGTGGTTTTTGAGTAATCTTAAAAATACCAGCGACAAAAAAATATTTTTCTTTTTGGTCTACGAGCGTGGAAAATTTGATTTTGCTCTACCACTATGAGGATCAGACACCTTGTTAATTCAGCTTTGATTGCTCTTTTTATAGACTTTGATACGTCCATTTCTTGCAGAGTTATCAGTCTCCAAATGGAAAAGGAACCTTTTGTCTTTGATTCTTGATATCCTCGATATTGAGAAAACCAAGTGTGCCTTTTACAGCCCAATATGTCCACCAAGATGTTATGATACCGTAGGATTCAAATGAATCCATCAACCCTTTTTTTTTGTTGGAAAAATTAAAGGATCCCTTTTTTGCTATTGAAAGCTCATAATCTTCATAATTTTCATATTTTCCACAAAATAGAATTCCCAGATTGAAGTCACGTAAACCATTATGGCATAATACGTTCTTCAATATGAACATATGTGATAAAGAATTATGGAAGACTGAGTGGAACTCTTACGAAATGTTCAATAAGTATCTCGTTTCTGATCCTTCTGAAAAAGTTCCTGGTTTTGATCTTCCAAGAAAAATTTGGACAGTTCTTAATCGTTTGAGAACAGGTCATGGTCGTACCAATGGCATGCTATTTAAATGGAACTCAGTTCCTAGCGCAAGTTGTGAATGTGGAGAAGCAGAAGAAACAATACCTCATCTCATCAATAGTTGTCCCATATATAAATTTCAAGATGGTTTTAGGGCTATTCATGATGTTTCCAACTCTTTCTTGGAATGGGTTATAAATTTCAAACGAATATGATACGTATTTTTGTTATTCAGTTCTTTTTTTCTGCTTTTGTCTTTTTATTTCCAGATTCAATGTGAGCACCTTGAAGAAGTCTCTTTCTCCATCAATAGAAGATCACTCTTGAAGAAAGAATTCCCTGAAATATATTTCAGCTTATTTTTGTATTTTCACACTTAGACGGGAGCCAGGGTTTTTTTTACTGGGGTTTTTTCCCTAGGCTTTTATGTCATACGCCGAATTGTATGACACCCCGTCACTAACCCCTGATCTATATGCTTTATTGTTTGCTATCTAAATATTGTCAGCCAAAAGTTCAAAAGAATATATATATATATCTTCAGTAATCAATAATTCATCCGATACTTATAGTGGTTGACCAAAAAAACTTTTATTTCGTGTTCATACATAAAAAAAAAAATCCTATAATTATGTGGGTGAGACATTCAGACCTGAATGGTTTTCGAGGGTTTGAATTTATTTGCTCATTTAGTTATTCAGTTGAATCGGTCCAGTAGTTATGATGTAACAAAAAAATGTTTTTCCAATACTCCCTTCAAATTAAATACTTTTCACTATGCAGTTTCATCATCTCCATCAATTTTAATTTGTATTTATATAAATTTATTGCGGAGATGTGATTTTCAAATTATGAATATTCACTCTAACTAAACAAGAGCTCCAAAGCCATCGGAGCCCAAGGCAGTGATTTCTAAATACTATTATTTTTTCTACATTTATTTTTGATCCCATAATTTTTTCCAGTAATTCAGATCCTTAGATTATTCACTTACCTGTTCACAACATTGACTGGTATTTCTCCTGCCAACTCATAATCTACTATTGAGGAAATTTCACATTATGCATAGTTCAAGCACCATAATTATTGTACAAGGATGTACATAATTAATAAATGAAAACAATTCATAGAAATAGACGAAGTACATGGTTGAGTTTTATTTCTCTACATACTATCGGAATTATAAAATTCATCAAAATAATTATTGTTCAAATACTCCGAACTGTCTGAAATATTTTCATTACTTTTGTTGTTATACCATGCGGTCACCGTTAGAATAACCATTGCTTGTGGTAACAATGCCAAAATTCGTCTCGTTTGGTAATGATTATTATGAAATGAGATACAAGTACAAATATATGGTATGAAATAAGAATACTTTGTGATAGCACTTGCATTATATTAAGATTTCGTTCCATTGAAACTGTTCATAAACATGTTAATGTTGAAGAAAATTTGAATTACAAAATTAAATCAGTTGCTTTCTTGCTAAACCAAATAACACTCCTTTTATAAACCCTGGTTTATTACATTACACATACCTCTAAAGATTATGTCCCATACATGGGACAGTACACACTTATAACGGTATGATACTTTTGTATTCCAAATTCGACCTAACTGGCTCATGACGTCGCGAGCGGAGCATTTTAAAATTAATTTTGGTATGCTACGTTGAAATTATATATAATCGCTCTCCTATCTGTTATAATACAGGACACAATGAGAAATTTGTGAAATTTTATATAGATAGTTTAGTTGTTGACATGAACTTATATTATTATTTCAAATTTTCATTCCAATATAAATACATATTGAGAATGGAGTTAAATTCGTTTGAAGGAACTGTACAATCATAGACGTGCCTTTACAGAATAATTCAATCATTTTCCAATGCACTGTGGTCAACTTTTGTTTGTTTTTAATGATGACTTGTTGCCAGATCAGTTTTTGTTTTAAGTGTATGCTTGCAATGTTGTTATTGTGTGTGAAATAATTTTTTGTTGATTTATAGCCTGAGGAAGGTGAAAACACCGAAACGTTGCTATAGAGGTCTATGATTGTACAGTTCCTTCAACCAAAATTGACTCCATTCCCAATTATGTTATTATATTGATACCAGTTTGTAAGTGTGAAGGACAGTATGTTAAAGTTGGTTAAACATCTTCCATATTCATACAAATAGGAATTGTTCTTCATTACAGTATTTTTCGAATAATATAATAACAAGTCATTACGAGTGAGCTTTTTTACTGTGATACAATCGATCATATCAATCCCAGAAATCCCATGCGATTTGAAGTAGTGACATCACATATGTTTACCTTATATTCTCAGCAAGACAGAGGTTGCTCGTTCTGGATTTCCAATGGTCTTTTATGATAAGTAGAATTGTAGTACCATCACACCTTTGCTAGGACTTGTTCACCATGCATATACTATGTATTATAACAGTATAGAGAGAACATTATAGTTCTGACATTATTTCATTTCAAGTTTTAGATATACTTGTTTGCGAGACTCCCTAAATTTTAGGAAGAAATTATTTACTCGATTGAAAGCTACTATTCCTTCTAATTTGCACTTAAAGTCTTGTTTAGTTTTCAGTTGTTTATTTGTTATCAAAAGTTAATCAACTTTATCTTTAATGAATGTATATCTTGAAGTGAAATTTTGTTGAACATTATTTTTGAATCATGTATGAATGAAAGATTACAGGATAAAGGAAAATATCACGAACTGTCTCCATTCTTGAAAAAGATGGAGCAAGTGAATGCTGAACAGAAGAAGCATGAGATAGTTATCAACAAACTTTTAAAACAACTCAGTGAGGCCAGATCGCAAAGCTTAAAATTGCAAAAAGTTTTTAATGACTTGATGCAGGACTACTTGAAGAAAAAGCAGGAAATTGATAAGTAAGTTCTGATTTTTTTTTTAAAAAGAATCGTGTTGAAAAATACTTTTCTAATTTAAACCACTCTTCAATGAATGAAGAGGAAGAATGCTAGTGTCAAAATGTAGCTCAATGCTATTAAAATATTTTGTTTCTGTACAGATAGGAATGACTTTGATATTCTTCAAATTCTAAACGATTTCTGCTATCTACGGTAGAAGTCTTCAATGGTTATGCTTCTCCCATTGATTTTCTGTCTGTACTTTTGTTGTTTTCCAAATTTTGACACTATTTCATTACCATCTTCTACATGCAAGTCAAATAAAGCATATTAAGATGTATTTAGAACATACAACTGACAAAATTGAAGACTGAAATAGAGAGCATACCTTGTACACTCTCTGTGTGTTATACATTTTCACTAGAAATTATTAACAAAAGTTAATGTGTTCTACTCGCATATTCGTTATTTTTTCAGCAAAACAAAAAAGAAACCAGTTCTGAAACCCCAAATGAAACAAACTACAAATCTTGGTATTTTGAAGTCAAATACCATTGTTAGCTCAGAGCAACCTACTCAACCACCACCGAACATTCCTAACATACAAAGTAATGGTTTGAATTGTAAGGTCATATTGGAGAAGTGTCCGATTAATTTAGAAGATCCCAACGACATCGAATTTAGAACATTCAACAGCCTGGAAACTAGTGATGTTCCAAAATACTTGTCGCCTTTAGACTTCATGGGAAGGTAATTGACAATGAACAGAGGTGTTCAAGAACATCTTTTTGGAATGAGATTAATTAAGAATAACGTATTCGATTGATTATGATCCTAAGTGGTCCATAAAAAGCTATGCCTAATATTCAAAATAGTTATTGCAATGGCAGTTACATAATCTTCTCATCTAATACCATTTAAGTCACAGATTACTAAACCCTAGTTTATTGAGACTCATGATCTGATATTATCCAGGTACTTGTAAATTATCTAACTAATGCTGCACATTGATCGGTTGATCAACTCTTTGATTGAGCAATTCTATGCCTGAAATTACATGAATTCGGCATTCCGTTGGTCAATCTAACATATCTATTGAAGTATTTTGTACATCCTTCCATCAATGATCTTTATGAACCCCAATATATATTTCAAAGCAGGCTAATTGAAACAATGTCAAGAGAATTGGCTGGAGAACGTGTAATTATTCCGAAATTATAGGCTGCCTGCTACTTGTGATCGATGACGACACGTTCTCCAGCCAACTCTCTTGACATTGTTTCAATTAGCCCGCTTTGAAATGTTGAATTATCTTGGTCTTATGACATTAACCTTTTCTCATATACTTTGTATTAAAATGCGATTATTCACTTATTGGGTGAAATTCAACCTCCAGAGTACATTAAAAATGCATCGATATATTTCAAACAAACAATTAAATGTTGGCTTGATTACATACCATTGAAAATATTTTTGAAATGCAGTTACTGTCATAAATGGAATATGTGACGATAAAATAACAATTTTCATCACTGATGACGAGATATTGTTGATGATGGAGCTCGTGTTGAATGATTGTTTGGGCTATTACCATCATCTATTGTGGATGTAATGTTTTCCGACGTTTCGATAGACATCTTCTATCTTTATCAAGGAGGAAAAGTAAAAAACCTTTTGAAAATTATCAATTTTCAAAAAAGTCAATATTGACAGAAGTCATGAAAGAAAATGAACGATGTTATATACTCATCTGTGATATGATGATCTTTTTAAGTTGGATCGAACTATCGGCGTCCAAACTTCTGGCAGATCTATAGATGGAGCACTTATGGAATCAGGTGTTATTTTCATAAATGCTGCTTCTTTGATTTTTCTTCTTGCAAGTTTTTCTTCTTTGGATATTATTGATGCTTCATCCCACTATATACGATGATTCTCATCTACAGCATGTTGGACCTGGATTTGTCGCTGTCTAGTACTCGTAGAAGCTTCTGATGTTCTTTTATTCATACATTCAGAGGGCGTTTAGTTTCTCCGATGTAAGATCTTCCGCACTCGCAAGGTAATTCACATATGCAGTTCTTTGTCCTTTGTATCTCATTATTAGGCTTAACTTTTGTAAGTTTAGCTCTGATAGTGTCTTGAGTTTTGAATGCAGTCGTTATGTTGTATCTATTTCCAATTCTTCTCATCTTCTCTGACAAACCTTTCACATAAGGAATTACGGTTTCAATGGTCTGATTTATATCTGTTGGTTCAGGTTGACTTTCTCTTGTTCATCTAGCTTTTTTTAATATCTTTTTGGGGTAGTCATTGCTTCTAAGAGTTTTCAAGATGTTATTTATTTCTTCATTTTGGTCTTCTTCAGGGCGACAAATATTTATTGCTCTATCAAATAAACATTTTGCTACTCCCAATTAGATAGAAGATGTCTATGGAAACGTCGGAAAACATTACATCCACAATAGATGATGGTAATAGCCCAAACAATATTTCAACAATTTTCATCGCATTTGAAAATCTGCTTTCCCTATCCACTTCCGATCACATTCATTTGGGTTGAACTAAATCCATCTAATATACAAAGTGTTCAATGAAATTTACTCAAGTGTTCATTTCGAAAATTAGTCATCACATTTCAGGTTATGAAGCATACTATTTCCTTTCTGAAATCTCTCAAACTGATGCAGTAATTGACATTTTTGATAATAAGTACTTGAAAACCATGGAAAATAGTTATCATCTAGTTTTCATGAAAGCTTAGTAGGTACTGTTGCAGAAACTATTTCAGAATTTTTGAGTAGTAAATCTTGGATTTTAATAAATATCAAAATGTTGGTTTAAGAAAGATCAATAATAGATTGGTGTAAATACAAAAAAAAATCGTTACACATTGATAGAAAGACTTCATTTTTTCCTTGATCTGGTTATATTGTTTATATCAAGTCTGTTTACTTCCTGTTATCGTATCAAGAATTTCAACAGTAAGATGAAACATGAAATTGAAATATTTTTGCTGATGAAAAGCTTAGAAAAAATTTTAGCTGATAGCAAGTCAAATTATGGATCATAAGTCTTAATGGTGCTTTTTAGTTTTTAGACACCAAGAGGTTATTCTCATATTGCTATTTTTATGAGTTAATTACCTCTGTTTGTAAAATGCCAAGTGTCCTCAAAAATTCCAAAATAATTCATTCTGAAGACAAATTGTGAGTATGAATGGTCCCAGAAAATGGTAATGAAGAAGTTTCACCCTATGTTGAAAATGACGAGGGCCATATAAGTTTTCCTAATTCTACTTTCAATGATGATAGGGATAGAAAATGTGAAAAAGAATCATTCTGGATTGCAATTTGAACAATCTGGTATATACAGGGTAAGTCCGACTACTACATTAATTCTAACCATTTCTTGAGATAAAAAGAAACTTTTTTCCTATACCGTTTTTTGAAATTCGGCTCTGTTAAAAAAATACAGGGTGTTGAAATTTCATCAAAAAATTGTTTTTTGTTTATATCTTCTTAATCCAAACTAATTTGAATGTTGTAGCAGGTGTTTTTATATATATTTTATATAAATATTACACTTTGGAGCATTAAATAGGAACAGGGTACATAGGCAAGTATGTCTCTACAGTTTAATGAATTATCATTAAGTAAAAGCTGAATTTTTTGTGTAATCCCTCAAGAAACCCAGTGGTGGCTTAGTCCAATTTGAAACCATGAATTGCTTGTAACTTTGCAATGGGGCAGAAATGAAGAGAGTGGTACAGGAACAAAGTGTTTCTTTTGTCATCATGAATATGAAGTTAAAATTAACGCAGTGGTCAAGGATTCACCCATGTATAGATCCTCAAAAATCCTAGCTGGCACAAAAATAGTGTTGTCAGTGCTCATTAGAAATTATATTTCAGTACATAAAAAATATCAAACAATGATCTGAGACCAATCATTAAAAGAAACTTTATACATTGATTAGAATTACTATATTCATTTAGCTGCTCTCTTTTGTTTCTTTTTGCAGCAAAAGTCACAAAATAATGAATCCGATGGAGATACTTTGCCCTTTCGAGATGGATGGTCTCTGCAGAGATAAAAATTGTGGTTATAATCACTGCAGATGAAACTTACGAAATTTTCCAGGATGAAATGTTGTTTTGATACTAAAGAGTTATTTTTTCTTAACAAAAAGGAAACTTATTATGAATATCTGTGTGAAATTACAATCGGGTAAATTGACTGAGCAAAAAGAAGATTAACTTCAAGGCTTGCATATTTTGATAATATAAGAATATATTCTACTGCTACGTCATATTTGATATTGTTGTATTCATTTTTCCAAAAGAGTTGGTGAAAAATGATATCTAAATATTTTGAGATGTTGAAACATGTGGTTTTTGAATAGTACAAAAAAATGCCATTTTATTTATAACGTATAATCAAGTTAGCAAAGTGAAGTTTGTATATTTTTGTATAAATAAATTTTTTTCATTATAATATTACATGTTTCATTATTAAATATCCATTTGTCTACCCTATGTGGAAGTGCCAATGCTTGTACTTAAATAATAGAAAATTGATGACAGAATTTTGGCCATCTGCCAGACTGATGATGGCCAAATCTTAGCTGTTTCATATGCTCTGAGTGATAGAATATGTCCTGTAATTTGTTGATGATTTAATCAAGGGATAATAATTGAAGGTAGAAAAAATTTGTTGCGTTTTGTTCTTGAGATACATCGAATATTTTCCGTTGAACAAATTCTTTTCCTAATAATAGGCTCAAATCGAGGCCATGGAGATGAACAATAAATAAATTATAATAATAAGTTGGGAGTCAATAAGTAGACTTAGACCACGGGTACATTTATATTTCTAACATCTTATCCCCAACAGATCGGTATTAGTGTATTGTATTTCATATACAGGGTGGCTTTTTGAAAACGAAACAGACGAGATTACAGATGAAATAAATTTTTTCGATAGAAATGCTTGGACAGGTCGATTTCTGTTTCGAGGGGGAAAACTTAAGATGTAAGTTAAGGACGCATAGCGCTTCAACCCTTGCTGCTACAACCCCCACCCCCAATTTTTGAATAGGAAACAACCATGACTGTGGCTTCCTTCCTCCAATCCACTGACAAAGAAATCTTTAATCAAGATGTCGAACAAACAAAGCGTATTGCGAAGGAGCACAAGATGATTTTGACCGTCGTGTTGAATTTTGTGATACAATGAATGAAAGAGTAACTGTTAATCCCAATTATCTGTACAATGTTTGTTTCTCCGATGAGTGTTCGTTCTTTCGAAACGGTACAGTAAATCGACACAGTTGTCGTTATTGGGCCGATGCTAATCCGAGATTGTTCCACGAAGTTTATACTCAACCAGAAAAACTCAATGTTTGGGCTGAAATATTTTGTGACCGTGGCCCGTTCTTTTTACCTGGTAATCTTACTGGAGATATGTATTTGGACTTATTGGAAAATCACATTGATCTAATTTTGACGGAAATTATTGAAAACAATGCTGGAAATTATGTGGAAGATCAGATTGTGTTTCAGCAGGATGGAGCTCCTCCACACTACGCCTTACCAGTTCGAGGATATCTCGATCAAAGATTTCCAAATCGGTGGATTGGAAGAAGGGGTCCCACTGAATGGCCAGCCAGATCGCCAGATCTGTCACCACTAGATTTCTTTCTTTGGGGCCACTTGAAGAGTAAAATTTACTCTACACAGCCCAATTCCATAGAAGATTTAAGAAGACGTATAGTGGACGAATGTCGTCAAATCACCCCAGAAATGCTGCAAAATGTGCGCCATCGTTTCGAACAAAACTTATTTCATTGTATGGAAGCTAATGGTGAACAATTTGAATATTTAATTAATTGATGTGAGTTTTTGATAAATTATTTACTTTACGTTGAGACGTCTTATTTCTTAGATCAATACTTCAAATCGTTCTGATACCGTACAGTTGGAGAATGATTTCAGTGAATCAAACAGCTAGTCGAACATCTGACCCTAGTAGCATTAACACGTACGGTATGACTTCATTTGCCCAGTGGTAGATGTTTTGCAATTTCAAATACAAGTACGGAAATTTTGGTGTTTCGAAAGCACGAAATGTCAATTATTCGCAAAAAATTAATTTAAGTGATAAAATTAACTAACGCATGAATATTTCGAGAACTAATGCATAAAATGAAAAAACAATTACTGTGCTGAAATCAGTATAAAAATACCTTTGAATTTAGGTATCACCCACCCCATCTTCCCTATTCAAAAATTGGGGTAGGGGTTGTAGCAGCAAGGGTTGAAGCGCTATGCGTCCGTCACTTAAGTTGTCCCCCTCGAAACAGAAATCGACCTGTCCGAGCATTTCTATCGGAAAAACTTATTTCGTCTGTAATCTCGTCTGTTTCGTTTTCAAATGGCCACCTGTATAGAAACAATGAAAATTTAAAGGAACCCTGAAATTCGTTTCATGAATCTCTTGACAAAAATTTTTTTAATTGTATTTCAGCGACATCTCTGTTATATTTTCGCAACTAGCGTAATGTCATGGATGCGCACGAGTATACCGTTATGAATGTATCATGACTGACGCATTCGTCCCTCTTCGAGGGGTAATCCAAACTGCGCATGCGCGAACGAGTCTTCTTGAATACCCCGTTCGGAAATCTATGGAAGGTTGAGAAATGGGAAATCACTTCTTTTGTGAAAAGTGTCCATCTAAATTGCACAAACAAAGATGCCTCTTCTGTTGTGATTCGACTGAGGATTGATCAAAATAGAGAATGGAAATTTATCTGGAAATTGAATAATCAACTTTTAACAAGTGTTTTTTTCTTGGATCATATTTATAATTGATTATCCTATTCCAAGCGGAAAACTTGTCATCATTTTGGTTTTTTAGCGGTCATGGCTTATGGCGCAAGATGCAATGAAATGACCGCTTGGAATTTATTATTGACAACTTACAAAGGATTTTTAACCTATTAAAATATTTAAGTGTTATTTTATTACTTGAAAGAGGATCAGCTTTTTTCTCATTACAGCATGAAAACCTCTGTAATTGATGTCATTCCTATTGTTGGTGTCTTTTCAGTGTTCTAAGTTGGTGTAGGCATGAGCTGCTTAAACGCAGTTTCTATGATTTGGGCAAGCGATATATTACTTGTTATTTTTGGGGTATGATAATTTTTTTGTTCCTGCATTGACATCGATGGTTTGGAGATCACGGGGGTTATTCACCTAGGGGCTGCAAGATAAACTGAAAAAAAAGCCACTTTATGATGCGGAAAAAAAGAACATAATAAGGTCTAAATGCGAATTTTGTAGGCCTTGATAACCGCCGATAAGAAAAGTTGAAAATAAAACTATTCAGTAAACATTATGCTATTTTTACACTACAGGCTACTGGAGCATGAACTAATTGATCAATAAACAGTAATATTGTAATATGATATGTCTAGCGATGCTGAATAATGGGTCTTGATAAGCGAAAGACCATATCTAATCGAAATTCCCAGACATTCCAGACAGTAATAAACCTTTCAAAAAATATCACTCCAATAATCATAAAACCTAAGATTTAAAATAAAATTCATTGGATCCGCTACATGGAAATCTTGATAGATGTACGACCTAATAAAATTTTAGAAATTAGCTAGGGGAGTTCGACATATGATATATTTATTACCTTAAGGGCTTATGGTTTCGAATTAACGATGGGAAAAAGGTGGATCTTCAGTAAAAATTAAAATTAAATCAGTAGACCAATCAGAGGTTTGTATCGAGAGACTCAGTTGACTAAAGCCAATGAAACTTAGATTTCGAACTAGTGGGGTAAATTTCGAACTATCGAAAAGAAGGGCACCAATTAGGAGAAATTAGGAAATTCCGGATTATGTTCGATAACGCCCACGGACAAAGGGATATTAGGAAAAATTAGGGAATGGAAAGTCAGTTCAATGTGATCCGTAACCATGAAAACACTTGAAAAAAAGTATAGAAAAAATCACTCTTTTAAATTCTAGAAATGTGTTGTAATTGAGTGAGTTCAAAATTTCGCTAGTGAAGTTCCGTGTTAGAAGTCCAAGGAAAAAGGCCAGATATAAACTTTATAAACAGTCAGAAGTCCATAGTCCGAAACCTCCAATAATATTTTGTCAGAAATTGTTTTAATTATTTTTTTGTGCTTGCTAAAATTGTCATTTTGTTTTTTTGTGTGCTTCGAATAGATTAGTTTTTGTTATTCAGGTCTTTTATTGAGTTCCCTAATCTTAAGAACTGAAGACTCGTCCTTTCTAGCGACGAGCCGAACTCTGAAGATTTCTACCGTCGAGAGAAAGTCTAAATAAACAATATTATTTTTTAAAATTTTCAATTTTTCTTTTGAACACCTCTTCGTCGGTGGAAAGCCGCTCTTCTACTAGGACGTTGGAAAGAGGTGTTCATTACAATATTATGAAGAAAACATAAAGTATCACAAAAATACTTACGTTTGAATTTCCTGCAATATCATAATTTAAACAGAGCATCCGTTGGCCACGATAAAATGACGTCGCACTGGTGACAACGAGCGAGATAGCGAGTCGTAGCACGTTCGTTACGCCAGCTACCTACGACTGTGACCAACTGTGACCTCTAGTGATGGCGGAAATTTTAATTATTATTTTTAATACTTAGGTCTCATTGGCCGCACCTTCCTTACTTACCACACAGTGTAATATCGTTTTTTAATGTTGTCTCTACACCAATGGTTCCCAACAATTCCCAAATAGAGAGAACATGACGACCCAACTCGAAGTCATCGACATGAAAAGGGAAGCGTCAGATACAAGCAGATATCATTGATCAAAATCAAGGATAGGAGTTGCCTAATATAGACCCTTGAGGAACACCAGAGAAAGCCGCGAATAAATCAGATCTATAATAAAAATATTGAAAAGTTTTGTACAAGAAATTTGAGAACCAAAAAAACATAGAAAATCGCGATTCAACCCGAAAGAAGCCAGGTTCCACATAAGTATTTCACGGTGTAATTCGGTGGTACCCAAACTTTTTTGTGTCATAGACCACTTTCAAAATTTTGCTGGATCCGGTGGACCCCCACGGCTACATCACTACCAATTTCTTAATCATGAAAAACATTGAAGATCAGATCTAACTAAGGCCCGTTTGCACCAACCACACTTAGCGTTAAGCGTCCCTTAAAATGAATCCTCAACTTAAATGGCGTTGCACCAACTGTTAAGCGTCACTTGAATCCCTTAAGCGAGCCTTAAATTTAAGTGCTCATTCATGGTCACTTAACTATTTAAGGGCGGATTCTACCCATATATCAAAGGTAAATGTTTATTTGCTTTGGTATTTATCTATAATTCTAAGCTAAAATAATTTGATTTGTTTGGTTTTCCACTCAGACTAAAGTCAATTTCTATAGTCTAAGGTTTTCCAAATATTTGTGTAGTATATCTTTGTGATTTTCCAACAAATGTGATGTGACTAAAATAATATTAATTGTAATTGTATTATATGTTAAAAGTAATGTTGTGAGCAATCTCACTAAATTGTTATAAGAATAATTTTTCTGTTCTGTGGCCTAACCTAAATATTAATATATGTGTTCTATGATAGAAGATTCTAGAAGAAGAGATGAGTTAAGTATGTACAATGTGTTAAGTTAAATAGTAGTCATTGTGTATTGTATTGTATTGGAATACCAAGGAGATAGTAGAAATAAACCATGAAAAGTTAGTCTGACTTTTATTTTAACAGTGGTAGCAGAGCGTGGTTTATGAAAAATGACTACGAAGAAGGAAAAATACAACCTAACCCCATTCTCTGGAAATAACTTTTCAGCATGGGAGTTTCGAATCAAAAGTATCCTGCGGGACAATGGAGTTGTAGAAGCAGTTCTCAATAAAGATTATAGTCTGAACGAAGAAAATGAAAGCGGGGAAGCCAAAGCCCAAGCCATTTTAATTGGAGGAGTAGCAGACACACATTTGGAATACATAAGAAACATGGAAAGTGCTTATGATATGTTTTATAATCTGGAGCAGGTATTCAAGCAGAGGGGGAGTGCGCAGCCGATTGTTCATTCGACGAAGTTTAAATGAAATAAAGTTCAATGAAAGGGAATCATTGCAGAACCATTTAAGTCAAACTGGATGAACTATTTTCACAACTACAAGATTCTGGGGGTGAAATAAGCCAAGAAGAAAAAATAAATTACATTCTAATGTCAATGCCCAAAAAGTTACGAAGCAGTAGTCACTGCCATTGAAACTCAGCCCAATCTGGAATTAGGGTTTGTCAAAAACAGACTATTGGGTGAAGAGGAGAAAAGAGCAAAACCAGTAGCTGAAACATCCAGTTCATTAAATTATGCTTTTTCATGTTATATATGTGGAAAAGCGAGGGCACAAAAAATTCCAATGCAGATATAGAAATAAACCTGACAATACTTACCAAGGACGTGGCGACAGAAACCAGAACCAGAACTACCCAAGGTTCAACAAGGAACACAAATGAGAATGGGCGAGGTCAGAATTCGAATACATATAGTAGAAATAGGTTCCAGAATTGGTCAAGAGGAGGTTATGCAGCCACAGCTGACAACAGGGACGACCAAGCAAAGGTGGTATTTATGACAGACACAGGATCAGGTGAGCCATTTGAAAATTCTTACTTGGCTGAAAATAATTTAACCTGGTGTGTTGACTCTGGGTGTTCGATCATCTAGTGAGTGACTTGAATGCTTTTTCTGACTATAATGAGTTTAAAATTCCTAAAAAGATATCTGTAGCTAAGGGAGGTGTTTATTTAGAAGCTAAAGGCATAGGAAATATTGATGCAATTAGTTTTGTTAATAATAGGAGAGTTCCATGTAAAATTAAGAATGTATATTATTGTCCTGATGTTAAAAAGAATCTTATGTCTGTTTCAAAACTAGAAAATAATGGTTTAAAGGTATTATTTGAAAATAATGAAGTACAAGCGTCAATCAAAGATAGAGCAGTTATGATTGGAAAAAAGGAAGGAAATATGAACGAAGACATACAGGATGAGCCAAACATTCAGGAGGAAGAATTTATTCCAGTACATGAAGAAAGTAGTTCACAAACAAAAAGGAATAGAAACAAGCCGGTATGGCACAAAGACTATATTACAAATTTGAATCCGAGGAAGAAGCAATGTTCGCTTATTTGTTGGAATATGATGATGATATTCCCAAAACCATAGATGAAATAGATCAACGGCCAGACAGAGATAAATGGATGAGAGCAGTGGAGGCGGAAGTAAATATATTAGAGGAAAGTAAAACTTGGATACAAGTAAAGAAACCTGAGAATATCGAGACGATTGACACAAAATGGGTATTTTCAAGAAAAGAACTTAAAAATAAAGAACCAATATATAAAGCCCGACTTGTCGTTCGAGGTTTTCAACAAAAGGACCATAGTGAAGATACATATTCTCCTGTTCTTCGACTCCAAACTTTAAGAATTGTTTTAGCAATCGCAATACAGAATAATTATGATATACATCAGATGGATGTCAGGGAGCATTTTTATATGGGCGTATTGAGGAACAAGTGTATTTAAGCCCTCCTAAAGGCATCAAAGTAAAAGATGGTTTAGTTTTAAAGCTTACAAAATCACTTTATGGGCTCAAAAATCACCAAAATATTGGTATGATCATTTTCATGAATTAATCACAAAATTTGGGTTTTCTAGATCGGACAATGATTATTGCTTTTACATCAAAGATCGTATATATATTTTATTGTATGTGGATGATCTTTTAATTGTAGGAACAGATGAGAAGAAAATTTCTGAGCTAAAAGATTTTTATGCAATGAATTCAGGATGAAAGATTTGGGAAGAAATAATTTGATGTATTTGGGTATTTCAATAGTGAAAACAAATGATAGCATATTAATGGATCAGTCAGATTATTTGAAAAAGTATTAGTTAAATATGGTATGGAAAATTGCAAGCCCATTGCTACACCAATGGATGTTAATTTTAAAATGACTAGCAGTGAATGTTTAATCGACAATACTCTGGAACTCAGATGTCGATCCTTAATTGGATCATTGATGTATGTCACTGTAGGAACTCGACCAGACTTAGCTGCAGCAGTTTATTATTTAAGCGATTCCAATCCAAACCAAGTAATGATTTGTGGATTGCACTAAAGCGGATTTTACGGTATATCAAAGGTACACTAAATCTAGAATTGAAATATTTCAGTAACAATAGCTGCTCTGTCTTGGTTGGTTACGCTGATTCGGACTGGGCTAGGGATGAAGATAGGAAATCCACATCCGGATATCTATTCAAAGTATATGATAATGTAGTAATTTGGCGGAGTAAGAAACAGAATTGTATCGCACTCAGTACGGCAGAAGCTGAATTAGTTTCTTTATGTGAAGCAGTAAAAGAAATGATGTGGTTATTAAAATTGTTGAAAGATTTTAAATTAGACATTAAAGAAGTATGTATATTTGAAGACAATCAAAGTACCATTAAAGCTGTTAAAAATCACGATCAAAAATTAATGAAACATCTAGATATCAAATATAATTTTATTAAACAGTTAGTAGAAAGTGGATTAGTTAAGTTAGAGTATATTAATACACGAGATCAAACAGCGGATGTCTTTACCAAACCTTTAAGTAAAATTAATTTCAGAATGTGTATCGATAGACTTAATTTAGTTTCGATTGAGGAGGAATGTTAAAAGTAATGTTGTGAGCAATCTCACTAAATTGTTATAAGAATAATTTTTCTGTTCTGTGGCCTAACCTAAATATTAATATATGTGTTCTATGATAGAAGATTCTAGAAGAAGAGATGAGTTAAGTATGTACAATGTGTTAAGTTAAATAGTAGTCATTGTGTATTGTATTGTATTGGAATACCAAGGAGATAGTAGAAATAAACCATGAAAAGTTAGTCTGACTTTTATTTTAACATTATATACTTCGAACAACGCTATAAACTTGTATGATGGACTTCTCTAATGAATTTGATGCATTTCATGTCGACTTGGAAATAGTATAAATTGTGGAAAGAGAATTACCTAGGCGTTTATACGTATAAAGTCTTTAATCAAAACCATATCGGGCTTGTTTATCCATATATTAATTTATAAACAAATATTTCTGCCGTAGAATAGACGAAATATTTAATACTTCTTTAGCCACAGAACATCAAATATTGCGTGTAGCCAATGAAATCGCTTTATTGAGAGAAATGAAATACTGAAATGTCACTAGATTGAGAAAGTTAAGCCACAGTATAGGGACCAAGCAGTAGTCGCACTCCGTGGATTTTGAACTGAAATCGCTTACACCAAAAGAAACTCGCGCATTCCTCCCTGCGCATCTAATCTAATCGATCGCCAATTAAAAAATTGATTAGAAAAGGTGATTTGCGTTATCTGAAAACTTAAATATTTTGATTTAAGCTGGTATTAAGTTTTCACAGTGGTATTTAGAGTGTATGGACCACTTTTCAGTCTATATTCATATACAAATTATGACTCCGCTCAAAATGTAACCGTAAATGTAATCACATTTCCTCATTAACAGAACGCATTCAATAAAAGATATATTGTGTTATTGTTTTGATATCACTTTAAAAGAAACAGTAATTAGTGATGAAATTTACTCAATAGTTTACTCAGGAACAGCCTCTGAAACTTTTTGAAATGTGTTAAAAATCATAGATACCTTAGGTTTGTAAGTGAAATGACTCATTAAAATTTTTCTAAACGAAGATTGAGTTGAAGAGTAGGTATTAAATGGAAAAATAAGTAGTTGGTGGTTGAAAGCATCGAATGTGTTTAATATAAAATCCTCAATACTTAAATTTCACTGAAACATTAATCTTAAGAGTCCATGAAAAATAACTTTTTTTTTATATTGAATTGTTTCGAACAAATTTTTTCAATGAATTCTCTGATGATTTAGTTTGAACTGATACTATTTTTTTCTATATTCAATTTATGAAAAGAGGAATTTGATTATGGAATTCTAGAATTAATGGCAAGTTTTAGCGAGGGACCTGAACTGATCTTGAGTGAAAAGCGGGGAAAGGGGGGGAGGTTTAGATCGTTTCCATTCGAAGATTTAGCATGAAAAGCTCTTTCCTGGGGGGGATTAATTACCTCCAGTACATCCCTCCCCGTAAATACTCCCCTGCGCTAAATATGCTGAGTGTTCTCTAGAAAGGGTTCCCTCATTATGGTGGGAAAAAAATAAAAAACTTTTGATTTATTGTTATATATATATTATATTATTGTTATTTCTATTTATAAAATTGAAAATCATATAGTAGTCATACAGTAAGCGTGAACCTCCTGAAATTCCATTGGTTCCTGATACCTCAACTAATCGTAAAGAAATGACGACAGTAGGCGTAAACGTCCTGAAATTCCATTGATTCCTGATATCTCAATTAATCTCAACTAATTGAATGAAGCACTACTCAAATAACGGAGCTTTTCATAAACAACATTTTCTACAATACTGTATGTATCACTCACTTGTCGGTGTCTAATGGTATTTAAAAAAAAGAAAGTTTGGGATTATTGAAACTATTGTTTTTCCAATTGTATACGCTACAATTGTTAATCATTTTGGAATTAATTTGAAAATAACATAAAATTGAAACAGAATACTTACAGGAATGAAAATAAATGTTTAAATAAATGAGCTTTGCTGGTTCATGGTAGATTTTGACTCAAAGAAATTCCAGGTTAGGTTGTATTTTTTTCTTCAACTTCTTTGAATTTTAAATAGATATCAAAAAAATTATATTCTTCTAAATATTAAACGAATTAATTATACAAAGGAATTATGTAAGATGTCTAAAATAATAATAATGACATTATTCCAGACATCTTAGAATTATTGATGAAAACAAAATATGAGGTTAGACTCAGTGGCGGCTTGTCCTATGAGGCAGGTGAGGCAATGCCTCATCAAAAAAATTCTGAACCGTATATTTCTTCATTCCCTTTCATCATCACTTTTTTCCTCAATATTTTTCCCAATCTCATATGTAAATTCATAACAAATCAAATCCTCTTTGAATAAACGGTTGAAGGCATGCCTAACGTAGGCTTCTTCGACTGAATTAGAGTGTTATCTACTTCGATGACCTACGAGAATGTAATGGAAAGCCGTTCTAGGATTAATCCGAGGCTGGCCTCTGCGCGATCTTAGCCGATCTAAGATGGTTTCGTTTCTGCGATGTCCAGCGGGTTATCTGCGTCGAAGCGGTGAGAACATATCCACGGCTTTGAAGGCGGCTTCTCGAGGAATTAGAGGCTGGCCTCAGGTTTTTATTCGAGTTAATCGGGAAGCGGGAAATAGAGAAATAGGGTTAGTTCACTTAGTCGTTATTTAGTGGTATCGCGTTTGCTGTGTATCGCGTATGATTATAATCTTTTTCAGGTGAATTTTTTCTGAAATATAAATCGTTTTTATCGAAAGTGACTACCAGATCGTTAAATGGATTCAGCGGGACCTAGTAATAGTAAATCTTTTGAAATTCCTAAGGAACATATTCGGTATACTTGTGATATTGTTAATTTTTTAATAAATAAGCCAAATTTCTCGACCCATTTGTATGATGATAAATTATATTTAATTAAGGAAGTTAAGCGACCTGTTCCAGATTTGAGTAAATCTCTAGTGTCTAGTGGTGGGGTCGGTAAATCAAATCGAGGATTCCAAAATACGTGGTATGACAAGTACGACTGGCTTACTGGAAGTAATACTATGAAAAAAATTTTTTGTTGACCGTGCATTTTATTCTCAGCAACTAATGGAAATTCCGACAGTTTGGTCGAAAAGTGGTTTTAGTGATTTGAAAAATTTATCTCGGGGTCTATCGCTACACAATAAAAGTGCTCAGTATATTTCATCTAATTGCAAGCTTACCGTTATGAGAAAGCAAAAACAAAATATCGCCACAACAATAGACAATGCGCGTCAAATAGAAATTGAAAATTTCAATGCTAGAGTCAAAGAAAATCGACAAATTCTAAGAAGTTTAATAGATATTACGATGCACCTCTGTATGCAAAAGTTGCCTTTTAGGGAGCACGATGAATCGAATGAGTCTTTAAATCGCGGAAATTTCAAAGAATTGGTAGTTCTTGTTAGTAAATTTGACACGAATTTAAAAACCTTTTTAGAAAATGACACCAACAGTAAATCGGTATTTTCTGGTACATCTAAAACCATTCAAAATGAATTAATTGATTCGGTTGCTTTTATTGTGAATAAACAAATCGAGGACGAAATTTCACAATCATCGTTTTTTTCTTGGCAAGTTGATGAAACAACTGACATAAGCTGTCATTCCCAGTTATCAGTCATTTTTCGTTATGTGATGACCAACTTATTGAGCGCTTCATGGGATTTTTTTGATGTTAGTTCTGGGCGTTCTGCTGATGATCTATTTCAATTTTTATCTTCAAAATTCGGAAAATTTGACTTGCGTTCAAAATTAGTGGCTCAAACATACGACGGACCGAGTTTTATGTCCGGAGAAGTGAACGGGTTACAAGCAAAAATTAAATCTATAGCACCACAAGCAATCTTTACTCATTGCTATGCACATGTATTCAATTTGGTTTTAAGTAATGCTTGCAGTTCAATTCAACAGGTTAAAGTTTTTTTCTCAACCTTGTCAGGATTTTCATCATATTTTTCCAAATCAACAAAGCGTACCCAAGTGTTAGAACAAATTGGAGGAACACGTATTCTTTCGAATGTAGCAACTCGTTGGAATTTCACATCACGAGCCGTTCATACAGTTTTCAATAATAGAGATAAGTTACTTGAAACATTTTATTTCAAAATCAATAGTAATAGTCTCGATTTTGATCAAAAATCTATTAGGGAAGCAATTGGTTTGAACAATTTTTGATAAGATGCTTAAAACATATTCTTTTTAGAAACGTTTGTATTGATTTTTGATCAAACCGATACTGTTTTTTCTGTTTTACAAAATAGAAATATAGACATTTTAAAGGCGAGAAATTTACTGCAAACAACATTGAATAAAATACGTGAATTCAGGAGTAACGGCACTTATTCCGATACAATTTGTAGAAAACTGAATACTGCAGATTTACATTCGAAACGTCGTAGGGGATTTGAATTTGCAGATAAAGAACAACAGTTGAGACAATATTTTTTCCGAATTCTGGACATTATAATGACTCAAATTGAAGTTAGATTTTGCTACATTGAAAAACTACATTTCTCCGATCTCTTAAAAACTCAAATTTCTTTAAATACCAAATAGAATTCCCTCATCAGCTTCTCAAAGGCTTAACAACACATATAATATAATATTTTTGATAAAAATCAACTGAAGAGCGAATTAAATGTTCTGTACGGAAACGTTATAGTAGAAAATTGTACAAATCCCTATGAAATGTTAAGTTTATTTCACGATACGGACTTGAAATTTTGTTTGCCGGAACTCCTTAAATTATTATGTTTCGTAATTGTTTTGCCAGTGACAACTGCTTACACAGAAAGAAGTTTCTCTGCGTTGAAAAGGATTAAAATTATATTAGAAATACAACTGGACAGACGCGGCTGAGTAATATGGCTAAAATTTCGATCAAAAAAGGATTCATAAAATCACAGGACGAAAATATTTTTATTGACAAGGTTATAGATCATTTCGCTGATCAGAAAAATCGTAGAATTCCATAGATTTACAAAAATTTTAATATTCAGAACTCAATTTAGAATAATTTTCATTTATAACTTTCAGAATACATCCTATTTTACACTGCCTTT
This sequence comes from Micraspis discolor, assembly GCA_030674115.1. NCBI lineage: Eukaryota > Metazoa > Arthropoda > Insecta > Coleoptera > Coccinellidae > Micraspis > Micraspis discolor. The sequence goes on from JARTUT010000452.1 coordinate 532,371, forward strand.
TGAATTTTTTATTCAGTGTTAATTTTTTTTGAGTTTTTTTATTTATTTAGAGTTTATTTCGTTATTTTGAAAATTTCCAACTTAATCTCATCCGATTTCCTTTATTCCCATCATTCCCATCCCACACCTGGCAGGAATGCTCTACACCTCCACGTTGGTTCTTGCTGTACAGCTGCATAATAACGGTTTTCATATTTTTGAGTAATTTAGTATATAGAGAAAGAAGCTCATAATTTATTGGGACAATTAAATTAATGGCTTTTTTGCTGAACAAAATAAAGTAATATGTATATAAATAATTTGAGGATTCATAAAAAATTCCAAGCATTAGCGAAGAAAATTTTTTTAATATATTGATTATGCAACTGACGAAGTAGAGTTCACTATATAAATTTTGTTCGCCACGTTAACCCTATATATATATATTACATTATTAATTTATATATATATGTGCCTCACCATACTATATTGTCACGAGCCGCCACTGGTTAGACTCCCTGTGAGATGCGCGAGTCAGACTTGGTGTAAGAAAATCCACGGATCCACTGGTTGGTATCTATACTGTGGTTAAGCGTCGCTTAGTTACGTTTCTGTTGAGTGCAACTGGAGATGAATTTAAGCGACCCTTAACTTCAAGCGGCATTTAGTTAAGCGACATTTTAAGGGGCGTTGGTGCAAACCTTTTTTTTTCACAATTTTCTTCGAATAAGCATTGTTTAAGTTTTCAGATATGAAAACTTCATAAGTTATAGGTTGAATTTGTTGACAAATAATGTTTATTTTCTTATAAATTAATAAAACACATACATAAATGAGCATCAACTTACCATAAATCAGGCTTGTAAAATCTTTATAGAATAATACTGAAAACATTTATGTTTGAGCAAGAGACCATGTATTAGTGAAAAAAATCATACTTCAATGTATTAGAAAAAAAATGGATAAACGATAGGTACCTACTAATTGAAAGCATTACGTGATCAGAACTCGTATCACAATATTTATTTAAAAGCCAGTTAATCGGTGAAATCCATGAATTATTTGTCTAGTTAATTTTTCAGGGGAATAAAATAAATTTCTTACATTTTTGAGGTTAATTTGATTTGAAATTTCAACAAATGTCATGCGTTTGCGATGTAATGTTATGAATGAATTGCTTTGTGGCTCCCTCATGTGAGTATAAAACAAAACCGTCGCCATATCCCAAAAAGTAAAATGACGTTTCCATTCAAAATTTGACAAGTGCACACGTCAGTATTTTAGACAACTTAATCGTACGTTTCGAACATCTATCTATGGTTTCAAATTATGATCTTACATTGATATTTGACGTTGCTTAAATTTGATGGGAATGTGAGTGCTGACTACAATAAAAGGAAATATGTAACAAGAAACAATGCTGTAATGAGCTGATTACAGCACTGTTTTGCACATTTTGCATAAAAATTTTATTACAAATTTACAAATATTATGTATATGTATATATAAATACAAATCACTGTATAATTTCTACTAAAGGAGGTTCTTCTTTTTTCGATTTAACATTTTTGGAAGACCTCTGTCTACTCCTGACATATTCTGGATAGTCTAGGAAGCCATCATTATCGATATCATCTTCCGATAAAACTTGGTCGATTAGCTCTGAAAGTAACATACAAGTTAGAAAAGGTGTAGCTTCAGACTTGCTGGGAGCAGAATGAAAAAACATATCGATCCACATATGTATAATGTTTTTATGGTTTTTATCACTTTCTGATAAAAACAATATTTTGGGATTTCACATAATGTTCTATTGCATAGTTAAGTTATTAATAGATAGATTCTTTATTTGAAATAAATTTAATTTCATGATACAGAAAATGACAAAATGAAGTAATGTAAAATATGTATATAAATATCATTACATCAAATGATCTCCCGAAATATATAGGGTTCCATATCAATTCAAAATTTCTTTCTTTCCACATTGAACATCTTCCAATATTTTTTTTTTCATATAATCAGGTAATTTGTTGAAAACCTCTGTAGACTTACATGATGGATTCTTTTAAGTTACTGATACCGATGGTATATGTTGGGGATAAGTAATATAAGCTGTTCTTGTGTTATATGTGAAATTACTATTATTTTTGTGAAGGTAGAGAACTTTGTTGAGTGTTTTCAGGATACATTCAGTGTGTGTAATCCACTTCAAGAATTTATAGATCATTACTCTCAAGAACTTGGTGCTCTCAACAGTTTCCACCTTTGGGCATCCGTGGTAAACATCCGAAGGTTTTTCCTTTGCAGTACTTGCTCTAAATATTCTTACGCTTGTTTTTTTTTATTTATACTGAAATTATTTTTCATAAGACAGTTATAAATACGATCATGTAGCATGCTACATCTCTCTCAGCAAGCTAGCATCTCCCCATCTATCGAAGCATTGATACCATCAACATAATTTGTAAGTTCTGAATCCTGTATTATATTTTTAACCTCTTCTAAATTATTCTTCATTATCAGAAATAGTAGGACACCCAAAATACCACCCTGAGGGAAACCAAAATAGTCTGACAGCCATGCGTAAAAGTGCGTTACACTATTTTTCGTTATTTTGACTTGCTGGCACAAATCTGACAGATAGTACGATATCGTTACATAGGGAATTATGAAAATGAGAAAAATAGTAGAAATGCACTCAGGACCTCAGGTCTGGTACCTACTTATGGCATTAATTATGTTATTACCGAAGGTGATGGATCCTTTTTAACTCCAGGCCCCTATTGAGTCCCCAGATCCTACGAAGGTGTTTTGAGATAACGTTTTCAATTTGCCGAGCAAAAAATATACAATTTATGTACCTACTAGACGGCTTTAAGCAATAGTTATAAATTTAGTTATTTCGTTAGGAAATAATTAATATTGAGGCACCAACGGTTTCGGTTTCAAATCTTCTTCAGGTGTTAGATACAGACTGATTTACACTGATCAACAATTGCTAGGGATCACTTATGAACTTCTCTTCATTTGTATTTTTTTCAAGTTATCTCGTGAATATCTGTACGTTATATGTTCTCTAAGGAAAAATTAAGATGTTTTGAGTTGATTATATCAAATTTTTCCTCACTTCATCAGCTCTTGTTCACAAAATAGATTATTATCTATAGGCTGTTACAGGTGGAGTGAAAAAGCAATGTGGTATTTGTTATTAAATCAGTTTTTTTCTCTCGTTCAAAGACGTTTGGCTCCTGTGCAACTGGACCAAATCATACGGTGGATACAGGAAGGTTTGTCCCAGCGAGAAGTGTCCCGGCGGATGAATGTTTCGCAAAGTGTCGTGAGTCGGGCTTGGAATAGGTTCATCCAAAACGACTCAGCAGCTTATGTCCATGGGGGAGGTCGGTAGCGCAGTACAACAGCTGCCCAAGATCATCTTTTGATCCTCAATGCTAGGAGAAATCCCACTTACCCGGCGTCGCGGCTCAATAGATCACTGAGAGTTGCAACAGGAGTTCTAATTTCGAACCAGACTGTAAGACGACTACTACATGTTCGTGGTTTGAGAGCACGTAGGAGGGTACAACATCCCCGTTTGAATAGGGAACACCGGGTTCATCGACGGCAATGGGCTGAGGAGCACCGCAATTGAACAATTGAAGATTGGAGCCGATGTTTATTTACGTATGAGTCTACATTTCGTTCGGTCAACTCAGATCGAAGTATTCTTGCTTGGAGGGAAAGAGGTCGAAGGTATGCAGAAATGTTTATGGTACCCACAACAGCTTTTGGCGGAGGTTCTATATGTGTATGGGGAGGCATTTGTTTGAACCAATGCACAGAGTTGGTTGTTCAGCAGAACACCACAATGACCAGCCAGAGATATCACGATATGATTATTGAACCCATAATTGTTCCGTTTGCGGCTACCTTGGGCGAGAATTTCATTTTAATTGACGATAATGCCCGTCCACACCGTAGTCATTTGGATAATGAAGCGCTAGAAACTCATGCTATTGATAGGATGGACTTCTTGTGGTTTCATCATAAAATTTTTATGTTATTCAAACACAGAATTTTGAGTGTTCCTAATAAAGTCTTTTTTTCTCTCCATCTTTCCATTTTTTCATTCTTTTCTCAAGTGAACCATATTATCAACTGAAAATACTCTGATATCTGACTAAATTTATAATCTTGGAGAGAATATTTCAGAAATAAATTTAGAAAAAGTATGTGTTCCCTATCAATTGTTGAGCAGTGTATTTTAGCTTTTAAACCTACGGTATAATGGTGGTGAATGAATGGCTTATATCTAGTTATGTGTTAAGTGGTGACAGGTTGGGGTTCTTATACAGATTTGTTACTTCTATCGATTCCAGCAACTTTAGTTTCAGGCCTTTTTGACACCTCTGAAGGGTTATAAAATTGATAGTATCCATGTGATGTTTTCACTTGTTTGTTCCTACTGCATCAGCCCAAATGTCTGCAATTATCTAATAGAGAACTGAAAATAGTCTCAATCGATTAGGTTAGAATCTGTATTCAAAATTGAGTATGTCCGTCTGACCGACTGTATACTCTCTCTATCATCCGAAAGAGATGAGCTATAGAGTTCTCATATTTTCAAAATAGGTTGATAGTACAAATATCTCGGTCAAGTTCGTCATCGGGCCAAATTCGTTGAAAAGTTCAGCTGTTATGACCATCTGATATTTGATTTCCTCAATAACTCCTAGAATATTCATCCGATCAAGTTGTAACGTTTCCGTAAATTCTTGACGCTAAAAAATTCCAAACTTTCTTTTCTAATTACTTGATATCTTATGATTTATTTTTCGAAGATTCACAAAATTTTGAATCTATATCGAGGTTATTTATATTTAGAACATGCTTGAATTTCAGCATTTTACCTCCTCATGGTAAGAAGATATGAGTTCCCAATATTTTTCAAGATCTTGAAAATTAAGGAAATTTTTAGATTGTGATCATCCATAGAATGTCAAAACTGACATAGTGTAGTTTACTTCATGAAAGCCCCAAAAACATCAAATTTAACTGTTTCACAAGTGTTTTGCAAGTCCGAAATTTTATGATGATGACAGAAGACCTTGTTTACCGAGAGACCAATTTTCCTAATTATATTGCCATATGGACAGGTACAGTTTTAAGTGCAACTGGAATGTGGTAGAAATGAAACTAAAGGAAAACTGTTAGTTGTGTGTTAGACTTGTGAATTGGATTTGAATATATATATATCAAAGCGGGCTAATTGAAACTATGTTAAGAAACAAATGGTTGGAGACGTTGTCGTTACCGATCACAAGTAGCAGGCAGACTATTGTTTCGAAATTATTATTCCTCATCAGTGTCGCTTAACTTGTGATAAATAATAGTTTCAAAAACTAAAAAACACGCTTTTGTTAAGAATCCAACTAAAAAGAAGAAAATAGATTATAAAAATTTTGAATTAAGAATAATGTAAAAAAGGAATATGTGTACATTATTGTAAAAACGTATTAGGTGCATTTTAAGTCATTATAGAATTGATAATCCTTCTACTGATATCTGCCCATAAAATATTTATCATTATTGACACTATGCACCTCACGCTTTTTTACAATAATATATTTTAATTCTTATTTGCATATTCTTAATTCAAACTTTTTAAAATTTATTTTCTACTTTTTAATTGGATTCGTGACAAAAGCGTGTTTTTTTAGTTCCTTAAAACTATTATTTATTGTTTTATGGATTGAAACATATTACAATATAGATCAAAAATGCCCTTGCAAGGTGAAAGGGAAACTTAGGTATTATATGGTTCTCAACATGAAATAGGTATTGAAGGAAAGCTGACAGATTAAGTAGGAACTGAAAAAAGATCAAAATCGCATACACTGAACTTGTAAAAACCTAGCAGCATATAGAAGTGGTGGAGCCACAATAATAACAGGAACAAATATACAAGATGTGTTGTGAACATGCGGCAAAAATTCAAGGTCTTTTTCGTTGGACAATTTCAAGGATATTTAATACTTTAGTTGTCATCTATTAGGAATGTTGTCCATCCAAGATTTCTGACACAAACAATGCCGTGAAAAAGTTTTTTTGCTTACAACTGTACTCGGATCGCATTAGCGTAAAAAACCTTTAATGCATTCATTTTTAAAAGACAAAAAAATATTAACTTACTAATATAATAATCAAAATTATTATCGTTGTTATTCCCTGAGACATCAGTTTCATCTAGAATATGTGAAATGGCCTGTAATATTTCCAAACCATCCAGCATGTTGTTTTTGTCAGTGTCGTGTGTTTGGAAGTAGTAAAACTCTAATTCCTCGTCAGACATTTTGGACAGATCTGGAGCGTCCACCATATCTTCCAAATGTTCCTAAAAATAGTTTCGTTTATTGTTTTCGTTACCTGAAAAAACTAAAGCTATTAAATCAATTTATTTTCATTTTGAATAAAAATTGACATGAATAAAATTCTTCTTGAATAATTATATCTATGGATTTCTCTGTTTCATACAGGTAATTGATTGATCACGTATCCTTCAACAGTTTGTAGTCTAGATAGAGGATCTCAACTTAACTAGAAGAAATCAGGATTTAAGTATCACATAGGGATATTGGTTTCCGAAGTATATTTCCACACATAACTGGACATCTTTGGTGGAAGATGAACCATCCTTCAAATGACGATGTCGCCCCTTCCCTGAATCTTCGGTTGAATTCCAAACGAATATTATTTATCCGATTTATTCATTCGCGCCAAGGATAATTGTGTTCTTCAGAAAAAATGTAATAGCGTGGACTAAAAATGGATATTATTTAATGGTATTCCAAACTTCACACTGCCAATGAAGTAGATGGGAGATTCGCTCAATAAGATCCTTTCACTCAATCAATATTCAATAATGTTTATGCAAACATATAATAATGAATAAGAAACACACCCTATAGCAAGAAAAGTGTACTATTGGGAGGTTAAGGTACGTTGATTCTCCTGTTCAGAAGGTCCGTTTCACAATCCAATTTCTTCACAGTTAATCCCATCCGCTCGATCTTGTGGTTCAGTAAGGTAGGGCACATGTCTTGCTTAGTTGGCTTTTCATTGAATTTCTTTTTGCTTACCATATAGAAAAGATAAGGAGGAACATCGTTCAACTACAAAGTTTGACCAGGGCAAGATTGCTGTTCCAAGAGCTCTAGTACACGAACAAAGTTGTTCTTAAATATGGACACTATTTTCTTTGACATACCTAGATCTCCGGCTGCACAATGGTGTAAATCTTCTTGCTGGTGATTCTGAACCTAGATTTTTCGGCCTCAGCATAGTTCGCCATATACTGCGCAATGCTCATTTCTTCATGATATGGGATCTGAATCTTTACCAGTCAAGTCTAATCCTGAGCATATTGGATGGCGTAATATCTATCGCACTAGGCAGTTCAGATATCGACTAGTTTTCCCTTGGAGCAACTTCTAGATGCCATAAACCACGTGATTCTCCTAACCACCTTATAAGGGTTTTCCCAAGCCTTCTGTAATTTTGGCGATAGTCTTCATTTTCTTAGGAGGTTGAATAAGCATTCAAATTTCCTACCTAATATTTTCCTTAGGCAGCGTACTTAGTCTTAGTACGGTAGTTAGCGATTTGTATATTATTCTGGACTCTCTGATTAATGTAGTGGAGCCTTTCCTTCAGCATGCTCATATATTTGCCGTCCGCTATCTCAGTTCAATGCTGTCGGTTGCTTAATCTCTCGACCAAACCATTCCGAGGTTTCTGACGATGATTTTTGCACAGAGGACCTATCCAATATACACATCTAGTGTTCAGAGACAACCTCAGCCAAGTATTTTCCCACAGCCTTATTAAATTTCCGACCATGACGTCTGATTGTGGTTGAAGAGTCATTGTTCTGGTCTTCATAATTCCCAACAGCTCTCACAAGTTTAGGAAAAGGATACTCGAAGTTTCGTCCCTGGATAGAACGTAGCTCTAGTGCTCCAAATCGACAGACTATCTCTACAACTAAGGTATTAGCTTTTTGATTCGGAGTGGTCTAAACCTCCACCCATTTGGAAAAGAGTCCATAGCAACTAGAATATATTTGTTTTCATGTTCATTTTCAGGAAATGTTTCAGCTAAGTCTATTGCTACGCGATTCAAGGGCTGCCAACGCTATATTGCTTCATTGGGACTCTGCGGCTTTCAATAATCGAAGTATAATCGAAATATCCACTCAGTAATGTTTCTGCCTGACAAGGAATGGTGATGACTCTATTAAACTCACTGAAACTTTTTGGACTTCCAACTCTGAGAACATTTTTCCTCATATCCATCTGTAAACCATTTCCCTTAATTACATCCATTCCTACGATAACTTTCTCTATGATATCTGTCACCAGTACCTTGTGTTTGAGTGACATGGCTCCAATAATCATGCTGATCTCCTTCAATAGTGTGGTAGTGGGTAGGGTATCTTTCTTCCTGTCACCTTACCGGGTCTTACAATTGTTGGCTTTACACCTGTGCCACCCATTATTTTAACCGATCACCCACAGATACTACGAGAGGAATAAATACTATTAGACTTAAAGATGGCTTGAATGATAACTTCTGGGGCATTGTCTAAGCGGATCAATTTATGTTCGTTAACTCGTCTGATCTTTCACTTCTTGGGCGGAGAATATACCCTATATCGCAGCAACACTGATTGAACATAAATAATATTGAATGGAAGTATTTACGCTGTATGATTTCTGATATAATACAGTTTTTGATTTCCAGGGTTTAATATTATTTAAAATATAATAAAAATTGGCGACGTTTCGGGCAGTGCCTTTTTTATCGTCTTCTCAATAATTTATTTTAAGTTATTTCCCAACTTATTTGTTGGACGGCATTGGGGTTATGAAATAATATTGATAAATGCCATGAATTCGAACAAAATAAAGTATCTCAAATATATACAGATTAACAAAAACTTCCAGAATATTTGAGAAGAATGACGCATTGCTATTCGCGGAACCGAAATTCTGTAGAAAAAGGATAAAAGGGCGAACCTATGAACCGAGATTATCATTCACTTCTCTACGCTGCCCACATCAAGAGGTTGTTAATCATCCGGTTTGCAGAACAAAGTTCCGCTATTTCAAGTCGAGACATCCCAGGCAGCAGGTGCCCAGCAGACTATTCGAAATCCGAAGGTACCCAGAGGGCATCAAACTTCCGTTTTTCTCAAAACGGCAAATATTAATTAGTTTTAAGACCCATCCGTTGAACAAATAAATCGTTTTTCTTAAGACGCCATAAAAGTTCCGCAATTCATTGGGTTAAATAAATTGTGTTTTGGTTACAATCACCCCTTTTATTTATTACATCCTTGCCTGAGATAAAATATATTTTCAGGTAGAGCACAATTGAAGGATCCACCCTAACGTATTCAGGTTAATTTTTCACGGAAGGATCCATATCCTAACATCTTCAGGTTAATTACTTTATTTGCCCTGTCCTTGGCATTTTCCTCCATGCAATTTTTTTTTCTGAAATTAGACTCTTTAAGATTAAATGTTGGTTGAATAAAAATTTACTCAACTTCCATAAAATAGATTTCATGGATTTTCTAAATCTGTTATCACTCAGTCTTCTTATTCCTCGATTATATGCGTTTCCATAGGCTTGTCTGAATTTAGGTGCGAAAAAGGATATATGGTGATAAAACGTTAAATACCTGGTGAACAGTAAACAGTTTGCTGCAATGGAACAACTACTCAAATTATCTGACAGGCAAACTGAGAAAATTGGTGTTCGATTTTTATGAATTGAGCAAATTTCTCCCTGCGTAAATTTTGAGGATGATATATACAGGGTGTTCCTGAATTGAACGTACAAACGAAAAGGGAAGATTCCTTAAGTCAGTTTGAGAAAAAAAAGTCCCATGAATATGGGGTCGCAAACGTTTCGTTTTCGAGATATAATAGAATTTGGCAATCAAAATAAGGATTCATCAATAGTCTTTTGAGGTACCACTGACAAAAACTAACCCTCGGATGAAAATCTCGAGGCAGAAGAGCTTGCATCCTTTGAATGTGATTAGGATATAGCAGAGAATCTCGCAAGATCCGCCAAACAACTTGATGACTTGGATTCAAAAGTACACTAATTTTTCTTGTACTGGTTCTTGGATTGTTCTATTTCGTTCATAACTGCCTCTTCGAGTTGTGGTGTTCTCACACTGCGTGATCTTTCAGCATTAATTCTGTTCGTGGAAAAAGATCCAGCTTCTGAAAGACACCTATGAATATCAGTGGCGGCTCGTGACAATATAGTATGGTGAGGCACATATAAAAAATAATTTAATAATGTAATATATATTTCGTCCTCGATTTGTTTATTCACAACAAAAGCAACCGAATCAATTAATTCATTTTGAATGGTTTTAGATGTACCAGAAATTACCGATTAACTGTTGGTGTCATTTTCTAAAAAGGTTTTTAAATTCTTGTCAAATTTACTAACAAGAACTACCAATTCTTTGAAATTTCCGCGATTTTAAGACTCATTCGATTCATGGTGCCCCCTAAAAGGTAACTGTTGCATACAGAGGTGCATCGTAATATCTATTAAACTTCTTAGAATTTGTCGATTTTCTATGACTTTAGCATTGAAATTTTCAATTTCTATTTGACGCGCATTGTCTATTGCTGTGGCGATATTTTGTTTTTGCTTTCTCATAACGGTAAGCTCGCAATTAGATGAAATATGCTGAGCACTTTTATTGTGTAGCGATAGACCCCGAGATACATTTTTCAAATCACTAAAACCACTTTTCGACCAAACTCTGTCGGAATTTCCATTAGTTGCTGAGAATAAAATGAACGGCCAACAAAATATTTTTTCAAAGTATTGTAATACTTACAGTAAGCCAGTCGTACTTGTCATACCACGTATTTTGGAATCCCCGATTTGATTTACCGACTCCACCACTAGACATTAGAGATTTACTCAAATTTGGAACGGGTCGCTTAACTTCCTTTAATGAAATATAATTTATCATCATACGAATGAGTCGAAAATGTTGCTTAATTTCGAGAGAATAGTTCAATTTTTTTTTTCTCGAAATCGTTGGTAGATACGACAAAACTATATGTCACCGAATAGTTTAGTATAAGAACAAAGGTTCTTTTTACATTTTTTCAAATTAACAGTTGCTCATCAAGAAAAAGTTCTGCAGAAGAACAGGTGGCAGTGTTCCAGAAAAAATATCACCCTGTAGATCTTCTATCGAAATTGCCATGTCACCTGGTGAGAACTCTCAAATGTAATATCTATGCTGAATTTCAGTTGAATATCTTGTGAAATGTAGATACTATGAGAAAAAAACTTGAAAAAAATTCAAACTTCAACACTCTGTATCTCGAAAATGAATCGTTTGCGACCCCATGTTTATGGAACTATTTTTTCTTAAACTCACTTAAGGAATCTTCCCTTTTCGTTTGTACGTTCAATTTAGGAACACCCTGTAGATCCGTAGATACTGTTTCGGGTGGTACCTATAAAATTTAAATAGATAATCTGATTTTAACCCAGAAGTGGAGATTAAAGGTAATAATTTCGAAATCCAGGATGTTTTCAAAGAGAGAATTGTTCACAAATGATCGGATGATGAACTTGGAGCAATTATATTTATTCAATGTTTCTAAGTTAATGCATAGAAACAAAATGGCAAGTAACACAGGTTATCACAAATTTGATACGAGAGGGAGGCAGTATTTGAGGGTACCCGAGACATAAACTACAATTTTTCATAGTTTCATCTGCACCACTGGAGCAAAGATATTCAATCGTGTTCAACAAGATTTGAAGGTAATTCAAGCTCTTCTCAAAGAAGTTGACGTAATTAATGACAATGAATAAACACAGAAGGAGAGAAAAAACCAACCCATGAGTAATCCAAAGACTACAGAAAATGTCCTCAATTCCTCAAGGAGTTAGGTGCATAATTGTTCAATTATACAATATGAATAATATTATTTCTGCTAAATGTCACAGTTGTTCAATAAAGACAATTATTTTTATTATACAGATTATTATTATTATATTATTATACAGATTATTATAAAGATTATTATTTTATTTTCCATGAAATCTATTTTTAATTTTTTTTCCACTATTTTCAATAATAATTATTCGAAGTAATTTGAAGAAATCTATACTGATCCATCTTATAGGACTATGATCTCGGTAGGGGCATTCAAAATGTTCCAGATAACTTTTTATAATTTAATGCACTGCAGTTCCATAAATCCTAGTTCTGACACCAATGTAATGTTTTTGAATAACTGACGGTCTTATGAAATAATTTATTCATTTACACAACTGATGAATTTATGTAGATAGAATTTATGTTCATAATAATAGCTTATCTTACTATGCACAATTTTTGTTTGGAACTTCCTGCTATCACTTCCTCGCACTCATTCATATTTTCCGATCTCTCTAAATAATTCCGAACGGCTTCGGGACCTTTCCATAATAAATTGTCTTGTGGTTCAAATTCAATTTGTGAAAATCGGCACCCTTTGACCCGGTGAAGAAATGGACGTTTTAATGACCCATCTCGAAAAATAGCAGGGCCATACTACGTCCTTTGTTTCATTCTTTGCAATACAATGAGTATACAACATAAATGAAGATTTTCAAGAAATTCTGATTCAATAGGTTGGCTACCCTACTCATAAGGCATAACCAGCTCAGGGAATTTTTAATTCTATTCTATTCTCATTTGCTCAACATGTACCATACATTTGCCTTTAAGGTTACAAGAATCACCTAGAGGTTACAACACTCACATGGGCTGACCAAGACACATCTTAAGTGATTATCAGAGCGAGATCGACATGTTGTGAGCTGGACTGCAGACACTTGCCCTTAAGCAGATATTTATTCCGTGGATTTAGTATTCTGGAGAAAACAACCCTATAATTGAATGATTGTTTGGGCTATTACCATCATCTATTGTGGATGTAATGTTTTCCGACGTCTCGATAGACATCTTCTATCTTTATCAAGGAGGATAAGTAAAAAACCTTTTGAAAATTATCAATTTTCAAAAAGTCAATATAGACAGAAGTCATGAAAGAAAATGAACGATGTTATATACTCATCTGTGATATGATGATCTTTTTAAGTTGGATCGAACTATCGGCGTCCAAACTTCTGGCAGATCTATAGATGGAGCACTTATGGAATCAGGTGTTATTTTCATAAATGCTGCTTCTTTGATTTTTCTTCTTGCAAGTTTTTCTTCTTTGGATACTATTGATGCTTCATCCCATTTTATACGATGATTCTCATCTACAGCATGTTGGACCAACCTGGATTAGTCGCTGTCTAGTACTCGTAGAATGATGTTCTTTTATTCGTACATTCAGAGGTCGTTTAGTTTCTCCGATGAAAGATCTTCCGCACTCGCAAGGTAATTCATATATGCAGTTCTTTGTCCTTCATTATTAGGCTTAACTTTTGTAAGTTTATCTCTGATAGATCAAACCCTTAGTGAAAGAACTACACTAAGCGTGAATGCAATTATGGAAATGCTTTTTATTTGTATTGAAACAACATATTTCCAATTTGAAGACATCTTTTATCAACAAGAATTTGGAATGGCCATGGGTTCACCACTATTACCAATTTTAGCTGATTTATATATGGAAATTTTCGAACAGAAGGCATTAGAAAAATATGTACTTAAACCCAAACTGTGGAAAAGATATGTAGATGATACTTTCATTATTTGGCAACATGGAAGAGACACTATAGATGGATTCCTTCAATATCTAAACAATCAAGAGGAATCAATTAAATTAACAATGGAAATCGAGAAAGACAGACAACTTCCATTCTTAGATGTACTCGTACATAAACAAAATGGAATCCCAAGAACCACTGTGTATAAAAAGCCAACGAACACAGGACAATATCTACATTTTGATTCAAACTACCAGCTAAACACTAAATTGGGAGTAGCAAAATATTTGTTGCACTGAAGAAGACCAAAATGAAGAAATAAATAATATCTCGAAAACTCTTAGAAGCAATGGCTACCCAAAAAAGATATTAGAAAAGGCTAGACGAAAAAGAGAAAGTCAACCTGAACCAACAGATATAAATCAGACCATTAAAACCGTAATTCTTTATGTAAAAGGTTTGTCGGAGAAAATGAGAAGAATTGGAAATAGATACAACATAACGACTGCATTCAAAACTCAAGACACTATCAGAGCTAAACTTACAAAAGTTAAGCCTAATAATGAGACACAAAGGACAAAGAACTGCATATATGAATTACCTTGCGAGTGCGGAAGATCTTATATCGGAGAAACTAAACGCCCTCTGAATGTACGAATAAAAGAACATCAGAAGCTTCTACGAGTACTAGATAGCGACAAATCCAGTTTGGTCCAACATGCTGTAGATGAGAATCATCGTATCAAGTGGGATTAAGATCAATAATATCCAAAGAAGAAAAACTTGCAAGAAGAAAAATCAAAGAAGCAGCATTTATGAAAATAACACCTGATTCCATAAGTGCTCCATCTATAGATCTACCAGAAGTTTGGACGCCGATAGTTCGATCCAACTTAAAAAGATCATCATATCACAGATGAGTATATAACATCGTTCATTTTTTCATGACTTCTGTCAATATTGACTTTTTTGAAAATTGATAATTTTCAAAAGGTTTTTTAATTTTCCTCCTTGATAAAGATAGAAGATGTCTATCGAAACGTCGGAAAACATTACACCCACAATAGATGATGGTAATAGCCCAAACAATCATTCAACACGAGCTCCATCATCAACAATATCTGGTCATCAACCCTATAATTATCCTCGTTATTTGAAGGAGCTCTTAACAGTACAATTGACTTAACCGGATATTTTGTAGAATATCAGGAAATCGTGAGTCATAAAAGGGCTTGATGGCATCCCCATACAAGAGAAGGATCAGAACTGACCTGGCAGGTCCGATACGTAAGCCAGGAACAGAATGGCAGGTACCCCAAACAGAACCCTTTAGTAAACCACTGACGCCGGGTTCAAATTCAGGTAAAGATAGTTAACAACTTCAACAAAAAATATCGTCCACTCCGAAACGCAAGCCATATGTTGCTTTCAACGGAAGGGGAAAACTGAAAAAGATACTCGTACACGTGCTACCGAACATTTAGTCACCTTCATATCATGCATTCATCGATTAATGCTGTCTTCTGCCATCATATAAAGAATCATGTTGACTCATCATCAAACTTTGGGAAGAATTTCAATCAAGTCAATACTACATCGGTCAATGAGTTCTGGGCCTAATTAGCAAATGGCGCCACTAATAGAATAACCATACGATTTTTCCAAAGTGCCAACCCTCAACAGACTACCGTTAAAATTTGATGAGGTTTCGTTTATTAGTTATCGAGTAAAAGCAGTTTAGGTGATGCAATTTTGAGATTTTAAAAACTTTGAATTCAAAGCAATTTTGTGTGTTAATATATTTTTGCTTTCTGATGGAAAAATACCGTTCAAGCTCAAGCATGGCTCGAAAACACGACCATCAAACGATTATTTGCTGATTTCATTCATATTAAGCACACCGATGGACATTGGAAAACCTTGAAAATCATCATTGGGAATAGCCCATGATGCAATATTCTATAATGAAAATTCCGAACATTTAAGTTGAATGATATATCCTTCTTTCGTACGAGCATAGGTGAAACTACTACTTTTCGTAACCCATAGACGCCCGGAATATTTCTTACCTCGATATGTTTCTTGTCATGCAATAGTGCATTATCCTGAGTCAATTTTTCTGAGTCATCCGGATTTGGTTTGTAATGGATGTGATGCCTCCGATTCACTGGCTCACCTCTTGGGTGATGGGGTCCTCTACCTTCTATTGAAACGATTAATCCTACCAGAAGTATAAGAAAGCTTGGCAAAAACATCTTCTGCAACAAGAAACAAACTGATTTACTATAGTTGATGAAGGTTGATACCATTATGCCACAAAAATTCATACTCAAATTTGTGAAGCGGTAATAGATTTTTTGGGGTGTGTTAGCAGATAGTGTCAATTTTATTATGACCTCGCGCCAGTGCTTTTCAAAATTTTTTATTAGTCATGTAGGTAGCCATAATGAAAGTTTTTTATGTTTGTTATGTCAAGTCTTCCTAGGAATGAAACCTGTTTTTTCCAATTTTTCAATCGTCAATGCGGTTATCTGTTAAAAACTATTTGTTATAAATTTTTGTAGTAGATTTTCAATGAAAAATCGACTTCTTTGTATCTCTCAGGAGCATATCTAATAATGAAAGATATTTTTGAATCAAAAATTCCTAGAAAGGTGTCGAAAATTTTCAAGATAATGAGTAGAATGTATATTACATTGTTCACACCGGTCATAGGCTTTTCATTAACGTGTTACTTCTCTAGGTATGTATATGTTGTTTTATTTTTAAAAGACGTTGTTTGTCGATAGATAAATTTTCCTGAATATGTTGCCGTATGTATTTAAGTAATTCAAGTGATTATATATTGAAGTAGTACAGATTCAAGTTGAACAGGATTGTGGCTGAAATGAATCTGAAGAAAAACTGTTACTTTTAATCCAAGATAATAGTTATTTGGACTTGAATATACAGGGTCTTTCACGAGGAACCTCACCCAAATTTATACGGGAAACTACTAAACGTATTTTCATGAAATTCAGCACTTATAAGAATTTCACGATGCTGATGAAATCTAAAATATTTTCAACGCATGAGCACTTCCGGTTTTTCCGGAAATGACGTCAACTTTCGTTTTTCGAATTAGAACACAATTTTTTTATTGCAGATATAGATTCCTTAGAAAATTATTTTGATGTAACATTTTTCAGTTTTGGTAGGAAAATTCTCTCGAGCGGGAAAATTCGAAAAAAAAATTGAAAATAGAGCTCCGCTGAAACAAGAATAACTTCGAGATTTTTGGATGGAAAATTTTCATTTTTGGGATTTTTCAAGATGTAAGATTGATGTATCCACTTCAAAAATTGAAATCACGATTCATGATACAGGGGGTGAAAAAATCGCTTTCAAAGTTAGGGATGACAATTTTTTCAAATCAGAACCCCATTTTTTTATAGCAGATATTAAATCTACGTTAAAAAATAATGTAAGTATATGCATCACACCCTTGCCCTAAAGTGGATATTTTCTGAGTTATTCAGAAAAAACTGTTTTTCGTCTTGAATTTTCAGCTATTTCTTTTCCCTTCACGCCAAAAAGATGAAATTTTCAGGAACTGTTACTTAAACCATCTTTAAGATTTTACAACCCTAATATGCAAGAGAAAAAAGTTACAGGTTGTTCCTGAATAGATGGCGAATTTGGATTCGAATTTGTATCGGAAACCTCTTTATTTCAACTAATCGGCCATCGGTTTTCTCCAGTGATAAATAAATAATTCCTTATGAACCATATGCAAAAACCTACCATATTTTACATTATTTTTTTTTAATGATAAATATCATTAATTACATCTGCCAAATTTCTCTTTATTCAGTAGCATTTTGTGTTTACTATTAATTTGGTGATAATTCGTATTAAGTTATAAAATCGATCACTATGCCTAATTTTACCAATGAAGATTATTTAAATCTCATTCTTCTTCATGGAGAATGTAATAAAGTTGTAGATAGAACGATTTGACTGTTCATTGAGAGGTTTCCCGACCGACCCAGACCAACGAGTGATACCATTAACAGAACCATGACAAACTTGAGAAATGTCGGATCTTTCGTTAAGATAACTACACACAGAGAAAAAAATGTAGTAGAAGATGAGAACAACGAAATTACAGTTCTTGCATATTTTCGTGTGAATCCTCAAAATTCACTCAAAGATGCCGAGATTGCTCTGGGATTATCTCAATCGAGTGTTTGAAGAATATTAAAAAAACATAAAATGCACCCATATAAATTCAATAGGGTACAGCATTTGAAGGAAACTGATTTCTTCAGGAGAAAAGAGTTTTACGAAGCTATGATGATTCGATTTCAAGAGAATGAAAACTTTTTGGACTGTATAATTTGAACAGATGAATCTAAATTCACAAAGAATGGTTCTTTCAATAGGCATAACAGTCATTATTGGGATGAAGAGAACAACCATCTTTTTAGATGACTCAAATAATTGAGCCGCTAGTACAGAACCATAATGACTTATGGTATCAAAGAGATGGCGCGCCTCCACACAATTCACTCAATGTGTCAAATATCCTATAGAGGCTATTTGAAGATCGATGTTGTCATCCCTAACTTTGAAAGCGATTTTTTCACCCCCTGTATCATGAATCGCGATTTCGATTTTTGAAGTGGATACATCAATCTTACATCTTGAAAAATCCCAAAAATGAAAATTTTCCATCCAAAAACCTCGAAGTTATTCTTGTTTCAGCGGAGCTCTATTTTCGATTTTTTTTTCGAATTTTCCCGCTCAGAGAGAATTTTCCAACCAAAACTGAAAAATGTTACATCAAAATAACTTAAAATTTTTTAAGGAATCTATTTCTGCAATAAAAAAATGGTGTTGTAATTTGAAAAACGGAAGTTGACGTCATTTCCGAAAAAACCGGAGGTGCTCATGACTTGAAAATATTTTAGATTTCATCAGCATCGTGAAAAACTTATAAGTGCTGAATTTCATGAAAATACGTTCAGTAGTTTCCCGTATAAATTTGGGTGAGGTTCCTCGTGAAAGACCCTGTGTAGGAAAACTTCGGTACCAAGAAATTGAAAAATAATTTCACTGACTGACAAACCAGAAACTCGATATTTTGTACTCTCGTAATCAACAAAGGAAAGAGCTCTCTCATTGAAATCCCATTGAAATAATGGTGTTGACGACAAGTACAAGAACTCGATGGGGGTTTATACCCCCCGGGGTCAGTTATTAGCATCAGATAACATCTCTCTGGTTACACCGAAAGGCGGTCCATGCATATGGTGCATTCTACTGCCCTCTACTCGTAATGTGTCTATCACAAGTGCTATAGGGTGTTAGAACTATGGATGCAGAGCCCTTCATTTGAGATTTTTGATTTGGGGGCACACCTGTTACATTTATCGAGAGAGGGATGTATCTCCCTTGGTGATATGAATATTCAATTGACATATGAATAATAAAAGTGCCACAAAATAGGGGTAGGATTGCAGTGATGTAAAAGACCGCATTCTGAGATAACAAGTATAGTTTGCATCTTTTCCTGTAGTAAACTCTTTGAATCATCATGATGCATATTTATCATTGGAAAGAATAATCTTTGAGTCAGACTTTTTCTGGTGCCTAGAATTTTTAAGGTGATTTTAACTATAATTTTTATTGCTGAATCTAAATATGATAGCAATTTTTCTGTATCAGCTCTAGATTTTCAGATAAATTCACTTATCTATCAATGCTTTTTCCTATTTAATACTTTCAAGTATGAGTGTTGTAAAATTTATACAAGAGATGGATTCTTGTAAAGACTTTTAATAAAAATGGATCATGCTTTGCATATATAGGGAAAAAAATGCCTCAGCCGAGTAAGGAAAAAAATAAAGCAGGCCCAAAAATAAGACAGATGATTAAAGACCCTGACTTCATAAATTCAATGATTGAGATTGAACAAAATGCCTGGAATTCATTTGTTTCAGTTGTCCAAAATTTTCTGGCTTAAACACAAAGCTGAAAACTATGTTGAATTAGTCAATGAGATGCTGAATAATTTCAGATCACTTGGGTGTAACATGAGCATTAAGGTGCACTATTTGCACAGCCACCTAGACCGTTTTCCTGATAATTTAGGCGACATTAGTGAGGAGCATGGTGAAAGATTTCACCAAGATATCAAATGTATGGAGGATCGCTATCAAGGAAAATGGGATACTCCCATGATGGCAGATTACTGCTGGTCTTTAAAACGGGATTGTTCTGAAATATATTCAAGAATGTCACGCAAAAGAAGATTCCGAAATGTTGGGTGAGTAATTGGTTTAAATGATGACTTTCTGTTTTCTATAGTATATAATGAATAATATCTGTATTATCTGTGTAATATAATAAAACTTCCTTTATTAATTTGTTTCTTTAAACCATGGTTTTTCTTTTAAAATGAAATGTTGATATCTTAAAAATTCGAGCTGACAGGCAAAAACTAATAGCATATTTGAATTCAGGGCATCAAATTCATATGAAATCACCTCCAAAATCTTCGGCTCCAAAACCACAGTTGACCAGTGTTATTATTCATGATATTTTTATAATAATTTTCAATTGAAACAAAGTATATTTTTCAGAAGTTCAGAATAAATCGAAAATTTTATATAAACATAGGTCTGCAAATCAGAAGTTATGAAGATGTGTCGGGTTATTGCAATTTATATTTCTGGGGATGAAAATACTAGTGCCAGGTCCAATATGATACTAGAAAAGTTTGACATTTTTGCGCGCCTGTTCTAGTTTAGAAAACAATGTGCTATCGCTTCGCCCAAATGTCTGTGATTTTCGAATATTGAGCCGAAAATGTTTTGAATCGATTGGATCCTGGGGAAGAATTCGTGGTGGAACTTGAGTATGGCTGGCTGGCCGTATACTCTCTATCATCTGAAAGAGATGAACGAGAGTTTTTATATTTTCAGAATAGGTTAATAGTCAAAATATCTCGGTCCAGTTCGTTATTGGGCCAAATCCGTCGAATCATGAGCATCTGCAATTTAATTTCCTCAATATCTCTTAGAATATCCATCCATCCTATCAAGATATAACTTGGAAGATGTCTGAATGAGGTGGAAGCAAATAAGGTTGATAATTTTGCAGGAATCTTCATCTTCGAAAATTCTTAAAGAATTCACAAAATTTTTTTTTAATACTTGAAATCTACAAAAATTCGTGCATGTATGGAGAATATATTCTCAAATATCATCATCATAGAGTAAAGCCATCAGAAGATATGGCAGTTTTCATTTTACTTCAGGAAGCCACAGAAGTAATGGATGAATATTTTTGCCTGCTTGTTCAGTTTATACTTGTTATATTCTGACAAGCAAAAAAAAATCGTTCTGTGAGAAGGCTTAAGGGTACCCGTCCACTGGAACCGCATTCGACCGAACCGTTCGGCCGTCGGTTCGGTTGAAATTTCGGACGTCAATTCGGCCGAACACGATCGTCCATTGCAACCGTTTTCGTCAGTCCAGTTCAGTAGTACTTTGCCAGAAAGTGGCAAGTTAGTTAGTACGGAAAGTGATTTTTCCTTGTGTTACTTACAAACTCCGAGAGATTGTAATGGATTTCGATGAGATGATGTTACTTGAAAATACCTACGTGATGAGGAGGGAGAGGAAAAGGAGTAAAAGGTATTGGGTGCATCCGATACTGACTGAAAGGAGCCGACTTGGCGAGTTTCATCATTTGCATAGCCGTCTTAAGGAAGATAAAATTAAGTTTTCTGAGTACTATCGTATGAGTGAAGAGACATTTAATTATATATTAAATAAAATTTGGCACTCAATAGAAAGATTTTCAAATTTTCGAGAAACTATATCACCGGAAGAACGATTGGCTGTCACAATAAGGTAAGAAATAACAAATAATTCTCCAAGAAAAAAAAACTAAAAAACTAAAATTTTATTCAATAAAAGTACAATAATCTGATATTAAAAAGAATTTAAGTACGTTTGGACAGGGTTATAATCAATTTGTGTTTCTTGATTGTACTCAAAAGAATTGCCCTGCTGTGGACATACAGGGGAAGTTGTAGAGCTGTAAGCAGGGGAAGTAGAGCTGTACGAAGACAAAGGAAAAGGAGAGGCCTGGATTGTTCGTCAACCAGAACGTTTTGTAATTTATTTCTAACAGTTTCCTGTTCTCCGGAATCTTCATTAAATAAGGAAGCAGACTTTGCAGAAACAAATAATCTGGGTTTTGTTTCAACGCAGAATTTTCTTGAAGCAGTTTAATTTTTTGTTTTTCTATGTCAAGAAAAGGATCCTCAGATGAACTTTCAAATTTTCTCTTAGGTTTGGTTCTAGAAGCTCTTCCACAGGCTGGAGGAGGCTGCATTTCAGAAACCACTGAGTGTGAATGTTGGGAAACATCACTTGAACTTTCAAAAAGATCTGATCCATGCTGGTTCGATGAATTGCCCTAATCAGCGATGCTGTCAGATCCTTGTTGCTGTAATTTATGTTCCTGTGCAGTCGGTTCTTTTTTCTTAGGTGAGAGATTGGCATGTAGCTTTCTGTGTGACACCACATCTTTCAAAAAGAGCATTTGGTTGTAGTATGGCCATGAAGAATTGTAAGTAGCCTCACTTGACTCCCCTGAACGGTGCCCCAAGGATTTGTTAAATCATCAGCACCTATTTGTTCAGCAATCTTTGTCCACTGATTCCTTTGAACATCTTGACGATGATATCTTTTGTCTCGCATATCCCACAGTGGAACATGTTCTTCAACCAAACTTATCAACTTTACACTTTCCATAGTAAGAACTTTATAAAACATCACAACTTCAAAAAACAGAAACAAACAAGAGTGTAGCCCAATTTCAGTGTTCGGCCGAATAGGACCGAAAAATCCCATTTATTTCACGGGTGTGATCTTGGCAGACCAAATGCCAGCAGACCGTTTGTCGGAAATACCCGAACGGCGTGGTCATTGGCGTGCGGGTTGATTCAAATTATTCATTGGATAGGCGGAATTCTCGGGAAATATCAACAGGAATGAATTGAAATTTGGCATTACGAAGGAAAAAGGTAGTAGAAATATAGTGCAAGTGAAATTTTTCCCTTCCATTTTATAATTCGGGCCTTTTCCGACCTATATAGAAATATTTAATATGTCGGAAACTACTCGATAGAACATTTTTATTTTCTAGATGAAGTTGGATGACACAATAAGGAATTCAACTATGAAAAAATTTTCGACTGCCCGACGGTCCATCATGTGGTTTTCCGATATATATATAGCATTTTCCCATATCTCGGAAACCTCTCGGTAGAACATTTTTATTTTTGGGATGAAGTTGGATGACACCATAGAGACTTCAACTATGAAAAAAATTTCGACTGCCCTACGGCCCATCATGTGGTTTTTCCGATATATATATAGCATTTTCCTATATCTCGGAAACCTCTCGGTAGAACATTTTTATTTTCGGGATGAAGTTAGATGACAATAAAGGAAACCCAATAGTGACAAAATTTTCTACTGCCCGACGGTCCATCATATGGTTTTTCCGATATATATATAGCATTTTAGAATATATCGGAAAAACTACATGATGGACCGTCGGGCAGTCGAAAGTTTTTTCATAGTTGAAGTCTCTATGTCGTCATCCAACTTCATCCGAAAAATAAAAATGTTCTATCGAGAGGTTTCCGAGATATGGGAAAATGCTATATATATCGGAAAAACCACATGATGGACCGTCGGGCAGTCGAAAATTTTTTCATAGTTGAAGTCTCTATGGTGTCATCCAACTTCATCCCAAAAATAAAAATGTTCTATCGAGAGGTTTCCGAGATATGGGAAAATGCTATATATATATCGGAAAAACCATATGATGGACCGTCGGGCAGTCGAAAATTTTTTCATAGTTGAAGTCTCTATGGTGTCATCCAACTTCATCCCAAAAAATAAAAATGTTCTATCGAGAGGTTTCGAGATATGGGAAAATGCTATATATATATCGGAAAAACCATATGATGGACCGTCGGGCAGTCGAAAATTTTTTCATAGTTGAAGTCTCTATGGTATCATCCAACTCCATCCCAAAAATAAAAATGTTCTATCGAGAGGTTTCCGAGATATGGGAAAATGCTATATATATCGGAAAAACCATATGATGGACCATCGGGCAGTCCAAAATTTTTTCATAGTTGAAGTCTCTATGGTGTCATCCAACTTCATCCCAAAAATAAAAATGTTCTACCGAGAGGTTTCCGAGATATGGGAAAATGCTATATATATATATATATATCGGAAAAACTACATGATGGACCGTCGGGCAGTCGAAAATTTTTTCATAGTTGAATTCCTTATGGTGTCATCCAACTTCATCTAGAAAATAAAAATGTTCTATCGAGTAGTTTCCGAGATATTAAATATTTCTATATAGGTCGGAAAATGCCCGAATTATAATAGGGAAGGGAAAAATTTCACTTGCACTATATTTCTACTACCTTTTCCCTTCCTAATGCCAAATTTCAATTCATTCCTGTTGATATTTCCCGAGAATTCCGCCTATTCAATGAATAATTTGAATCAACCCGCACGCCAATGACCATGCCGTTCGGGTATTTCCGACAAACGGTCTGCTGGCATTTGGTCTGCCAAGATCACACCCGTTCGTTCGGTCGAGTTCTGTCGTGTTCGGCCGATGCTAGTTCGGACGAAAATGGCTCCAGTGGATGACCCACCTAATATACAGTGGTACAGTATGAGATGATTTATTCTTCGTATGGTTGTTAAGAGATTTCAGAAGATTCAATTACGGACATGACATGACAATAGCTAATAAAATTCGTGACGATTCGTGCACTGAAACGCCCATAAAATTTATCGCGTTGCTCAAAATTTCATATATTACCTACCTGTGCAGGTCGACCGGAGCGCGTGTGTCGTAGTTTTTCAAGCCTGCACAGGTCGACGGAGCAAATTCGAGATTCGACTCGGTCTAATGGCACCGTACGGTCGCTGCTAACGAACACACGACCCGTCCGGTTTACCGGAACGTCCCCACATACGAGGCAGACCTGCGCAGGTATACCTGTATAGTTTTCCTCTCCGGTCTACCGTAGCCTGTATGCCCTGCATAAGAGCACGCATTGTCGTGGTGAAGGGTGATCCGTCTCCGGCGGTTGGTTTTCCTAATTTCTTGGAAGACAAATGGACAAACAAATGGTTGTGTACCACTCAGAGTTGACTGTTCTGCGTTGTTCAAGTGGTACGATTGCGACATGTCCATTTTTTCCGAAAAAACAGGCGACCATTTGCTCGGAAGTGCTTCGTGCGCGAGCAACTTTTGTTGGATTTAGCTCATCTTGAAACATCTATACAGTCGACTCCTGTTTACTTTCGGGCTCATACGCGTAAATTTACGATTCATCACCTGTCCCGATGTCATAGACGTGCTTCGAAGCACCGCTATCGTATTTTTGGATCGTTTCTCTCTACCAATCGATGCGAACCTTTTTTTGAGCGAATGACAAACTGTGTGGGATCCAACGCGAACAAATTTTTTTGACGGTAAATGTTCATGCAATATTGAAAATATGCTGGTCCCACTAATGCCTAAGGTTGTTTGAATCCCACGATAGGTCACATGACGATCTTGCAATAATAGCTGGAGCACAGCATCATTGGTTTTTCGAACAACAACCTTCACGAAATTTGTCTTGGAGTGTAATAAGACCCTGGTTGAATATACCATACCATCGATTCACAATGGTGCTTGATGGAGCTTCCTCGCCAAAAATTGAATTAAGTTCATCGATGCACTATTGTTGAGTTAATCTAAGTCAAATACTGTAAAAAATAATGACACGAAAATGTTCACGATTTAATTCCATTTTTTGGGCGAGATAAATCTTTTACGTTACTGTAAACAACACAAATAGCGACTTACGTTCAGTGATTCTAAACTTTAATTTTTAAAAAGTTTATTTGACTATTGTACAAAGCGGACAATGTTAAAGTCACAACAATGGATACAATAATGCCTCAACTAACAGAGAACTAGTCTCTAGGTAGCATAGTACCTCCCTTCCTATTTAGGTGAATTCCTAGTATCATGGAAATATGATATACTGGGATAGCAACGTATATTACATACATATTGGAGGATTCTAATATGTAACTCCTCCATGCCTAAGTGAAAAAATTGGTTTTTGAAGAAAAAAAAAAATTTATCTTCAAAATTGCTAATTTTTGAGCTCAATATCTTGTAATGGGTTGTTTTTTTGCTGCTTAGAATAATTTTTCATTCTATAATAATTAAGCTTATGGTATATGAAGTATAAAATCAAAAAGACAATTATGATATAAATGATTAAAGTATATAAACTAATATTATTATAATGTAAAGTTGGATTTTGCATTGACATTATTTGGTTTTTTGAATGTTCAATTTGCATTTCGATCTCTTTTAAGTTACCAAGATCAATACTGTCTAGTTCTAAGGGAACTTGATCAATTCTTCTTGGGCTGGGTGATTTCTGAATGTTCACACTAGGTAAATGCACAATTTTTATTTTGGAAGCACTGGTTCTCCAATTTTTCAGAATATTTTTCCTACACTCACTTCACAATTCGGCGGAATGAATATGATAAATGTTCCGCGTAAAATTTGTTTTTCCGAATTTCCGGCACATTTCACTCTAGTAATTTCTTCATTAGTTGTCACCACCATCCAATGCTCTGTTGCTAATTGATGGACTCGAACTCCTTCGATGTTTATTGGTCTCGGTCTGCATTTCGAGTAGTTTTTGGAGACACTGAGGAGCTCCACTTCACAGGGATTGCTCGGTGATATATTCATGGTATTTTCTTCGCATAAAAAGTTGGTAGGGAATATTTCCTGGCATGGTCCATTAAATAGAGCGTATTTTGTTTCACTTAAGGAAAGGTATTTCGTTTTGGGAATGATGACTTGATAAAAGTTGTTTTTAAGAATGGGAAGAGGAAATAATTCATAATATTTATAGTTTAGAGTTTCTACAAGGGGAATGTCTAGAATGAATTTGACTTGATTTTTACTAATGAATCCCCTAACCTTTATGCAAAAATAATATTGGAAAATATTTTCATCTTTTATCAAAAATGGAAGTTGGCTTTCTTTAATTTTTGATTGAATTAAATACAGTTCCTTTTTCAATTCATCATGAGAAATGATGGATGTGTGTAATGTTCCTGTATGAGCAAACGAGATAGCTATTTCTATATCATTGAAAATTTCATTAATTATATCTACAGCTAGGGTAATGTGTGTGTAAACTGAATTTAGTACAATGAAATTGAAATCATCCCAGGAATCCATTGCTGATGAATTCATCCAGAAACTTAGTTGATTAATTTTGCTTTCCAGGAGTATTTGGTTATGATGTAATTTACTCATTGAATTGTTAAAAGAGTGTAAAGAATTTTCTGTTAAACTTATTTGCAAGGTGGCCACATTAGTCAATTTCTGTTGAGAGTTCTTTAAATTTTGAATTGCCTCGTCATATTTATCAGCGTCGTTTTGATCTAGATTGCCTGTAATTGACTTCCAAACTGTTCCTAATCCGTTAAACAAACCTCTTCTGTGTCTTTTTCAGTTATTGATAATAATTGTTTGCATTTTTATTCGTTTCTTCGATTTTATATTCTAATAAGTATTTATGATTTTGAATTTCACGCAAATAACTTTTTCCATGCTGGGAATTATGAAATGATGTATTAATCTTTTGATAACTAGTTATTAGTTTGTCAAATTCGTTGGTTATATTAGATAAGTCGAATATTTGTATAAGGGTCCAATATTTTATTATGTTGTGTGATATTCCTTTATTTATTGGTATAAGTCCTGGGTTGTCTGTAACTTGTGTAAATTTTACTTGACAATTTACTACTACTCCGAGGATGGTCGTAATGGCGGTGAACCTGAAATAATAGGTCGTCTTAAATTTTTCAAATGAACTGTACGACCAATGTTTTGTTTCGATTTGTTTCCCCCTACTTTTTGAATCAGTGCTCTATTGCCCGTGAGCAATTTTGTAATTTTGAATGGTCCGCTGAACTTTGGGCCGCTTTTATTTCGCACATATTTGTAACTTTTTCGTACACTATTTGACCCTCTTTGAATGGATTATTTGCTGTTTCATTAACTTTTTGGACTATTTGCTTATCATAAATAATATCTAGTGGATCTTTAAATTTTGTGTGACCAAATGTGAGTTCGAAAGGTGTTAATTTCGTGGTCGAATGTATTGAATTATTATATCCTATAATTGCATATTTAATGATTATTTCTACAGGGTCTTTAAATTGTGATCTTAGTATTCTGCAATGCTCTGCAATAGTTGAGTGAAATCTTTCAATGATTCCGTCTGAGTCTGGATGATGTGCTGTCGTAAAATGGATTTTTATTTTGTGAATTTCTAATAATTCTTTAATGACATGACTGAAAAATTCCATTCCTTGATCCGAACTAATATTTAATGGTGTTCCATAGTAAGAGAAATATTCCAATAGGGCGTGAAATATGTCGACCGCGTTTTTGGATTTTAGTTTGATTGCTTGACCTACTTTTGTAAAAGCATCTACCAAAGTTAAAAATTTAGTATTTTCCAAAGTGTAAATATCAATGTGTAATTTTTCGAAGGGTCTGAATGGAGTATCTGTTAACATCATATCAATTTGTGGTGGATTTCTCTCGTATTTATTCCTTTTGCAAACTTCGCAATTTGCTATGTATTTCGAGACATGTTCTTTCATGGCGGGAAAATAATATTTACGCTGAAGTTGTTGGATGGTTTCATTAACTCCTCGATGATTTGTTTTTCCTTCGTGTTGAAATTGTATCGCTTGGGTGATAAGTTCCTCATCTTGGATTACTTCTCGTCTTTCGGTGCAATATATTATATCCGGTCCGTATCTGTTGAATATCTTGTTTACAACATTGCTGAATGTTCGGAACATATTCTCGGAATCGAAATGGAAATAGTATCTCTTCTTATCGGCCGTGTATTCCTTGAGAAATTTAATTATCTCATCTTCATTGTTGGAAGTGCTGATTTGAACGAAAATTTTTTATTTTTCCCACGGATTCTTTCTTCACTGGGTTCGGATTTCTATAAACTTCCTGAATAAAGTATTGATTTGGTTTAGAATCAATCACATCGGATGAAATTTTTATGGGTGTGGAGTCTGCTGACTCTGGGTTTATTGAATGTATTGTGTCTTCATTGGACTCCTGTTGTGGTGCCAATCTTTCCAAAATATCATCTAAATCTGAGTCGTCCATTTCAACTGATGAAGCTTCGTCAAGTAGTTTTTCGATTTCATTTTCGTCCACATTATTTATTAGCGATTCGGTGTCCGTAACATTCAGTTGGATTCTTGATAGTGCGTCTGCATTCTTATTGATTGCACCTTTTTTATATACGATTTCATAGTCGAACTCTTCAAGCCTTATTTTCCATCTTTGTAATTTTGCATTTGGTTCCTTTAATTTATCAAGCCAAATTAAGGGTCGATGATCTGTACATATTATGAACTTATGACCATATAGATAAGGACGGAAATACTTCGTGGCCCAAATTATGCTTAAGAGTTCTTTCTCTATTGTGCTATAGCGTTGTTCTGATTGGTTCAATGTCCTTGAAGCGTAGCATATTGGTCTATCTGATCCAATAGGTCCTTGGGATAGGATAGCGCCTACTGCTACATTTGACGCATCTGTGCTGACGATGAATTTTTTTGAAAAGTCCGGATATTGCAATATCGGCGGATTTGTCAATATTTCTTTACATTTGTTGAATGCACTCATAAATTCGTTGGAATGAATAATTTTTCTTCCCTTCTTCAGACAAATAGTTAACGGTTTTGTGATATCTGCATAGTCTTTTATAAATTTCCGATAATATCCTGTTAATCCTAAAAATCCTTTTAGTTCTGTCGTTGTTTTGGGCAAAGGATAACGTAAAATTGCATCAATTTTCATGGGATTGGGTTTAAGACCTTGGGGAGTTATTATATGGCCGAGAAATTGTACTTCTTTTTTCAGAAATTCGGATTTATCCATTTGAATTTTCAGATTCGCGGCTCTAAGACGATCAAATACTTTGCGTAATTTTTCAATATGTTCTTGTAAGGATGATGAAAATATTACTATATCATCTAAATATACTACACATGCTTCATTGATGATGCCTCTTAGAATGTTATCCATGACTCTCTCGAAAGTTCTTGGTGCATTTTTCAATCCAAACGGAAGTCGTTTGAATTCGTAATGACCTCTCTCGGTTGAAAACGCTGTTTTCGGTATGTCTCTTGGGTGCATCTCTATCTGATGGTATCCTGACGCTAAATCAAGAGTAGAAAAATATTTACATTTTCCCAATTTGTCTAATATTTCCGTAATATTTGGAAGTGGGTATTGGTCATCTATACTTTTTTTGTTAAGACGTCTATAATCAATGCATAGACGATATTTCTGTTCTCCGGAAGCGTCCATTTTCTTTGGAACTACAATAACTGGGCTACTCCATGGGCTGCTAGAATGCTGAATTATGTCATTTTTTAGCAATTCTTCGACTTGTTTGGCTACTTCATTTTTTTGTGCTTCTGGTATCCTGTAAGCTCTCTGAAATATTGGAATTTCGTCTGTTGTTCGAATTTCGTGTTTTACTACATTAGTAAAAGTCAAGGGCAATTTTTTACAATGAAAAATGTCCCTGTATTCGAAGCAGATTTTTCGAATTGCTTCCTTTTCTTCCTTGTTGAGATGGTCCAAACGGAGATTTTTCATATTTTCCTTTAGTAAATTATCAGGTTTCGATGTTGCTTCTACTTTCGTAGTTTGAACTACATCCGTGTTATTAATTTGGATAATTTTTAACGGTTCGATAATAATTTGTTCCGGGGTTTCGTTACTATTTGAAATTGTTAGAAAGGCCTCGTTATTTTCAATTGTCACAATGCATTGTGGTATTTCAATCCCTTTCGCGATTTCAACATATTCTATGATGCCTTGATTTACATCGGTAGATTCGATAGGTACTTTTATAACTTTCTGGGATCTTGCTGGAAGATCGTATGAACATGCAATTTTTTTAAAGTAAAGTGGTATGGGTCCATTTTTAGTGTACAAAACATTTTTCTTCAGATCGATATTGGCACCTAAATGTTTGAGTAAGTCCATTCCTATCAGACCATCGTATTCTTCGTTGAATTCAAATATATGGAAATCGAAATATTCCTTTGTTTAAAAATTTTTGGAAGTGGAATGTGAGCCACGTAATCGTGATATGTTATTTTGTGTGCGGTCTTAATTTTGAATGGTGCATATTTAATAAAATTTTGGTAGAATTTTTGGACTATTCTAGGACTGATTAAGGTTTTTGAACTTCCTGTGTCAATCATAAATTTTAATCCTACATGCGGAATTTTGATGAAGGGTAGCGTTGAACTATTAATATTAGTTAGGTTTATTAAGTGTGATCCTGATGTGCTGTAACGTACGGAAAATTTTCCGAAGTTTCCGAATGAGGCATTTCGTTTAGATCTTCTGAATATTGTTCAATATAATTTTCACAGTCAGTCATAAATGGGTTAATGTCTTCATAGAAATCAGTTTGGTCGTGTTGATTTAGTTCGTCATTGATTTCTTGCTGAAAAAGTTCTTCTGAAATGAAATTTCTTTGTCCTGTCGGTTGAAATCTATATTGTGGTGTGACTGTACGTCTTGTATTCGATGAAGATGTGTCCATTGGGGTAGGCTGTGATTGTCTTTGCGGTTGAGTTCTAGTTTGAGAGCTTCTATTTTGTGATGTGTTGGGACGATTTAATATCGGTCTCACGTGAGGTTGAGTTGCAGAATAAGGAGGGTTCAAATTTTGAAAAATAGGTCTTTGTGTATTTGTAAATTGTCTATTCTGTGGAGTTGGTCTATTGTAAAAAGATTGGGGTTGATTATAATGGAGATTTCGTCTGGAATAAGCAAAATTTTGTTCTTCGATTGTAAATGTTATTGCTTCTTCTAATGTTCTAGGATTTCTCAATCTAATGGGTAAGTTAGAATTAAGGCCTCTGAGGAAAGCATTCAGTGCTTGTTTTTCATAAAGCTGTTTTTTTAGTTCGATTAAATTTTGATTTTGTTCGGTTAATTGAATTTTATTTAGTAATAACGACAAAAGGTCCTGACACCTATGGCCGAATTGAATAGGGTTTTCAGTTTTTTCTTGCTTAAGGTGCATCAAATCACCAACTAAACAATTTTCGTCTCTTTGATCAGAGAAAAATTGTAACAGTAAATTTTTAATTGATATCCAATTCCTTAAATTTCCTCTACTTCCTAATAAATTCAAAGCTCTTCCCGTTAATTTGCCTACTATAGCTCTCAAAAGAAATTCGTTTTGTGGATTTTGCAAGTTATTTTGGTCTGAAAAGGTACTGATCAAATATTCACTGGATTGAATGAAAATAGCTAGAGTTGCTGGATTGCCATCATATTCAGGAATACAATCAATGTGATGTTTTTGAATTTGAGGAACTGCCATTTCTACTGTATTTCTTCTTAGAGGACTGCGATCTCTGTTGTTCATTAATTTTAATTGAAATTAGCCTATTGTTTATATTAGAACGATATTGTCTAATTACTAAGAAAGAAGAAAAAAAATAAAAATAGAAAACAAAATTTTGAATAATCAAGTATGGGATATTAAAATGGATAGAAGGAGTGAAACTTACGCTAAAGGCTTCATGTGGAATTTCTTTCTTCTTTTTCTTCTGCTTCAGGGGATACAGCGATTATAGCAGGCAGTTTCGTTATAGAAACTCCGTACCCAACTATAATTTCTCCTCCTGAATGCCGATGAATTGGTTTTTCTCTTAACTATGAACTTTTTCTGTTCACTGGTTTTGATAAACCACTCTGTTGGAACTCGGTCGATGCTAGAGCCGAAGTCCGGGAAACTTTTCTTCTGATACCCAATTAATCGTTGAAACGAACACTACTTTTCCGCTATTTTTGTCGTAAAAATAGTTTTGGGTATCCTACCGACTGCGCCACTTACGTTCAATGATTCTAAACTTTAATTTTTAAAAAGTTTATTTGACTATTGTACAAAGCGGACAATGTTAAAGTCACAACAATGGATACAATAATGCCTTAACTAACAGAGAACTAGTCTCTAGGTAGCATAGTACCTCCCTTCCTATTTAGGTGAATTCTAGTATCATGGAAATATGATATACTGGGATAGCAACGTATATTACATACATATTGGAGGATTCTAATATGTAACTAGCGCTCTTATGTAAAAACGTTCTGACTGCGTATAACCTCAAAAATGTCAAGCTTTACGATAGAGCTGTCAGTTGGCAGATTGCAACACTAGGATTGTCCAATCCCGAAATATAAAAGGGAATACCTAATAAGGAGAACTACTACTGGGGCGTGTTTGATTTACCGATTTTTAAAACGAAGTTGTCGATCAATTCTCAAAATTAATCAATACGTCTTATCTGCCATGTCATTTGATCAGATATAATTCTTTAATATGCAATTCTAAATATTTTAACTCAAATTATTATAAATATTTTATCCGGAGACAATCCTGATTTTATTCTATGACAGAAAACATAACCTTCAACTTATGAAGTTATTTGCTGCAAACAAATAGAAAAATAAAAATTTATAAAGCACTGACGTGAGGTCAGATTGTTTTGGCGCTCTTGTTGAGCTACTTGCGAATAAATATTCAAACCGTAACAAATCTATAAGCACTCTGATCAGGTAAACAATAGTTGTTTCTCGTACTATGGGACAATGTGATGTAATTATGAACGCCTAATGAATGAACAAATTTATATCTCAAATTAAAAATAACTACTCATAATTTTCCCCAAGTTTTGTTCGAAGCTATAATTCCCTTCCCCTAAAACCCTACGTCAGTGCTTTTCTGAATTTTGACAACGTATATTATTTCAGCCACCGAGATTGAATTCTATCTCTATAATTTCCCGTTATGAAAAATTTTCAATTAAATATAACAGTAAGGAACGAACCAGAGAAAATTATTTCGAAACTCGACGGGGGGACCGAGAAAACGAGGCTTCCGGGGAGGCCCGAAGTGCCGACCCAGGGGCAACCTTAATACAGATCGAAAGGGCGTATCCTCTTCTAGGAGAAGCGACCGCGAAACCTCCCCAGGCGCTCTTAAAACGGCCGAAATTTGAATCGAAAATGACGTTTTTCGCCAAAGGTGCCTCGGGACAAGGACATAAACTCCGAAGCCGTAACGCCCCGGGTCCGGGAGTCGCTAC
This sequence comes from Micraspis discolor, assembly GCA_030674115.1. NCBI lineage: Eukaryota > Metazoa > Arthropoda > Insecta > Coleoptera > Coccinellidae > Micraspis > Micraspis discolor. The sequence continues at coordinate 566,468 of JARTUT010000452.1, forward strand.
ATATTCCAAGAGCGAGGACGAAAGGTCTCCTTAAAACCCATTAGAACTTCGGAGCCCCCCGAAATCTTGGCGAAAATAACTTAACTAAAACGCCCATTTTCCGATTCCCAATTCATGAAAAACGTCAAAAACCGCAATGATGCTTTTCCTTCGTGCGGGCCCAAAGTAATCCATATGACCCAGCGGGCGAAATTAAACGAATCTACGGGAAATTTCCTACCTCATGGTACCAATCTTCATATCCAAGTAGCGAGATAACACATTGAAATTTACGTCTGAAAATGCCCATTTTCAGACTACATTTCGTCCATCTTGACGTAATTTATTTCGATGTTCGAGAACGGGTTCGGCCTCGAAGTGCCAAATGTGTGGCCGGTTGCTTTCAACGTTTTTCTTTGCCATGTTTCGGGTTTCTGTGCGCTTCATTGATCTATGGGCTTCATTGATCTATGGTCTATATTGATCTATGAGCTTATTGAACTACTGGCTTATGGATCTACTGGCCTTTATTGATCTACGGGCTTATTGATCTATGGGCCTTTGGATCTACCCGCTTGCTAGTTATTAATATTACGCCAACTGACACTGATTAAGCCCGTCAATCGAATATCGATCTGTGATGGCCATCGTTTAGAGAAAATCACCGAGACTTCATGTCATTTCTCTTTTCTATTGAGTAAATGAAAAAAATGATCATATCTTTAGATGGAAGAGAGCTACGACAATGAAATTTGAGGATAAGTAAGATATCGATCACCTCAATATATCCACGAATTTTTATTGAAATCCGAAAAGTATTTTATGAGATAGTGAGTATTGAAAAATTTTTTTTTGGGAATTTTTTAAAAATTTTCTAGTGTAACGATTTCTGAGAAATTTTGTGAGTCGTTTTGTTGCAGCCTTCCTCAACAATATTTCAACTTGATCGAATGGATATTCTAGTAGTTATTGAGGAAACAAAATTTCAAATGCTCATAACTACTGAAGCATCCGACGGATTTGGCCCAATAACGAACTGGACCGAGATATTTGGACAATTAACCTATTCTGAAAATATGAAAACTCTAGCTCATTTCTTTTGGATGCTAGAGAGGATACGGCCGGCCGGCCGGACAGACTCAACTTTCGCCTCGGACAAGTACAAATAATTCACATTAAATATATTATATGAAATATCTGATAATCTTCAAGGTAATTGAAAAAGAGAATATTTGATCCATAATGCTTTGAAGAAATATTTTCAGTCTTAAAATGTACCTTATGAAATTAATCTTCAAAGAGAAATTATATCCAATCTTAACACCCTGATCTTATGTACAGGTGAAATGAATATACAACATATTGAAGTTTCTTCTAGTATTTAAGGGTGCTTCATACAGTTATTTCGCAAAATAATTCTTGTGAAAAAATGATAATAAAAAATTTTCTGAATTTCATAATCTATCCCTAGTGTTGAAAATGGTTAAAAAAATTTTCCGAATACGTTCTTACAATCCTGCATTTCAACGCAGTTGTACATCTTTTGGAAACCTATTTAGACTTCAAAAGATGAGAAACTTCTTGGATATCATAACTTTGAAATTTGTATTATATGAGTTATTAAAACATTATAATTTTCAGGTTCAAAATAGGACATAGAAGAGAACACAGATAGAGAAATCTTTAATAATTATGGAAAATTAGAAATTTATAGAAATCGTCTTGATTTGATGATCTAAATAAAGTCTTGGGAAGACTTATAGAATTGGGTAAGTTAATATTAGACAGGAGTATTTTCTTGTGAAATGTTCAGTTGAATTGAGAATGAGATCCAAGAATTTTAAATATTTTCACGAATACTCTGTTGGGAAATTACTTATCATGAAATTCGGTAAGATTTTCAGCTGAAATAATGATTTGGATGAAATGTTATGTGATACTTTCCGAAGAGCAATAAAAATGTGTTTTTATCGTGAATACTATAGTTTGAGGCCTCAAAGAGCAACAAGTATTTCTCTCTAATTTTATGGAATATCATAATGCAAAAGATGAATTTTTTGTAATCTCGAAAGTAATCCAGTGGTTGCTTAGCCCAACTTAAAACCTAAAATCGCTTATAACTTTGTAACGGGGCAGAATTGGAAAAAGTGGTTGAGAAATAAAGTTTTCCTTACTGCTTCAAAAATCCGTAGTTAAAAACACTGTATATTTCTACAAACTCTTAAGTGCTGCTGGGCATTCTATTAGAGCTCAGTTATTCACTGCCACTGAAAACTTATTACTCCGTTTTTATATCGTTTCGTATTAACCCTGCCTGTGCTAGAAAATATTTACCTGCGTGCAAATTTTATTATATTTGGAAAGAACAACTAGCGTCTTATTTTACCCACACCTGAGATTTACCTACTTTGTAAAATTATAATGAATAAAAACAGTTTCCACTACGTTGAAGAGAGAGAAAAAAAAACACAACCACAAGTAATTCAAAAACTAGAGCAAATTTATATGTAAGGTACTCTTTGGTCTGTATATCGAATTAATTTCAAGTAATGGACGACACAACTCCTCAAGAAGTTAAGCGTATAGTTGTGGAATTATCTAAATAATATTATTTCTGCTAAATATCATAGTTGTTCAATAAAGGTTAAATTATATAAAAAAAGCATTCCTAAGCCTCCATTCTTTCCTTCTAAATTTTTTTTAGACGTAACAGGGCTCGATGCTCAAGATATAGGAATGTTGCTGATCAAATCAATGAAGAAAGGTTGATGTCTTTTGAAGGTCTGTAGCTCCCAGTAAAACGCAGAGTTGTATTTTTGACGAATTTACCGATTATAACTTGCATTTTGGTTAAATTGAACAAGTAAATCTTGAAAATTGCACATTAATTAATAAAAATTGACTATAATAGTCGTACATATTTGATTGAATTATATTTTCTATACATACGGTTTTCGTTCTAGAAAGAAAGTTCCATGAAGAATAAAAGAGGGAATGATTTTTATCAATTTTTCGTATTGTTTGCAAATTGATTCAATGGGAGTTCGGGAAGAATTAGACGCATTTCAAAGAATTTTAGAGATATTGGGTGGTTCATAACTCAGTTTGAAAAGCGGGAGGGGGTCTGAGAAATTGCGAGGTTGACAGCCCTTATTGTTTACTACGAACATGACGCAAACTCTGCACTTTCAAATAATGATATCCTAATCTTTCAACGGAAAAAATGCCAATAAACCTTGAAAAATAAAATATCCCATCTTCCTCTGTAATTCTATGTATTATGCTATGAAGACAAGGCGGATTATATAAAATTTAGTTTGTAGGATAGACAAATATTTATGATAGGAAGATGTATAGCACTGAAGGGTGTGTTGTAAGTTGAATAAATGTTGTTCATGGAGGAAATGATTACAAAATTTAAAAAATATATGATTTGATTCCAGTCAATGAAATTTAAGTAGGTTGAAATAATATGTTGCAATTCCTTAGCTTCTTTGCTAATTATATCTTTGAACTGTCTGATCAATCGAATATGTTAGCCTTCGTTCTTTGTAAAAAATCTATTCTTCACTTATTCAGGGTTATCTTCTACTACAGTGAAACTATTTAGATAGCTTAAGCAGAAAAATGCAATACTTTTCAACTTACCCTTATACTATCGTATCAATTTTATTATCACTTTTCAACAGTCTCTTGAGTAGTTGACTTGAGATGTGTTTGTTTTTCTCATCTGAGCTTGAGCTGCAGAAGTATTGCAGGTTATCTTTAACTGGGTCAATCAACCCCCAAAGGGTATTAAATCGATAGCTCTGTAACGGTGGGAGAGCGCAAGTACATAGGAATGCTGTGCATTCTTCCTGCTCTCCTGACAAGGGGAGATCATAATTGTATCCCAGTGAGGGAAATGAAAAGAGAAGTCATCTCTGTTCAAGCGATAACAGTTTTCTGCATTACATCTGGAAGTAACAATTTTTTTCATCTACATGAAGTAAGCAGATGGCAGTAACTGTCACGTGTTTAGTATCACATAATGATCTCTTATACCGACAGATAATTCAAATTCTCTGGTAGATTCTCTATCTGTCGAGTTCCTGCAGATGCATACACATTCTCGATGAAATTCTATGGAAAAGAAGTTTTATTCAATAATGACAGAGAATATGACATCAGATCTGCCTATTTCACGGTCATAACGCTGATTCAATATTCTTGCAATACAAGAAACCCATAGAGGAAATTCTAAATATAGAGCAAACATAATGCATCTGTTACATCCTATCTTTATAAAACCCAACATGGTATACAAACCTTCTGAAAAAGACATAGAAATAAGTTAACATAATGCACTTTTGAATTACAAACCTCCGAAAGAACCTTTTGAATTCAGAGAACCACTGAACTTCAACTCGAAAAATACGAAGATTGTAATAAGTGATTTCAACTGCAGAAATATTGTTTGGGGTTATCGTACAACAACCTAAAATAGAGAAAAACTGGAGAAATGGGCAGAACAGAAAGATCCCAAACTTCTACACTATTCTAAACTCCCTGCATCCTTCTACAGTACTACATGGAAGAAGAGCTATAACCCGGATAACATTTTTGTAAGCGAATCAATCTTACCATAAACAAAGAAGGAAATAGAAGACCCAATCCCCAAAACCCAACACCGACCAATAACTTGCCAAATTACAACCGTTGTCCGTGTAGACAAAGTTCCTTATAAGAGGAGATTCAATTTTAAGACAGCAAAGTGGGATATATTTAGTGAATATTTTTATAAAGGAATTCAGAAAATAAACCGAGAATACACTGCATATGAAGATTTTGTCAAAGTAGTACATAAAGCATCACGGAAGTAGGGGAGACCGGGTACAAAAGTAACGGCGGGTTAACAACAACAAATGCTCTCTAGATTTATCCAATAGGTGAACAACGCTTTGCTGCTGTCAGGTGACAGCCGGCGGTAGCCCCCCTCAATTGCATTTAGTTGCCGCGTACGCCACGCGCTGTTAGGCTGTGTGACAGGATGCTACGAGAATTTACACATCAAAAGTAAGTTTTTTGACGTTTTCTTATTCAAAGTTTAGATAGTCTCAAAAGTAAGTAGGAACCTGAATGTTTTTGTTAATCTATTCTGTATTAAAGTGATTACACATTGCGTAAATTCATTTTTGTGTAGCATGCTCTGATTTAAGGTTATGTTGTTAGTTTTGACAAAAATGTGAACGGGTACAAAAGTAACATAGCCCTATGGGTACAAAAGTAACATGTTACTTTCGTCCTCGTAATGATTCAATTATTTATTATTTTTTTAGTTGTATTTTTTTCAATAGAATGCCCCGTCAATGCATTAGAAAAACTGAACGGGGAACCACGGACACTGGAGTGTATCAAAAAGCGGATGAAGAACATTTTAAAGATGCTGCAACCATTAGAGGCCTGGCAAAAATATAATGTTTGCCATGTAACATTATATAGATTTATAAAAAATTTAAAGCAGGAAATGCTACCGCTGTTGTGGGCTACCGTTGCGTCAACCGTGTTTTTACCAACGACGAAGGAATTAATCTACGCGACTAATTAATCGAGTGCTCAGCAGTTTATTTTTGGTTATCCCCAACTGAAGTACGTAAACTGGCATATGAGTAAGCGCTTAAGAATGAAAAATCGTTTCCTACAAACACGATACTCGAATGGCGGGTAAGGAATGGTTGACTGATTTTTAAAACGACATCCGAGCCTGTCTTTAAGATGTCCTCAAGCAACAAGTCTGTCGCGGGCATCAAGTTGTTTCAACGAGCTTAATGTGAGTGAATATGTTGACAACCTTGCTGATGTTATGAATAGGCACCAATTTGAGCCAAAAGATATCTGGAACATGGACGAAACAGGGGTGACCACTGTCCAAAAAAACTAGCAAAATTGTAGCCCAAAAAGGACACAAGTAGGTGAAGTAACATCGCAGGTCGAGGAAGATTAGTAACTGTCGCTGTTGCCATAAATGCTCAAGGCAGACACATCCCACCCTTTTTCTTATTCCCACTGAATCGATTTCAAGACCACATCATCCGTGAGGGTCCTGTTGAATGTACTGGAGCGGGCAATTCTAGTCGATGGATGGAAAATACAGAAGTTTATTTGTGTTATTAGTATATGATAAAGATTTTAAATAAATAATTTGTTGATTCATGTATAATATTGTACCTATTACTCACCCCTTCGGCTTGTTACTTTCGACCCACAACGTGTTACTTTCGACCTGCCTACGTGGTCGAAAGTAACAAGTGACGATTTTTTTTTAAATTTCTATAATTCATATAAAACACACTATAATGTGATAATTCCAGTTGCTAGAGTAAAGAACATAAACTGAATTTTTATATAGTTATATTAAATTAATGGTAATAGTAATGTCCAGCCAGAAATCTAGGTAAAAGTACAAAGTGTTACTTTTGTAACCGGTCTCCCTTACATACCCCGTGGATGCAGGACCATATACATTCCAGGTATCGACAACAACTCCAAACACTTATAGAAGAATATAAAACCTTGTTCCACCAAGATCCATTCTCAAATCGGACTATAGAAATGGAAGAACGCCTAGTGAATATTATCGCAGAAGTAAGAAGTAACAGATGCGAAAAGCTTTTAGAGAGTGTAGACATGAAATCAAAAAGTAGATAGAAGAATAGAATAGAATAGAATAGAATAGAATAGAATTTTATTCATCAGCTTTCATCTACAATATTTGTACAATTTTCAGGAATTTCGCCTAAACATAGTTTGTGTGCTAGATTCCTGATATAATTTCAGGTATTCTTCTTGTAGCTGAAAATTAAATTATACACCCTTCTTCTTCTCGTAAAATTTACCAGAATGAACAAACATGGAGCTACTACTAGATACATGGATCAAAATATCCCAAAAAATTCTGAAACAGTCATCAAGAATGAATGTTACGGATCAGAGCAAAAATATAACTAGCATCAGATACATATACTCATAATATCAAAATATGTTCTCAAAAATTGATGGATTGTCAAGAATGAATGCTTTCAGTTTCTTTTTGTACAATTTTTTATTATTCCTGTAGTCCCTTAGTTCAGTGGGTAAGGAGTTAAATATTTTTGGCAGCAAGAAAAGCAGAAATCTTTGATTTATGCTCTTATGAAATAAAGGTACCGACAAATTCCGATTTGTATTGCATCTGGTTTCGTAATTGTGGCCTAGGGTTGTTAACATTTTCTCTATTTTAAAAAAATATATCAAAGAGCACAAGCAATATAAGTTGCGTAGGTTCATCAATTGGCTAATCTTATATAATTCTTCAGTTGGAAAAACTCTTGGTTTTTTATGAATTATTTTTATCATAGTGTTCTGTGTGATTTCTAAAGTTCGAATGGAGTTTTTATAGGCACCACCCCACACTACAATACAGTACCTAAGAATAGATTCAACAAGAGAAGTATACAAAAGCAATAAGAGTTTTCTGTCGAGTATTTCTCTAACCATATAAAATTTATGAAACAGCATTCTTATCTTGCTACATAGAAAACTAACGTGCTGTTTCCATTTTAAATGTTGATCAACCACAACTCCCAGATACTTCACGCTGTCTCTCTTCTCTATGTAGGTACAATTCCTCCCTGTATGATGTTCTTGTGAGCGTACATTTAATTTTTTGAATGTGGGCTGATCTGAATCTGTTGCCGAAAATGCAACAAAGAATGTTTTTGCAGTGTTCAGATCCAAAAGGCTCCTGTTCAGCCAAGCAATCATTAGTTCAATTTCCTGCTAGCACTATCTCGAACATCCTCCCAGCTTCCCCTGAAAGATTAAAACCGAGTCATCAGCGTAAGAGAGCACTCGACAACCTTTCGCTGCTGCATGAATTTCATTGACATACACGAGAAAGAGGACCGGACCCAGAACTGTGCCTTGTGGCACCCCGGTCTCAATTGTCCTATAGGAACTATAAGAGTTGTTAATTTTTGTTCTTTGTTTTCTATTAGTCAGATAATTTCTTATTAACAACAATGCTTTGCCTCTGATACCGATGCGTTCCATCCTCTCCAGCAGTATATCATGAGACACAGTATCGAATGCTTTTCTCAGATCTAAGAAAACAGCTAGTGTTTTTTCTTATTATGCCAGTTGTTATGAATTTCTTTTATGAGCTCAAATACTGCATCCTCTGTTCCTTTGTCGTTCCTGAATCCAAACTGATTTGGATTGAAGAGCTTGTTCTTCTCAAGGAAATCTATAATACGATTTTTCAAACATTTTTCAAATATCTTAGAGAAACTGTTGATTACAGAAATAGGCCGATAGTTTGTAAGGGACTCCGATCCACCACCCTTGTATACAGGGGTGACTGTTGACAGTTTCCACTCCTTGGTATAACAGATGTAGAAAAACACAAATTAATTATGAACGCAAGAGAGTTAAAATATATTTATGAGTATTTTTATTTCTCTAGATGTTATTTGGTCTTCTCCAGGAGCAGAATTGTCTTTTAAGGTACTTATATGTTGAACTAGTTCATTTTCTGTAACTGGTTTAAGAAAAATTGAGTTGAAGATATTTGTTTCCGAATAAGTACTACCTTCCCCATCCACTTTCTTAATATTTTTTTGTATTTCTTTGCCGATATTTATGGAAAAGTCATTGAACTGATTGGCTACATCTTCGTCTCCAGCAGCGCCACCTTGAGCATGCTCTATATTGACCGTTCTCTTCTTATTATTCACTTTCACATTAGATATTTCATTAATTGTCTCCCAAATTTTTTCGAGTTATTTCCTGCTTGATATAATCTATACTGATAGTACATAGTTTTTGCACTTTTTATTGTCTTATTCAAAAAAATATTTCTGAACGCCTCAAAATAGCTGTGCTTTTCAGTTGAGTAATCAATATTGAGCTCTCTCTTTAACCTATTTCTGTTCATTATAGATTTCATTATCCCCTCCGTTATCCAGCTCTTCCTTTTTCTAGAGGAGCTATTTAATCTGCACATATGAACTGATCTGTTTAGATACCCCTTGAATTTATTAAGAAATAATGAATACGCTGTTTGTACATCGTTCGCGCATAGGACATCAAACCAGCACTCGTTTTTCAAAAATTCATTGAGTTTGTGGTAATTGGTTATTTTTTTCATAATTTTTTGAACTTCATTATGTGTTTTCTGTTGCTGTTTTATCGAAACTCCCATCATGAAGTGATCAGTGATACCAGAACGAAGAACAAAAGGTGTTACAGTTTCAGACAAGTTATCGATGTTTTCGATTTGATGAAAAAATGATCGAGAAGTGTCGATGAAGTATTTGTCACTCTTGTAGGATGACTTATACATGAAAAATAAGCATTCTGGTATAATATGTTCAAATAACGATTTATTTCCTCACTATCTGTATCAACAAAATCACCTGTAAAGATCTCTATTTTCCTAGAATCAATAGACTGCAAATAATCTTCCAGATCATTCAGAAACAAAGGGATACGCGTAGGAGGCGGCCTGTACAATGAAGTGATACCAACTGTATGATCAATATCACAGTCCACCTCACACCTGATTATTTTGATATCAGTGAATTCAACTATTTTCGCTCTGATGTGGTATTTGTCTTTCACGTAAATAATCAGACCATCATTCCTGTTGAAATCAGACTCACTAGAAAAAATTTCAAAGTGATCAATATGAAAATCGGAGATATTATCAACCTGAAAAGTCTCAGAGAAAATCATAATATCAACTTTATCCAAATCTATGCTATTCAGGTAAACACATAATTCATCAAAATTTTTACGCATGCTACGTATATTCAAATGCAATACATTAAATCTATTAAATCCATCAAATAATTCTTTTAAAGTTTTAATGTCATCAAAAACTTTCTCATCAAAACTGACACATGACCCCACCATATCCATATACTCCAACATAACTGATTTTGCAGTCATAATACAAAGAGAAAAGAAGAAAAAAATACAATATAAAAATAAGAAATACAATATAATACAAAATAATAATATCCCAATTAGAACCAAATGAGCAGTAATGAAAGATGACTTCCATTTTACCACCGCGTCCTGTATATAACTCAAAAAATTGTTTGTGTGTTAAATTTGTTCAGTGAAGCGAAATCACTAACCTTTTTCACATTATCACCATTGCGGACAAAAACACTACCATGCTGTGTAAAGACATTTTTCCTGTTGAACATTTCCCTGGCAGAATGGAGAAGCTTGAGTCGACTTTTTGTCAAATCCTCCGTGATCCCAATTTTAGTTCCCTTCAGCTTTTGTACATTTTTGAGTACTAATCTCTTCCTTTGATTGTTTTCGAACTTGACGATTACCGGACGAATTGCCTCCTTTTTCAAACCAACCCTGTAGCATCCAACGACATCCTTATTTGTTACATCTATTTGAAGTTTCTCCTTACAGAGATTCAGGAATTTATCCTTTAATTTTTCATTCTCTTCTTCCGGAAGGTTATATATACATACATTGTTTATCTTATCAGCCTGATGCACATTGTCGATTTGAAATTCCATTTGTTTGATCTTATTAGATTGTTCTTGAATTAATACATTATTTGTTTGACTTTGATTATCGATTTGAATCTCCAACTCTTTTATTTTATTGGACTGATCTTCAATAGTCTTCTGCATCATATTGAGTTTTTCATTGACCTTCGATAATAATTTATCGAGGAAATCATCCTCATTGAGTAAGTCTCGGAGGGCTTCTTTCACAGCAGTTTTAATATCAGTATTGATTTTTGGACCCATTTTCAATTAATAATCAAGATTCAGAATGATTTCAATTATGACAAAATTCACTTTAGAACGAACAAATGTTATAACTTTGTTGTTTATGAAGGAGCGGCATGTTGAACGTGTTTACTCTTCGGATACCATATGAAGAGCATAGAAAATGCTGACTAATTCTTTATTTCCAACTGAACTTGTATGTATTTGCTCCACACCGCAGAATAACCCTGAGTACCTACTTATTTCATTAATATATGTACACCCAATGCTGATTTCAAATAATAGAAACCTTTATAATGATTCTGTCGGATACGCTGCTGCTTTGGAATATCAATTGATTACTCGAAGACACCTGCCTCTCCGATGAAGCTCCAGTATGTCACCAGACAATCCAACTAATACACAGGGTTCACGGATCGTTTCCTCGTCTCTTTTACAGCAACATGATCTAATTGTTAATCTTCTATATTTATAATTTTTTATTATGGATCTGAGCTATTACTTATAATATAAGTCCTTCAACAGACAAATTTAACAACTGAAGTTCTTCAGACTCTAGTGATGTAGTTTTACTTTTTGTAACATTATTTCTCGGTTTTTGAAGGATAAAGTGGGCAATGTTATAAATTATTCCTCGATTCGCTACTCAGAAATCATTTATATTGGCTGTCACTTCATTTCAATTTTTAGAGCTACCATATATATCAATAACTGAAGAAATAATGGGAAACAGAACTATAAAACCTGTAATATTTTCAGATTAAATCATGTGCAATACAGAGTTCGATTAGAGAATCAACAGCTTCGAAAAATCCATCAAGATCAGAAACTTCTTGTTTTAGAATAGAGCCAAAATCACCATTGGATGTATCTGTATTTGTCTCATCTGGATCGGTTCCATCGAAAAACATCCTCATCAAGAAGGGTACAACTGCAATTCCTAGAGGAGCGTATCGCTTGAAAGATTTTCTGCATTCATCTAAGGGAAAGCATTTGTCGGGATCACTTCCTAATTGCCTTATTTTTTCTGATAGGCAATTATGGTACAACGACAGCAGGTCATTCATTTGATCTAGTTCTGGTCGTCTGCAGCAACAGCAAAAGAATATTTGAGCTACATCGATAAGGGGAGACCCTACGACCGCTGTTTGCCAATCAACAATTTTGACGTCTATGGGTTCATCTTTCTCATTCTGAAAAATAGAACAATCAATGAAAGTTTTCAATAGTAAATTAACTTGGGCAAAATTGAAAAAAAAAACATAACTTTGAATCTAGTATTCCGAAATATTTCAGCAGACCGTACATCAATTCAAAATATAACTAAATAAAATATAAAATATTGAAAATTTGATTCTGTGAACATCGAATGAACTACCAATGTTATTATTCATGAAATGTAGGCGTTGGCTATTCATTTTTAAATAATTCCTTTTCAACTACGAAAACCAAAATTTAGCTGCTGAAACCATAAATAGACGATGGCTATATGAATTTCAAATTTTGAAAACTTAACACAGCCTCTTTCGGGTGAATTGGTCTAATCTTTAAAAAATACCGAGATATGTACTTGTTTGGAGGGAAATACTTCTTGACTCACAATTAATTAGTTAAATGATTCTTCCCCACATTTTGAATAGGTTAAGTGATACCTTATAAAGAAAAATTATAATTCAATAGCCAACCGAATCTTGGGACACCCGATATGAGAAAAGAGGTTGGTAATTGTGGAGAAGATTATTTGGGCTTTTTCCATTATTTGACGATATTCTCAAAAATCACCCAACACATTAAGAAGGATATTTTACAGAATTATGTTAAAGGAAGTATATAGTCCAGACCGTCTTCTTCAAAATAACACTATTAAGATTAACATACTCACATATTTGAAAAGAAAATTGTTATTCCAAACATCTGCATGGGTTATAACAAGATAATTCTCATTTTCATTTCTCAGAAATTCATCCATTAAATTTCTATAATTCTTCCTCAGTAATCTAAGCCTTTTCAAACTTTCAGTTTTTTGCTTTTCTTCGTATATTTTAATAACGTAGTCTATTTGTTCTTCCAGACTTGTAACAAGGGCTTCAATAATTTTCCAGTCGTCTAGTTTCATATTTCTTTTTCCTAATTGCTGGAAAGTGTTAGGCTCCTGATCATTCAAAGCAAAACTGAAAGCATGCCAATTTGCATATGCTTCAAGAACTAATTTAATATGGTTTAAATCTAGAGGTTCAAGTTTGTGAACTTTGTAATTTTTCGGAGTGAGATTTTCCATTATAATCATGACTAGATTGTCAGTTTTCGATGTTCCATAGCATACAGGAATATTTTCAAATTGTTTCACCTTGCGATCTTCTGCAAACCTGTTGAAATGAGACACGATATTTGTATATAAATCGATCTCGTTAAAATGAGCTTCAGTGAATATATTTTCAGAATCAACAATACCACTTTTGACGATCAGATCCAAGCAGTCTGTCACTCCATTCCTTTCAATATGAACCTTTACGTTGATTAATTGTGCCACATAACCCCCTGTTAATTTCACATTTGGATATTCACATTTCAAAATTTTCAAGTTGTCACTACTGAGAGTCTTCATCAGCAATTTGGTAACATTGGTTTTCAAGTCCATATTCTAAGAGAAAAAATATAAACGTTTTTAATGACCTCTCTAATAAAACTGATAAAGGTGAGTATGCTCTCTTGATAAATATTTATCAATTACGCTATTATTTACAGATACTTCCATATTATATTTATGATGAAAGATATATGAATTTAAATTCACAGGGTGTTTAAATTTAAGTCTCATTAGGTGTTTCTAGGTGGTTGACCTGGACCTATCTGAAATCTTGCACGTAGACTGAGTGAGTTATTCCACATTATTCGGGCATGAAATAGTTCTAACTGTTCAGAGTCCAAGAAGATAAAATAGAAATACACAAGGAGATTGAAATTCGAGTGCCTATTTAGCGGTTCCGATGAACTAGATCAATTTGAAATCTGAAAATTGGGATGATGAAATAGTTCTATATTATTTACAGAACTGAAAAATATTAATGAACCCGAGTATTTCCGGTTATATAGAGATATCCAAATTGAATACTTTTGAACTTAAGAACAAACATGTCTAGAGGAATTAAAGAAAAACTAGCTTACATGCTACGAAGTCAATAATCGTGCGAAAATGAGTGCCGAAAATCGCACATCGATATCTTGACTTCTTCGCAAGATACAGTTTTTCAATTTTGTGCATTTCTGACCTTACGTCGTAGAATGGTGAATCAGTTTTATATAAAAATGCTATAACATAAAGTTGTATTTTTGGCGCTCTTGTTCACCTGAACAGAGTGCTTATCAATTTGCCCAAATGTCTGTGACTTTCGAATTTTTGGGCAAAAGTGGTATCAATCGTTTTGTTTGGACCTACTGATGAATAATCCGTGGTCAAAATCGATTCTGTCCGTCCGTCCGTCCGTTCCGTGAACACGATAACTCTCGAACGGATGAAGTTAGAGAGTTGAAACTTTCAGAATAGGTTTGAGGTATAAATATCTCGGCTAAGTTCGTTATTCGGTCAAATTGGCCGAATAGGTTCGGAGTAACAAACATAACAAAAACATAAATGGAGAATGGTTGGAAAAAAAAAAGAAAATGAAGGCTACGGTGCAGGGGAGGGATACCCCAGTACCGGTCGAGGGAGGTGGTCGCGCGGGCCAAACTCGACCGAGATCCAGCGACCGTGTAGCTCCTCTCGTACTCCAGGGAGAGGAAGCTTCTACAGCTACTGGAGACTTACCCATTAAGGGAATGGAAGTAGGCATGGAAGAAATGTTGGACGAAAGTGCAGTTTTTGGAAGATCACAGAAAATCGACCGAACACCGCCTAGTGCTACTAAAAAACATGGAGAGCCAGAACAGGAGACTGAAGTGCAGGAGATGGAGAAAGCGGAAGAACTTAAAACACCCGAAATGGAGGATGACGATAACTTTATAGCCTGGCTGGTCACAGGAGCAACGAAAAGAAAAAGGGTTGAGAGCCCGATGAACATGAGCATAGATAGTGATAAATACGCCGGAATTATGATGGTGCTCCACAAGGTCGCAGATGAATTAGGAAAAATTTTGAAAACGGAAAATTATATAAAGGAGGAGACAAAGAAGAGTCTAAGAGCCATAAGGGATTTGGTGAACGAAGAGGTCACCGAAGCTTATCGAGCAGTCATACCTGTTGAAAGCAGGGACATTGGCTGTCAAGCAGAGTTAGAAGAGATAAAACAGGAGCTGACGGCAGCCGAAATAAGGAAAAGTTTCAGGGAGGAGATGGAACTAGAGGAGCTAGAACACCTCTTGGCGAGGACCTGGCCAGAGGAAACATATAAGACCAAAATGGATGGAAGCAGCCTCCTGGAGATTAAGGACGGCGAAATAGTACTGATGGCACCCCACAAAAAGATGATTGAGATGAAACTCATAAAGCCATTAATAGGGAGTTCCAGGCGGATGATGGAACATATCAGAGAGGGAAGGCTTAAAGCAGGAGAAATAATAACCCATAGGATGGAAGGCTATGCGGAGATAGATGGAAAAGTAATCATGGACAAGAAAAATATACATCTCGTAGGGTTACCTGAAGGGTTAGAAGGCGTATATAAAATGAGTTCAAAATTAAAATATATAATACCAAATGAAACCAACGAGATAATACATATGGCAATAATAGACGAAATGGACGTAGAAACGAAGAGGAAAATCCTGGAATGCGCCTTCTACGATTTTAAAGGCGATGTAATACTGCATGAAAAAAAAGAAAAATATCGACATGGCAAAAAAAAAGGATTTACGACACAAGTGCGGTAATTATAGAAAGGAGCGAGCAGGTGACATACGCACAGATGGTGAAAAACCTGAAAAACCAATTAGGCGATCAACATGACCTGAAAAACGAGATTAACGGAATACGGGAGACAAGAGACGGGCACCTTTTGCTCGAGATCAAGAAGGGAAGCAAGGAAACGGAGAGGCTATACAGAACAATAAAGGAGAACACCAAGCACCAGAGCGTGAAAAAATATGTCTCTGAGAGGGGTCTAGAAGTGGCAGTACAGAAGACCGAACTCCTTGTACTGAAGGGACCACGTAACACCAGTAGCCTGCACATAGATATCATGGGCCAGAAAATTGACCAGTCGGCGGAAGTAAAGTACTTAGGCGTGATACTAAAGAAAAACCTTAGCTTCTCGAAACACATCGAGTACATCGCAAGTAAGGCAACGGAAAAACAGGGAGCACTAATGCGCCTTATGCCTAATCTGGGTGGACCTAGTTTCCATAAGCGAAAGATCCTCTGTGAAGTGACACATAGTATAATAACCTACGCCGCACCGGTCCGGAGGGACATCTTGAAGCAGAAGAAGCAATTAGACCAAATGACTTCGGTACAGAGGAAAAGCCTGCTGAGAGTGATCTCAGGCTACCGCACGGTGTCTTCAGAGGCCGCACAGGTGGTCGCTGGATATCCACCGATAGAGCTGCTCGTGGCAGAGAGGTGCTTTCTCTACACGATCGGAGGAAGACTCATGGGTAACAGAAACATGGCGAAAAGAAGAACAGTCAGGAAATGGCAGGAGAGATGGCGGCAAAATAGGGAACCAGCCCAGTGGACCAGGACTTTGATTAAGGACTTGACAGAGTGGGTGGAGTGCAAACATAGGAGGACGGAATACTTTCTCACCCAGTTCCTGACTGGGCACGGTTCATTTGGGACATACACGTGCAGAATAGGGAAAACCTCCGATGATCTTTGTCGAACTTGTGGGGTACAAGACAGTCCGTGGCACGTCTACGAGAACTGTGAAAGATGGAACTCGGAGAGAGCCGAACTCGTGAGAAGGCTGGGAACCCTGCCTACACTGGATGATCTGATTCCCCGAATGGTGCAGGATCAGAATGACTGGAGCATCCTACATGATTATATAACCAAAATCATGAAGCGTAAGGAGGTGGAGGATATGCAGAGACAAGCCTAAGGTGAGGAAAGGATAGCAGGTCAGCAGACTATCGAGGTGCACCATGGCAGGAGAACATACCGGGTTACGCGCCTGAAGTACGGGCTAAGCAGCCTTTTCCAGGTAGCGATGATACCCGGGGAAAGAGGCGGGGGTTTAGTGAGGTGAAAGTCCCACACGACGCCGCAGCACTCAACAAACCGACGACATCACGGTTAAGGCCTCGCTGCGGTAAGGCATTAGCTTCCCCCATCCCTCAGGGGCCGAAAAAAAAAAAGGTTCGGAGTAACAAAAAAAAATTTTTTTTTCAAATGACACTGTTCAAATAAAAATTTTTTTATGGTGCAGTTTTATCAGACGTATACAAAAATACCACTCTCGACTTCGGCAAGCTAATAGTGCTGGAGATATGATTTTTTAAGTAAGTGGTTTACAAGAGCGCCTAAGCCAACTGACCTCACGTCAGTGCTTTCTAAATTTTTTTCTTATAGACGAACCTATGTTTTTTTACATATTCGTCTTTGAAATTAAATTATTTTTTCAAATGTTTTTTAAAGTTACGACTTCTCTTCTAAAACATTCATTCTGAATTATTTTCAATGTATTTTTAAAATCTTTGTTGCCATGCCTAAATACGAAACAAAATTGTTCTACGTAACAGCTGCTAAGAGAAATAATTAGAACTGACTCTGTAATAACTCATATATTTGATCAAAAATATAAAAATAAGAGAATTGAGCACCACTTGAATAAAAAAAGAATCGACTTCGATTCCTAACGTTATGGACAGCATTAATGAAATCTATCGAAGGTATTGAATGAAAGGCATGCCGCACTGCTGCTTCCAACGCAGGAACGCAGGGAATCAGGATGGCGTTTATATGTGAGCCCCTTTATTGTTTCTCAGAGGCAGGGAGATGAAACATTGACTGGAAAGGTGATGGCCTCTGTATTTTGGGACACGTATGGAATTTTATCTATTGATTACTTGGAAATGGAAAAAACAAACAATAGCGTTTGTTATATAGGTTTATTGGATCTTTTGAATACCGAAATTGCCCAGACACGGACCTCATTTCAAAATGAAGAAGGTGTTCTCTCATCAAGACAGAAGTCACAAGTAAATGAAAACAGCCGGAAAAATGGTCGAATTGTGTTTCGCACCAACCATACTATCCAGATCTGGCCATCAACGACTACTAGCTCTTCGCAGAACTCAAAAAAATGCTTCTTGGAACGATATTTTGCTCGGATCAGCAAGCGATTGCCGTAAGAGCCTGTCCAGAAAGCGCGTTCTGCGCGCGAGCGTAAAACTCGCGCGTTCTCGAGATTACAGTGCTATAAACAGCCCGTCCAGATGCACTCGCGCGATACCATAAACGCGCGTAAAACGCTTGCAATGAGCGGGACTCCCGACTCGCTCGTTTTAACGCATTCAATTAGAATTTAATTACTCAATCAGGTACTGGGAAGATACAGAAGTTTTTTTTGTGACGCTGGTGATTCCGAAGAGAAAAAAATTAGTAAGTAAATAATACTTCATTCTGAAACAAATGGCAAAATAGGCTCCCATTCCAACCTGAATGCGAAGACGAGCCACCAAGGAGCGAGTTTTTTAACGCATGAGAGTTGTAATTGGCATCTGGAACGAGATTCAGATGATATATTTCCTTTTTTAATTAAGTTTGTAGAAAATCATTGAAATTAAATGAGAATTTCGTATTGTAAATCCTAGTGACTTTTCCATCGGATCTGTGGGGATTATTTCTTCACCGTCACGGTGGCGCGCCCTGTGAGAATTAATCTGTTCACACAATATGCGCAGACTACCGATTACTGGATTACGGTCATGGTGGCGCTGCGAAACATGTTAAGCTACCCCTAACGGAGATACGCCACCTGGGTGTCAACCCTACCAAGGCGGATAGATGGCTCCACGGAATAGGCTCTGCTCGTAACTGTTTTTCTTTAGGTTATATGTAGCAAGAGTAACAGAGAGTAACCGACATAATGTAGTACTTTGCTTTGTTTATGTGTTGTGTTGTTAAGTATAATTATATAATTGCTCCACGTTTTTACTGTTTATTCTTAACCATCTAACTAGGAGTAGGCAGATTGAGGCCTAGTTAGAAAACCATATTTTTCGCTAACTAGGAGTAGGAAGATTGAGGCCTAGTTAGCGCATGTTCTTTTTTGCGGTTAACATGGTTTAATCAGGAGTAGGCAGATGGAGGCCTGATTAAACCCCGGAATCGACCCAAATCGACCTTCTGTCCCAAAACTGGTGACCCCGACGTTATCAAAGTCAACTATATGAGGACAGACGATTTGTTCGCGGACGTAACTCGAAGTTGCCGAACCAATCCGCCGTAGCACCTACTCCAGAAGAGCTCGCACCCATCATGA
This sequence comes from Micraspis discolor, assembly GCA_030674115.1. NCBI lineage: Eukaryota > Metazoa > Arthropoda > Insecta > Coleoptera > Coccinellidae > Micraspis > Micraspis discolor. The sequence goes on from JARTUT010000452.1 coordinate 585,651, forward strand.
TCCCCATGTTTACCCCAGATGATCCGGAAGTATGATTCCAGCAGGTTGAGTGGTCACTCGAAGATGTCTGCCTAACAACCAGCTTGGCCAAATTCCAACAGATGGCAAAATCACTCGTCGGTAGGTACACGAAGGAAGTCCGTGACCTGATTATTAACCCGCTAGCCGAAAAGCCGTACGAAACCCTAAAGGAGCAACTTCTCCAACGCCTGGGGAAATTGCAGGCTCAAAAGACGCGGCAACTTCTGGAGAGGGTAGAAATTGGAGACCGGAAACCATCCCAGTTTCTGCAGTACTTCCAACAACTCGCAAGGGACAACGCCGCAGAGGAGATCATCCGTGCCCTTGTATTCAATGATCTCGTATTAGGCCTCACTGCTTTAGCGCCTCATCATATGAGCGCGTAAGAACGCACTTAAACGCTTTGAAGATCTCAATGAATAGTTCTATACCAGTGGTACCGAAATGCTCTATAAGGAGGTAAGATTGACGAATAAAATAAATTTTCGCAAACAAATGTGTTTCTACATAGGCCCCAGAACTGATTGAGCGAAGTGTTATGTACCTTAGTTCGTTTCTGAATAATTTAAGCATAAATCCTTTTCATATTGTGGAAATGGTAAAATGTGACAACATTGTGCATCTACTCAATTTTCGGAAGCCCCCTACATGGTTTTTCTGATCTTGAGCCGAAAACTGTAAAAAGAAGTGGCTCATTACTGTTGTTTCTTAAATTAGAACCCTTTTTTGGGGACTTCTTGTTTATGAAACAGAAATTTGTTTTTCGAATATTTAATATCTCATAAGCTATTCAATTCTAGCATTTTCTGTATGCTTGAACATTTTAGAAGTAAATATTATTACACATTTATCTGCCTAAAATGCACCGTTTCCAAAATATTCGATGTTGAATGATTTGAAATTTAGAAAGAAAATGAGGAAATTGCTCTTTTTCCTGAATCCGTCCCTGACAGGCCAAATCACTGAGACGAAATAATTACATGTTGCCATATTCTTTTTTTTTCCTTATCATAATTGGAAACTTTGCTATTGAATGATGTAAAAATTTTTACCTTTTCTGTGGATCCATCAAAATTAAGAAGCCATACTTAATAAAGTTTATTGTTAATGGGGAATCAAACGTAAAAATGTCTTCTGTTTTTAATTTTACAGAATAGCATGTACTTTGTAAATTTGAACATGTTATTAAAATCTTTCATTTTTTGAAATTCAAATAAATTATAGCGTAGGTTAGGGAAGGTTACCGTTTCATAATTGAAGAAGGGAACTACAATATAGAATTATTGATTGGACAATACCCATCATCTATTATTGTTCTTGTAACCAACGTTTCAATAGAAATCTTCTATCGTTTTCAAGGTAAAATAAGCTTTTATAAAAGCCTTTGATTTCACAAAAGTTTTCGACCTTCATAAATTAAATCCTATTTTCCTTCAAAACATGAAAAACTCTTTGAATATCAATAGGTACTTTAATTTTTCAATTTTACAAATTATTAAAAGATTGGAATTTACAAGTTCAAATAGGACATAGATAACAGAGATAGAAATCATTGATAGTTATGGAAAATAAAAACATTGCAGTAGTGTTGATTTGATGATCTGAAGAATTTGAGAGAGTCATAGAATTAGGAGTAAGTTAATATTAGATATGAGTATTTTTCTTCTGAAAAATTCAAACTGGGAATAAAATTCACAAATACTCTGCTGGAAAATCAGTAACCATGGAATTCAGAATGATTTTCAGCTGGAATATTGATTTCGATGGAAAATAATGTGACATTTTCTGAAGAGTGTGTTTTTACCATAAACAGGATACTTAAACAAGTATGTTTCTACAATTTTATAGAATGTCATGAGACAAAAGCTGAATTTTTTAAAATAATCTCGAAAGGAATCTTAAATAGCTAATAACTTTGCAACTAGTACAAATTGAAAAAGTGGTAAGGAATAGTTTTTCTTTTAACTTCAAGAATCAATGTTAAAATGAGCGCAGTGCTCACCCTGTATATAATGTTACTTAGATTTCAAAGAAGAAAACAATTGCAGACCTATGTAATTTTTTATATCAAAGCTGACACTGAATTCATTTACCACAGCTTACAAACTAGCCTTCTCATTATAATTTGTGTTTTTCTCAGGAGACCGAAAAGTTTTGTATAATAACAAAGCTTCTTTTTGCATTTTATCAAATCTACAGTAGCTCGCAAAAAAAAGTTCTGAATGAAAACAGGTGATAGTGTTACAGAAAAAATATCACCATGTAGATCTGCTATCGAAATTGCCATGTTTTTCTTCTTAAATCTCCGAAAATTTATTCGATCGATTCGTAACTTGAAAATTGTTTGCTGAATTTCTTGGAAATCATCACGAAAAAAAATATTTAGGAAATTGCCAAATGTTTTTTTGTAAATATTCACCAAATTTTGTATCTATTGGTTACTGATATCCAAGACAATCTGGAAATTTATTAGATTTCACCTTATTTGCTGATTTCGGAACATAGAAATATCTTGTAAATGTCAACTAGATTGAGATAATCGATAGGGTTTTCTATTTTCGTATTCAGACAAGAATTTTTCGTGTAAATCCAAACATACAAAAAAATGTGTTCGATTTTGAGAAGTATATAGAAAAAAAAATATTTACCTTTCGTCGGAATGATATTCATAAGCGCAGCAAGTAGGTATTACCAATGAAATCGTCAATTGTCAGAGTGGTGTAGGCAAAAAGTTACATAACTGATGAAACTGAACGATGCCTCCATAAACTTATAGACGAACGTAGATTGAAATGCTATTTTCATACATCAATAATGAATCTATGGAAAACACTGCATCTGTTTATTGTACGCCGACTTTTAGATCGATCACATTCATGAGCCCGCGGCTATGTTATAACGTTTGGCCATGGGATTTTCCTCCTAAACCAGTGGCGACGATAAAATTGACAATTGGAGGACTTCACAGAGCAAAAATGAAATTTCTATTATGAATGAAGACAGTGGCATATCATTTCATAAATGCGCTAAGCCGACCTGCGGGTTCTTCGAATTAAACCAATTGCATCATAATCATATACATACCAATATAATCTCCTTCCAGAGTGATACAATCATTCCAACTTTTCTCTAGTTTTCGATACCACCGGTGTAGAACGATTTATCGATACCTTTAAAATATGCTGTTTTGAAAACATATTTTTTAACCATGTCTCAACGAAACTTATATTTTCTTTACTAAAACAATTGTACCTAACAATGGATTTGTGACTGTTATCAATAGCATGGTTATTTAGGATTACGTGTAAAAAAATCACGGCAAAATTGGAAAATTTGTGACTATAAAACCTAAAGATGCAGTGTAGGGGGTCAATTTTTAACATTTTCAAAAATATACCTAACCGCTTGACGTTAAGTTACGGGACACCCTGTATAAGGGATGCATATAATCTCAGAAGCAAATTTAGCGTTAGCTTAGAACTCTCCGAAAAATATCCATTTTCATCGAATAAAAAAAATTTTAATGAATGATTATTATTTTACATCATAATAATTGCTCCAACTTGCATTCATATCAGTATCAGTAGGAAGGCTCCAACTCTATAAGAGGGTCCCCAGGATTCCAAAAAACTTCTTTTTCGTTCCTTTTGTTGGCAATTTTAAAATCAAACAGAGCCAATCGCAGGATTATTGGCCACATTCTTTTAAAACGTGGAATTGGTAGATTTTCGGTAGAGCCCAAAATTTGCGTTGCACTCAGCGCCTTCACTCAAGTTAATTCTCCACCGGATGGAGACATCCTCATACGGTAACAAGGACGAATAAAAAACTATAAGCGATAAGATTTTATTTCACATTAACTAAATCAATTCCTTCTGTATGCAGAGTTCAAGTACGTCATCAACCGCCTTGAAAAATCCTTCAAAATCAGATATATCTTCTTTAAGTATATTCCCAAAATTTCCATCGGAAGTATCTGCGTTGCTTTTTTCAGGATCTGCCCCATCAAAAAACATCCTCATCAAAAAAGGCATACCTGCGATTCCTAGAGGTGCGTATCGTTTGAAAGATTCCAGGAGGGCTTCAAACGGAAAACATTTGTTGGGATCGCTTCCTAACTGTCTAATTTTTTCTGATAAAGCCTTGTAATAAAACGAGAGCAAGTCATCCATATGTTCGAGTTCCTTTCGTTGACAGCAGAAGAAGAAGATTTGAGCGATATCGATCAGAGGTGATCCAACCACTGCTGTTTGCCAATCGACGATTTTGACGTCTACAGGTTCACCTTGTTCATTCTGAAAGAGAATTGAATCAAATACAACTCTCCTCTAAAATCAATTCATAACTAGTTGCAAACTAGAAAGAACACATGATAATCTTTAATGAACATAACCAGCAAATTTCAATGAGAAAATAGTAGTAAATATGTTGAAAAGCTTTGATATTACATTATGACCACGAATACATTTCGTCTATCTTTATATCAATACACCGATCAAGAAAGAATTCATGAGCAATTCTGTGAAAAAGGTAGAGAAGCAGAGAAAGAAAATGTTGGTAGATACTTGATGACACGTTTTTCTGCTTATTGGTTTCTTCGAGGCAACAAGTGTCGTTAAGTACCAACCAACATTTCCTCTTTCTGCTTCTCTAGCTTTCTGCAGCATTCACAACGATGGCCTATCAAAATATCAGTCATCTCCTTTTCATCGGACTATTGAGATAAATTAAGAGATATAAAGTATACATAAATATTTTTGGGAATTTTCAAATAGCTATCTAACGTGCCGATTTTTGCTTTATTTGCAAGCGTATTTGTTTCAACCTAATTGCTATATCTTTCTAGTTACAACTTGATCTGATGGATATCTTGGATTTATAGAGGAAACCAAATTTCAGATGCTCATAACTCCTGAGCCATTGGTTGGATTTGGCTCAATAATGAACTCAGACGAGACATATGAACAAGTAATCTATTCTGGAAATATGAGAACTCTAGCTCTTCTTCTTTGGATGATACAGAGTATACGGCTTGCCGGCTGGATACTCGGACATACGAGTACTCAAGTTTGACCCTGTATTCTTCATAAGAAAGTCAAGCCCAATCGATTGAGATCATTTTCCGCTCGATTTTCTAAAATTACAGACATTTAGGCAAAAAGAAAGCAGGCTGTACTTTGTGCATATACTCTTGAAGGTATTAGAAGTAACATAGGATACTATTTATAAAAAAAAATTACGAAAGATAAGAAAATTGTTTGTCAAGAAATCGGCAAATTTAGCTACTTCATCGTCATCTAGCATTACAGTAATGAAGTTTCAACTCTGACAACTGTAATACCGTCCCAGTATACTACCGACGGTGACGGCAATATCTTATTCAATTGACTATAGTTTCAACTATTTCTAATTTTTCTATATTTGTTATTAATATCTTCTGTCGTTACATGCGGTATAAAACTATTCAAATTTTTGAGCTTATCCGTAATTTCTGTGGTTAGCTCTTACTTTATTATTCTAGATCTTACTCGCTGATGTTAATTCTTACTCTGCTTTTTTTTGAAAATGCCTCGGAACCAGAAATCTATCCAAAAATTCATCGCGGCACCGTGCCGCAAAAGCAATAAAATTTAGTTATCATATTGATTCATTTCTATTATATAGTACGGTGTAATTAGACCTAAACCTCAACATCCAAAGTAAAAGTTTTCCTCCAACACCAAATTGCTCTACATAGTCCCCTTATTCTATGGTAAAAAGTTACACCATTTTGAGCGTCGGGTTTGGGTGGAAGGGGGAATTTGAAAAATCACTAGTTTTTTTAGTTTTTCGTAAATATTTCAAAAACTAAGCGGTTTATCCTAAACATTGTTATATACAAAAATGTTCTACGTTAAATTTTAAATAAGAATGGTCCTTTTCATAATCACTCTAAATTGTACGGTTCAAGAGTTACAGACGGTGCAAATGTTAACTTTTTGATGATTTTTTAAAAAACTAAGCTTCGTAAAAGAATGTTGCTATTTCAGTGGCCGGTGGTATGTTAGTGATAAGCCCTTGAAGGAACGACAACCTCACCACCTTATCAAGGGGCACTCTTTTTAAGGAAAATAGACTTCCACAGGCCTAGGCAAAATAAACCTGTGGTACGGAGAAATCCACCCTGAACTTTCTACGAACATTGCAAGATAAATTCACTTCTTAAGCATAAATATCTTTCAAATTTGGAATGTTCAATTTATATATATATAAATATAGAAAAGGATATAATGCGGTGAAATTAGATATAAAAGAAGGATAAGGCTGACTTTACAGCTATTGATGAAGCAAAGAAAGATGTTCAAACGTGTGTTATTGGTGATGACACGGACAGCAAACACAGTGTCACATCCTGTGAAGGCGTATGTAACCAGAAGTACATCTTTAATATCCCCAATGCCTTGCTGAATGTCAGAAATAATGTACACTTTTTCCTGGTGATTTCCTTTTGTAGGTACGACCATTTTAAGTTTATTCCCTAAAGGTGCGTGGACAGTCAACAGTACCATTTGAACATCTTTCTTTGCTTCATCAATTGTAAAGACTATTAATAGGTCAGCATTATCCTTTCTTTTATATCTAATTTCAGCATTATATCCTTTTCATATTTATGTATATATATAAAGACATTGAACATTCCAAATTTGAAAGATATTTAGTAAGAAGTGAAGTGATCTTGCAATTTTCAAATTCAGGTGGGTTTCTCTGTACCCTCCCTCCCTGTGGAAGCCTCTTTTCCCTAAAAAAGCGCCCCTTGAAAGGTGGTGAAGCTTCAAGATGGTGTAACATACCACCGGTCACTGAAATAGCAACACAAGTTTTTAAAAATTAGAAAAAGTTAACATTTACATCGTCTGCAAGGGTTGAATATAGAATTTAGAATTTGGAGTTGGAATAATTTAAAATTTTTTACTTTGGATGTCAATGTTTAGGCCGCTTTTTTGAAAGGTTACGAAAAACTAACACCGTATTTTCAAAATACCCCCTTACCCCTCTATCTCTCATACTATTTAGGGTATATATAGAACAATTTGGAGTTGCGGGCGATGTCAAGGGTAGCCTTTTTTAGGTTTATAATAAACTTAGAATTTCTTATCATGGAAACTCCCAGTGATTCATGTAGAAGCTAGTTTTTAATCCATACTTTCATGGAAACTGGTTTTATCATTTTTGTTAATTTTCACTGGTTATATCATTTTTGTAATTCCCACTCCCACTCATGTTAGTTTATGGTCTTTCTATAATTTTTTCTCTCTTCAGGACCCTGAATTTACCAACGGTTTTCGCATAGAGAATCATGGGGGACATCTCCCTCTCCTATCCCTTTCTTGGCTACTACCCTGAGTCTTTGAAAAAGAACGAACAACAAAAATGTCAGATTTAATTATCCTATCACAGTATAGATACCAATCAGTAGTCGCACTCCGTAGATTTTCTTACACCAAGTCTCACTCGCGCATCTCGCAGGGATTCTATCCTTATATTTTGGTACTTGTTCATTGTTCTCATCAATAATTCTAAGATGTCTGGAATAATGTCATTATTATTATTATTTTAGACATCTTAAATAATTTCTTTGTATAATTAATTCGTTTAATATATAGAAGAATATAATTTTTCTGATATCTATTTAAACTTCAAAGAAGAAGTTGAAGAAAAAGATGCATTCTAACATATAATTCAGTCTGATAATCTGGAAAATTTACTACATTCAACTAATCGCATTAAACAAGATTCTTAAGTTCAAAAGAAATTTGAAGCAAAAACATATATGTAGGGGTTATTACAGAAATCAATGTTTTTTGCAATATTTCGTGTTGAGGGGGTTTGCCGATAGTTAAGAATCCCATAATCAAATTCCTCTTTTCATGAATTGAATATAGTAAAAAATAGTATCAGTTCAAACCAAATCATCAGAGAATTCATTGAAAAAATTGTTCGAAACTATTTAAATAAAAAAAAATTATTTTTCATGAACTCGAAGATTAATGTTTCAGTGAAAATATAAGTATTAAGGATTTGATATTAAACACATTTGATGCTTTCAACCACCAACTACTTATTTTTCCATCTTATACCTACTTTTTAACTCAATCCTCGTTTAGAAAAATTTTAATGAGTAATTTCACTTACAAACCTAAGGTACCTATGATTTTTAACACATTTCAAAAAGTTTCAGAGGCACAGATTCTGCTGTTTCTGAGTAAACTATTGAATAAATTTCATCACTAATTACTGTTTCTTTCAAAGTGATATTATAACCACAATAAAACAATATATCTTTTATTGAAAGCGTTCTGTTGATTATGAAATGTGATTACATTTACGGTTACATTATGAGCGGAGTCATAATTTTTATATGAATATAGACTAAACAATGGTCCATACACTCTAAATATCACTTATTACCAGCTTGAATCAAAATATTTAAGTTTTCAGATAACGCAAATAACTTTTCTAATCAATTTTTAATTCGCGGTCGATTAGATTAGATTAGATGCGCGTGATCCCTTTGGTGTAAGCGAATTCAGTTCAAAATCTCGTGAGTGCAACTACTGGTTGGTCCCTAAACTGTGATCCTAACACCGAATTTCAGTTTTTTTTTGGGTCATAGAGCACGTCTATTCAGTTTGAGAAATAATTTCTTTGAGTTGTTATAAACTGAAACTGAAAATGGAGTATCAGCTTTATATTAAATAATCGAGTTAATGTTAAAAGAGAATGAGATCTTTATTAGTTGCCGTATTGTTGTAATATATCACATTATCTCCTACCATATCAACATTGAAGTCTCATATATTTCATGTTAGTCTGTTATCAGCTGTGTATCAAGTTACTTACTTACATATCGAAATAGGAAATTGTTATTCCAAGCATCTGCATGTGCTATTACAAGATGATCCTCATTGTCGTTGTTCAGAAATTCAGTCATAAGGCTTCTGTAGCCTTTTCTTAGCAATCTGAGTCTCTTCAGAACTTCAGGTTTATCCATTTTCTCGTATATTACAATAAGATGATCTAATTGTTCCTCAAAACTCAAAAGCGTCATTTCACAAACTTTCGAATCTCCCAATTTCGGTTTTCTTCTTCTCAACTGCTGGAACGTCAGCGGATTCTGATCTTTAAGAGCAAAACTGATTGCATGCCATTTTGCATAGGCATGCAAGACGATTTTAATATGTTCCAAAGGCAGCGGTGTTAGTTTGCGCATTTTGTAGTTTTTTGAATTCAAATTCTCCATAATGATCAAAAAATGATTATGAGTTTCGGACGTTCCGAAGCATTTAGGTATATTCATAAATGTTTCGACTCGGTTCTCTTCTGCAAAACGATTAAAATGAGGAACAATATTGGTATATACATTGATTTCATTCAAATAATCATCAAAAAATATATTTTCTGCATCCGGAAGACTAGTTTTGACGATTAGATCCAAGATTTCTATCGCGTCGTCCCTTTCGACGTGTACGATTACATTGACCATTTGAGCTATATAACCTCCTCGAAGTTCTACATCTGGATACTCACATTTCAAAACATTCAATTTGATTTTGCTAAGTTTTTCACTAATCACTGTTGTAATTTTTCTTTGCAGTTCCATTTTTACCACGCTACACATTTCTTATGCTGACTGCGAATTTGCAAATATATACTGATTTTACTTTTGCTCTATTGATAACCCTTAAATTCTAATTCCACGATAAAGAAAAATAATGCTGATAGATATACCCGGCTGTTCACGATGATGTCGCATACTTACGAGTCTTGTAAATTGAGATAGGAAAGTAAAACTAGAGTATTTGTGGTAAATTATGCACCGTTTCTAGTTCATTAACTAGTAAAATAGGGTGCTATCGTTTTGCCCAAATGTCTGCGAATTTCGGATATCATGCCCAAAATGATCTCACCCGATTGGAATCAACTTCATGATCAAAAATCCATGGTCAAACTCGAGTATATCCGGCCGTTCGTATACTCTTTATCTTCCGAAGGAGATGAAATAGAGTTGATTGTACAAATATCTATTTCAAATTCAATATTGGGAGAAATCCATTGAATAGTTCATATGAAATTTGGTTCCCTCAATAACCTCTAAAATATTCATCCAATCAGTTCGGAACTTAAAAATCGTTTGAATAACGCTGAAAAAAAATTTTTTGAAAATAATCGGAATAGAAAATATCGACGAAATTCTAAAAAATATATGGAGCTTATTCATATCAAGCATTTCTTAAAAATTCTGAACGCACGAGAAGATATAGTAGGTTTTTTTCTGTAATGAAGTCACAAAAGTTCATAGGATAAAATTAAGAATGGATTATTCATTTTACAAATGATAAATGGAACAAATCGTTAGTTAATGAATTCTAGTTGTAAATTGATTTTACCATAACGCATCCTATCTTTTAAGAAAAATTCCTGGACATTTCAAAAATTAATTTGATGAGATCTTTTTTCGACAACCATATACATAGATTTGTTGGACAAGTTGTCAATATAGTAAATAAAAATATCTTCATGATTCTTCTGAAGTGTTTGATCCTCAAGAAGATCACATTAATAATAGCATCTCAAGAGGATTTTTCCGTAATTTGTATATGAATACATATGGCATTTCAAGAAACAAGAGCTTACTGGAAGAAAAATATCAAGGTCTATATTATCTTAAATGGGGAATACCTTAAAGGGAGGGAAATTTGGCGTTCGAAGTTAAATGTAGAAAAACTAAGAGCGGTTATTTCAAATTTAAGAGATAGATTTCTTGATTTTTTCATATTTTTTGTGTCTTTTCCTTTGATATCACAATGTTCTTGAGAGTAACTGACCTTACCTCAGTACTTTTCCACATTTTTTTACTACAGAACATTAATTAAAACTCTTGGTTAAGCTTGAAGAAACAATTTCACCTATTTTATTCGTTCTGATTCGACCCAATTTTGAAAATTCCGTTTATAACCAGAAGTTTGGACCCCCTATTTTTGTGTGAATGTCAGCTGACAGTTGGGTAGTGTCAACGCTCTGGTTTGAGGCGTGCGCTGAGCGAGGATAAAACAGATTTCCCAATTTCACTTACGTTATACATAGTTGCTATTTCATATTTTTCGTTTTGTGCATCCCCATTACGAAACTCAATTCGCCCATTTTGCGGCTGGTTTTATAAACTTGTGACATGGCAAAAAAACAACTTTTTCTTCTTCAAATAGGGCTTTTTTTAAGCAATCTTTTCCTGGGAACTATCTAACAGACCGATAGCATGTCGATTGTTTTCCATTTTATTGAGTCACATACGATTCAGGACATGCAATAAGGAATATCATTTAGTTGAATAAATAATTTTTTTCAGTCCAGACCTGTTCTATTATATAATGCCATCATGTGGGAATATTGGGTACAATGTTATTTATTTATTAACGGGATAAAACCAATTGCAGGTTGAAATAAGTATTATTCATACAATATGAACAATTTCAATCAATTAAAAAAGAAGTAATAATTTAAATTTTCAAAAATCAAAAAGCACATGCAATAAGGAATATATTTTTTCAGTCCAGACCTGTTCTATTATATACAACTTATTACAATTGAATTATAGACAAAATATTTTCAAATTATTAAAAATAAAAATTCTACAGATCATAACAAATTTCGATTGACCTAAAGCACAATGGGTGGGTAACTCAGATAAAACAAGTCTATCCCTGTTCTACTGGCAGTGTTTAACATGTTGTGAGATTCTTGGAATTGGCGAAGCCTTTGTAAAATTGCACCTGTAAGTCCTGAGACACAGCAACATGGTATCTCTAACGTGTCTAGATGAAACATGAAACTATGAAACCAAAAAATATAGAAGACCGGATGAGAACAGAAGTCCGCTCTTATTCTACGAGTCCACAAAGCAGAGAAGCGAAGAACCATTCTCATATGAGTTGCAGAAAATTGTACCAGTGGGATTCTCATCCTGCAAGATACAGAGAGGAGAAACCTATTCTGAACTCGTACCAACCTGTCACAGTCTTCATAAGTTGATAGAGACCACACATTAGATATACTCAAGATGCGGCCATACCAGACCAACATACAGATGTCTTGCGGTATCGGAATACCTAAACTCATACGAATTCCGTAAAATGAACCCCAACATTGGAAGACTCTTATTGACTATGTGGTTATTGTGACCTTGAAGGACATCTTATTGTCGTTAAATACACCTAAGGCTTTAACGATGATAACAGAAGTTTTCGCCTCATTATTCAGGCAATAGTGCGATACAAATTGCTGTTTCCTTCTGAACACATTCATATATTTGCACTTTTCGATAATAATGATAACTCTGTTTCCTTTGCATCATTGCTCCAACCGATCCAGATCAAACTGAAGATTCAGCATGACGTTTAGTGTGTTGATCATTAAATAAATTTTAAGGTCATCGGCAAACAGAAGAAACAATACAAACTTAAAGCAAGTTGTGATGTCGTTAATATATTAAGATACAATAAAGGCCCTAAATGACTACCCAAAGGTATGACCGAATCACATATGTATAATGAGGAGAAGGAATTATACACTTTAACTGACTGAGTACGGCGATGAAGTATGATACAAATCACTTTTTTAACATGCCAGTTATTCCGAAGGGCGACAGTTTTCTACTCAAAGAGTAATGATCCCCTTATCGAAATCCCTAGAAAAGTCAGCATAAACAACATGGACCCTATTTCCACTTTCCAAAGTATCGAAGACATACTGGGCGAAAACCAACAGATTGCTGTCGACGCTTTTACCTTTAGTAAAGCCATGTTACTATTCGACTCTCCCCGCCTTAGTGCCATTCTCATGCAAGGTTGGAGATCAATATGGCATATGACTCTGTCTAAAGCCCGGTGCAAAAGGTTGTTTCCGTCGGTGTGAGTTCAGTCTCTTATATTTCTCTGCCATGACTTCTTTTTCTACCAATACCACGCCTTCCATCGATTTTACTCTCTTTGATAAGCTGAAGCTGTTCATACTCCTCATGTCGCATTATGTGTCCAAGGTAGGCAGTTTTCCTGATTTATACCTATTTGCCTCATATCTAACGTGGCCAAAATATTGGAGAAAATACTTAAGGCATTATCGTGAAATTCCTAGAGAAAAAAAAATTTATCTGAAAACCAGTATGGCTTTAGGGAAGGAAAATCTACAGAAGACGCAATTAGAAGACTAGTCGAGAGAGTATACGGTTGGTTGGATGGTGGGAAAATGGGTTTGTGTGTTTTCATAGATCTAGAAAAGGCTTCCCACACCATTTCACACAAAAAGCTACAAACTATACCGATATGGATTCCGGGGAAGAGCATGTGTTGTTGAAAAATTATTCGATGGACAGGCATCAATTTGTACAGATCAACAACCATACAAGCAAAATGAGATTTTTGAAATATGGAATACCCCAAGGAACAGTGCTAGGTCCGATTCTGTTCACAATATACGTAAACAGCCTACTGTTGATGAAAAAGAAGGGTGAGGTCATTAGCTTCGCAGACGACACTGCTATACTATACGAGGATGATACATGGCCGAATTTAACATCTAAAGCCGAAGAGGCTCGAATCAAATGAACTGACAATCAACTTAAAAAAGACCAAATACCGTTCGCCTCCTACGAATCTGGTTTACCACAAATTGGCTCACTGAATATCAATAGTGAAACGTCAATACCTGAAGGTGACGCCATAAAATATTTAGGAATTACACTAGACAGGCATTTGAAATGGGGGAAGCATATAGACACTTTAGTCAAAAAACTCAGATGCCTTTTGCCAAGATTTAGACATCTTAAAAAGTACCTAAATGTAGAAGAGCTAATGGAGATATATGGTTCCCTCTGTCAATCTCTGATAAGATATGGTATAATAGGTTGGGGTGGTGCATACGAATGTCATATGAAAAGAGTGGAGATAATTCAGAAATGGATACTCCGTGTCATCTATAGTAAACCTCTTTTATTTCCATCAGACGATTTATACACTATAGCAAGGGTAATGAATCCTCACCAATTATATATTGCTCAAATTTTGAGTGCAGTTTTTTCTGGGAGAGTTGACCTGCAGTCAACAGAATGTGTATATGAAACCAGGAATAAAAATTGATTATTTACACCCAGAGTTGAGAAGCGTATCGGCCAGAGATGTTTTTTATACCTAGCACCGAGAATCTACAAAACAATCCCCAGGGAATTAAGAAATGAGAGGAACATTGGGAAGAGGAAGAGACTTGTCAAAGAATGATTTATACATAGAGGAAGTAAATA